>VXAK01027001.1:60014-120715 GCA_013399435.1 Arenaria interpres | reverse complement strand
CGTGGGGGTGTGTGCTGCTGCCTGTCAGGAGTGGGTGCTGAAAGGAGACGTGCTGGGAAAATAGCGTTCTCCAGCTTCAGTTCAGGGCCAGCCCTTTTCCCTGCCTCAGCCTGGGATGTGCCATAGAATCACAGAATGCTTAGAGCTGGAAGGGACCTTAAAGATCATCGAGTTCCAATCCCCCTGCTGTGTGTGAAGCCGTCTTGCCCGTTGCAGGTAGAGATACCGCATGGTGAGAACCTCCTCCAGCAGCTCACCTGCCCTCTGTAACTGGCTGTGGCCCATGCTGGAGGATGGTTGTCTACGCTGTCCTCACGCCGTCTCTGTGTGATGGGGGCCTGTTGAGTACAGCTCTCCTTTCCCAGGAGAGGAAGGCTCTCAGAGGCGTCTTTAGAAAAATCTTTCTGTTTTGAGGGACGGCAGTGATTTCCCAGCAAGTCAGCCTCTGCGCGGAGGGAGGTGAATGTGGCCAAGTCACATTCATGGAGCTTTTCCAGCTCCACCTTGATCTCTGGGATCTCTGCCAACTCATGAGCTGATTCTGCAGTTCCTTTTTTTTTTTTTTCTTTTTGAGATGTGGGTTGGTTCGGTCACAAAAGGTTTCTTTTGTTGCGGCTCCTGCAGGAGGAGGGAGAGAAGTTGGGCCAGGATTAAAAACGTTTGTAGACCCACCTTCTGCAAGATTATTAGGGTAGCGGGACATCTTGCCCATTACCTGAATTGCTGACTTTGCCATAGGCATGGCATATATAGCATAGTAAATAAGATAAAAACGTTCCTTGTTTAAAAGGGGAGAGGTTAATATACGCATAGGGCAACTGTGCTGTCTGTGAATAACATGGAAAAGACCTCAAAAGTTGCTGAGGGTGTTTCATTGGGTTAACCTGTGAGCCCTCCTACCATTAAAACTTCAAAGTAGGTTTCAGACTTGATGCTCACTGAGGCCTAATCAGAATTGTATTGGAGCTGACTGATTTTGCAGTTAAAACTAAAACATCTCTTAAAAATAAGCTAGAACATTTGCTACGCTTTTCATTTGCAGAATGCATTTAGAGATTTATTCAAAAGTTAATTTTCAGTGAGAGAAGAAGGATGCTGTCACCTATTGTAATGTGAACAATTAATTTTGAGGGTTGGTACCAAATCTCAAAATATAATCAGTGAGCAGTAGGGAACTGCCAGTCACTCAGTGGCTAGGAGGTGTAGATACTGGAAGGACCGTATGAACATGCAGGGCAGTACACAAAAACGCCTTAAGAATTTGGGAACTTTGAGGGTGGGGGGTTCCTGCAACTCCTGGTTCATTTTGACAATCCTTGAAACAATTTATTTGTTTTACTGCAGAATTTGTGCTTCAAATGCTTAGGGAGAGCATTAACTGGAAGTTGGAGTGTCCCTGTCTGTTGAAATGGCTCTTTTGGCAAAATTAAAGCTAAACTGAATTTGTATATGCTTCTCTTTTGGTTCTTAGGGTGCTCTATCAAAGCCCTTTCAGTAGCTGGCAATGCTGCCCATCCTCCCCCTCCTAAAAAAAGAAAAGACTTCTCACTTGAGTTGTGCCATTCCAGTGGTGGGGTGGGGGGCACAGACAAAATAAAACACTACCTCTTTAGTTTGCAGGTTGGAACAAGCCTGCGTGATTAGATTGTTAATCCAGGAGATTAACTTGACTGGCCGTTTCTTGGAACCCTGTGAAGCAGCTGAGTTAGAAGAATTGCCAGTGGTATCAGAAACATTACCTGAAAAAACACAGAGAGGCTTTTAAAATGTTATTTATTTATTTAGTACCACATTAAAACCCTGTTTGTAATGGCTTGGTGGCGGTAATGCTCTGTGTACAGTCTCTCGTACTGTGTGTCTGCAGACAGTGAGAGATTTGAAGTAATTCCCTTGGCAATTATCGCAGCATAGAGCCAAGTGGCCTCAAGCAGAAGAAAAACTGAATGTACAGCCAGAAGTGGCTTTACCTTGAAGCCCAAGCCCTCTCAGGCGACGGAGCCAAATTCCATTCCTAACTCCTTATTTGCTCCCACTTTTTGTCTCCTGAGATCACGTTTCCCGCATGCGACTCAAGGTGCTCTCAGGATGGGGAGCCTGAAGAAAAGAGAGTGTGAGGAGTCTCTCCCCCTCAGGGCTTGCAGTGGAGAACGCAAGGTCTTTTTTCCTTACCCCCGTTGGCCAGAATGGAAGTATGGTCTGGAGAAAAAGGCTGGTGAGCTCAGAGAGCAACCTGGAAGCCTTTGTGGATTTCTTATGGCTGAACCTAAATGTGCAGGCTGTAACGAGTATGAAGGATGTAACGGTTCCCAGAGAGGTTCTTGAGGGCTCTTCTCTGGGGGTGTTAGGCGGTGGGGGTGACTACAGGGTGTGGAGGTGGAAAGGTATGCTTTCTTGATTGGGGGAAGAAAATTATGAGCAAACCCTACACAGACCTCCCTCTGCAGGACCTGGATTTAGCAGTGGAGTAGAATTTAGAAATTCAGGTCGTTTTAGAAGTGCCTTGCTGTTAGCAGGTGCTGTATTTATTTAGGTAACAAAGGTGAATGAATGTCTGTTCTGGCAGCCTCTGGATGTATAGGCAGAACTTAATAACTCAACTTGTGCTCCTTAAAGAGTAGGGGTGAGCTTAGCTGTCCGGGTTAGCCTGTAACCCCTTTGTACCGGGGCCGTGCAGCAGAGGTCTGTTAGCAGGGCTGAGATCTGCGTTAACCTGAAAGAAAGGATTTTATTTCCTTTACTTTTTTTTTTTTCCCCCAAACATATTCTGTCCTGACCATGCAGTGTTTTTCCTTTACTTCTCCTACATTCTTCTCTGAGGAAGGTCACCAAAGATGTACCCTGCAGAGCGGAGGTTACGATATGCTCTTAAACATCTGCCATGATGCAGACGAAAGAGTCACTGAAAAATAAAACCCTACAGGCTGTTGTATTTTTGTGGACCCCATCTTCGCCGCCTGCAGTTTGCAAAGAGGTAACTTGCATTCCCCGCTGGAGAGCAGCGTGGCTGTGCAGGGCTGGATCTCCCCTGGGCCAGGAGAAGCCTGGCTGCTCTGTGTGTCTGGAGGTAGTTCACAGAAACAGCCCCACTACAGGTTTTCAGGGCTTTTTGAGTTTCTCTGGAGCAACTTTAAACTGCTCCGTCTCAGACTCCATTAGGGAAATGTGGTGGTAGTGGTGGGGGAATATAAAACTGCAAGGACTGTCTTGTGAGTTTAAAGTTGTGTTTTTATAACACAGTGTTATCTTTAGGGCATAAAGATTGGATGCATGCAAATGTGGATGTAGTCGTAATTCTTGCTGTTCTTGTGGCAGGGTTTGTGGTACAAGGGTTGTGCCCTGGGGAGTGAGGCGGTGGGCAGGAGTATGGCCCTTGTCTCTCCAGGAGAATCTGAAGAATGCAGCCCTGTCTGGTCGGGGTCTGACTTTGAGCAGAAGCAGACAGCTGTTTCGGGGATGTCAGTGGTCCCTCATTCATGTAATGCTTCTAATTGCTTTGAAAATGGGAGATCTGTCATTGACTTCTTCTCTGACAAAGATGTTCTTTGGCACTAAACCAGTGCTAGGTCTCTTGCTGTGCATGCCCCTGTCCCCTAATACTATTACAGGGGAAAACACGTGCACCCCATTATTTATATGAACTCGGCTGCCCTGTGTGCGAGGTTTTTCTTTTTCTTTTCCTTTTTTAATTTTTATCACTATAATGTTAGGACATAGTAGTGGGGGGAAGGGGAGTGGAGCCAAGGTACTTAGAGAAGCTAATTCTGAGTCTTTAATCGTGTAGATGTTAAATAAGAAACTATTATAACAGAGGTTAGTCTCATGCCTCTTGACTGAGAAGCCTCATAAGGAGCTTTTCTTTTCCTCCACTTTGGAGGGAAGTGTTTCTTGGTGACAGGGCAGACTAATTTCTAAGCAGTAGGAGTAACTGAGCAGCAACCCCCCCATCCCATACTTTGATCTGTTAAATGGGAACTTGAAGGATACTTACAGCATCCTTTGTGGCAGCTTTAGCACTTGTGTATTGAGGTGATGGGTGTATGGAGCACACCTAAGGCTGTGCTGAGTGCCAGCAGCACCTTGCACTAAGGGAAAAGGAAAGGGAAAGACCTTTCATCTTTGCCTGATGGAGGAGATCTTGCTTTAATGACCTGTCTGTGTTAATAAGATTAATGCAAGTGTACTCCAGCACTTGGCTAATGACCCAGTTGTACTTTGGCTCTCTTTATTTCTTTTGTCTTCTTTCCTTTTCTGTTTTCTAAAAGTGACAGTATTTGAAAACTGACTCCTGTGTCTCCCCGGCTTGAGCAGATCGCTGGCTGATTGAGTTCTGAAGGCTATGGGTATGGGAAGATGCTGAAGGTGGCAATTGTTGTCTGGGGGTTTTATTAAACAGGCAAATTAGATAAAGGGCACTTGCCTGTTAATTAGTCAGTTAATTCACTCATATAACTGGGTCTGATCCAAACAGAAAGGGAGCTTTTTATTATTATTATTTTGTTGAAAGTAGAAATTCTCTCTTCGTGGGGGAATATGCTCCATTTTGAGCAGCTGATGCCTGTGATTTTGGTGATCATCTCTAAGGCTGTCGTTAGCCCTGGAACCCCATCCCCGGGAGTCTAGTGGTTCTTGTTAGGCTTTAGCTGTTGCTGGGTTCTTGCCTTGCCTGGGAGGGCTCAGACAGGTATTTTACATCCCTGACTCCAGAGCTCAGCCCGCCGAAGCCTGGTGAATTATGCTGGCTATGCATGTGGCTTGGGGGCAAGGAGTTGGTTGCCTTATTCATAGGCGCTCCCTTCCAGCGTGCCAAAGAGCAAACTGGGTACTTGTCTACAAAGGCAATTATTTCACAAGAAAGTTGCTGTAGGGAGCAGCAGGAGCCAACATGGTTAATAGAGGGAAAAGATTTCCCTTATCATTTTTATTTTTTTTTTTGGTCTTCTTCAGCATGTATGTTCCTCTTAAACCATTTTTCAGCCTGATCTTGCCTCTGAAATAGGTCTGCTTCTTCTTGCTAGGCTAGACTCGCCCCCAGCGTGGAATGTTTACTGCATCGGGTTATTGCAGGCTGCTGCAGCTGGTTAGGAACAGGCAGCAGACGCCTTCCCAACCTCATCTGGGCGAACATCGACTCTGCGCTTCCCGCAGCAGGCGAAGCCGAGGGTCCTAATGCGGAGGAGTCTAAGGGCTAAATGATGGCTCCTGAAATTGCTCCCACGTGGGAGCCCCGAGGGTCCCTTGCAGGCCGTGTTGCAGTGTGGGTGGTGCGTGCTGTCCCCTGGGTCACTCGGCCATCAGCGAGGGGGGACATACGGGAAGGGGAGACTTCACAGTGCGAAGGTTGTTCTTGGCGTTTTTCTTTTTGGAAGCAGAGAGTGCTTCTGGTTGGCCTTGGATTTTAAAAACAATACAAAATTTGACTGAGCTGATAGCTCTGCCATGGCAGAGGCTTCCACGGTGGTAACTGGCATCATTTCTTAGTGGCACAGGGCACAAACTGAGTGGGTCGGGATTGGCCCCCAGTATTTTCCAGCTCTCAGAGACTGGCAGAGGGAGCAGGTGATAGAGCTTTCTGCCTTGCCAAGGGTATGAGCATCTTTCTTCTGATCAGTCGTTGCAGCCACTGTGAATATGCTCGCTGAGCTTTATATTTAAACCCTGGTGTCTTCCAGGAGAGCCGATCGTCTCAAAAGTCCTGCACGGGGTGGAGGAGCATCAAAGCAATGCTTTTTGTCTTTTAAAATAGGACTTTTAAAATAACTCTCTGTGTTAAAACTTTGTCCTATTACTTCGGGTACTCTTCTCCAATAGATAGTGTACACACCTTGGGTACATTACAAGAGCCGTTGTGTAATAAGAGAGGGTCTGTTTGGGAAATATTATCTATCTGACCTCCATGTGTCCTCTTTTGTGAACCAGTGGGTGGCAGCAACAATGATGCATCGGTACCCGTGGCCCAAAGCTGCTCTGGGTACTGCCCATCATCGCTAATAACATAGCTTTTGGCAGACTGAAGGGTTTTTTTTTCATCCACCACCTCATCCATCAGGGGAGAGGACCCTTGTTGCCTCTTGGGAACGAGACTCCCAGCAGGTTGGCCGTGTATGAGGTGCAGAAGGAGGGCATGGCAATTAAGGGTCTTGACCTGGGAGGCTGCAGTTTGGGCTGAGTAACGCTTCGTGCCTTGTGGGGTCAGGCTAAAGTGACCCATAAACAACCCAGGGGTGCTCATTACACGTGCCGGTGCCGGGACTGTTACATCACCAAAAATGGTGTGCTGGGAGTTTTCGGCATCCGCTGGAGCCGAGCAAGCGTAGTTTTGGAGTTGCCAAGTCTGGGGTTTTTGAGGACAAGGAGGCTCTTGCTGGGTCCCCTCAGCTGTAGCTGGTGGCTTGCTCCCCTAAATGGTGGGTCCTGGGGTTTCCTCTCCCAAGGCCTGGGTCCGCGCGCTGGCAGCGTGGCTGAAGCAATGCCGTCCCTGCTCGTTCCTAATTAACACAGCCTTATGACTCACAAAAAGTTAATGACTTTAGCCCAAGGAGATACAGCCGGGGTAAATCTGGGCACTACGTGTATCGTCCTCATCCTGAACAGCACAGCATAAACATCAAAGCGGGGAGACGGGCTTTATGCTGGGGATATTTGCAGTGTCGAAGTGTCCGGCTTGTCTGTGGTTCAGCAGCTGTGCGCTGTTTATGCCGTTAGAGGCATAAAACACGGGTAGTAACTGTGGAAATATGCCCGGAGTACAGGCTGATGAGATGTAGCGTGGTGGTCATGAAAGCGATGATCATGTATTTGCTTTCATAAAGAAAGGTTTTGTGCACATTTTGGAGGGGAAGAAACACCTACTCCATCCTTCACCTTCTGTTCTCTTCTACCCAGGGAGCGCATGGAGTTACTGGAAGAAGCCAGGAAGATGGAAATGGCAAAGTTTCGCTACATCCTTCCTGTTTACGGCATCTGTAAAGAGCCTGTTGGCTTGGTCATGGAATACATGGAAACGGGGTCTCTGGAAAAACTCCTGGCTTCTGAACCTCTGCCCTGGGAATTGCGCTTCCGAATCATCCACGAGACAGCTGTGGGGATGAACTTCCTGCACTGCATGTCCCCTCCGCTGCTCCACCTGGACCTCAAGCCCGCAAACATCCTGCTTGATGCCCACTACCATGTCAAGGTACGCACTGGGCACTCTGTGCCAGGGACCCACTTTTGGATATTCCTGTATGGCTCCTGCCAAACTCAAAACCCTGAGTGAAACCAGCAACAAAATCCACCCAGTAACCCAATCGCTCCAATCCCCAAACTTGCCTACATGAGTCATGCATCATTTTGTTACAACTTCTATTGAGGTTGAGTTAGGGAGCTTGTGAGAACTCTCCTGAAATCTTAGGAGGGTGCTAGTGCGGTGAGCTCTGGTTCTGAAACCTAATGGGTCCTGCTATAAATTACCTTGCAGTGGGAGGCAGATGAGAACAGGGAGAGAAAAGTCGTGTGAACCTATAAATCATCTATGCCACTTCCACAGCTTTCTGTCTAGGTCCTTCTGGCTTTGTATGCTCCACTAAATACCCAAATCTCATTTACAGCTGGAGTCCAGAGAAGCCTTCCTGGAGGCGACTCATTTTCTTCTTTCATTTGCTCAGAGCATATGCAGTGAAGTAGTATCTCTGTCCTGACTGCTTATGCATACCAGAGGTCACTTAAGGAAATTTTTGTGTCTGTATCAGCATGAAATTCTTTTCGTTATCCATTTCCAGAGTAAGCTAGCAAAACTTGTTGGCCTTCTCTCTCGGAGGCTCTGTTTTGACAGCTGGACTAAGAAGGTTGTGCTTGATTTTTGATCCTTCCTTCTGGAGAAGAAAGAGACTAAAATACATATTTTTCTTGATAATTTATAATATTTTTTTTCAAATCAATGGCTAAACTCTTCACCTTAGAACTGCAGGTTTAATCATGTCGGCTGGCTGATACAGCTCATTACGAGTACGGTGATTTTAATCAGTGCCATCATCCATCTGCTTGGTTTTCCTGTCCCCTTCAAACTGGCCAAATGTCTTTGGCCTGTACCATTCTAAAAATTATGTTTTCATTTCATGAAATCATCTCTCCTGATGTCATGAAAGGGTTGGAGCCATAAGAGGTGTGTGCCTCTAATGAAATCACACCTGTGACCATCTCAGCTTTTTTACTAGGCCTCTTAGTGGCTTAGTTAGAAGAATTTTCTTTCTGCAGTAGTAGGCATCTACAGGCAGTCTGTAGTATTATGGCCAAAACATCAGGGGTTGAACTCTTGAAAGTATATTCTCACACATTGGTGCCGAGAGGCCGTCGCTAAGTATTTATTTACCTAAAGTTTGTGCTTGCTTGCATAACTTCTTAAATTCCTAATTCTTGACTCATCCACAAGCCAAGATATGAAGGCTGTATTTTTCTCACTGTTCCAGGAGGTTGAAATCCTGCCTGATATTCTGCCTACTGTATAGCCTGTATTGGGTGGTGATGTAATACAAGAGGCAAAGTGCAAAATGTTCAAAAAAAATGTTTCTGGTGAGGTCATTGTTGACATGCCTACACTGTTGCTGCTCGCTCTGTGTGTGAAACACATGAAGGTCTTTGGACCCTTTCCATCAAGTTCAGAAAAGAGTGGTCTAATCCAAACCTTTTTCTAGCCAGCAGTCTTTTACATCTGCAGGCATCTTGGAAACCCCTCCAAGCAGCAAAGCAGACATGGCAACCTATATGCAAAATAAGAGATATACATATTCTGTGAGGTGCCTTCACTTTAAAAATGTGGCCTCAAACCTTCTTTTTGTGTGATGTGAAACTTGTAATTAAATTTCAGACCCCGCAGCTTGATTGGATGTGCATTTTCTTGCTGGAAGGCTAATAGAGCTGATGATTGAAGTGTTTTTACTTTTTAAATGTTAGCATTAATTTAGTAGGTGACCTGTCCCTAATAGAATCCTAAGGTGAGTGAAGAGATGTTGCAGACTGTAAAAGAAGAGTTCGGAGGTAGGGAGGACTTTTATAAACTGTTTGCCCTTGAGCCAGGAAACAGACGGTCTTCCCATGGAGCACATTAGAAATGCTTCTGTGCCGTATTGCTGGTTAAATGGAAACACGCCCTTCTTCTTTTACGAGCACACCACTTACTGTAAAAACCCCAAGTGAGGATGATGACTAACGCAGTGGTGTTGTACAGAACTGATCATCAAGTGGGTGCCTCCATATCATAAAGCCGTCTCCTGTGCATTACATAAGTGTGCGCTGAATTTTGTTCTTGGGAGGATAATTAAGAGGACGGGATTAGCCTGAGCACTGAGCAGGGATAGGCGGGTACTAACTTTTTCAAAGGCATGTCGGGGATTCCTTGGTGATTTCAAATATATAATATATACAACACAAGGTAAGGCTCTGCTGTTTTTTGGAGGATGGATGGATGGATGCGTGCATGCCTCCTCCCCTGGGAGTGGTAGTGGTGGAGCTTGATATTGACAAGAGCCTAAGCTGAGAGCTCCCTTCCCCTCCGTGTCCTGCTCCATCTTGGTTGCCAAGTGCAGGGTTACCACCTGAAGCAGAGTGATTTCCTTGGGAGGATTACTCCATACACAGAGCCAGGATCAGCCTGCATTTGTTTTTTCTTTCATTTCAACCTATTGTTTCTGTTTGTATCAACACGATCCTCCCTGCCCCATTCTCCAGCATTCCATAGATGCAGCCTTCCAGTACTTACGGGCTGCTCAACGTTGAGTTCTTGCATAACTGGACCACGTTTTACGAGCCTGTTCTTCAGCTCTCCTGTCTGTACGACTTCTGGATCTCTCCCCTGGGCTCCCTGAGATGTGGCAGTTGCTTGCGGGGAGCTGGTGCTGGGGAAGCAAAGCCACATCAGTTTGCTCATCCCCTGCTCTGATGTGATCTCTCTCCGGGGCCCTCGGTAGGAGAATCCACACACATACCCCACCCTGCCATGCAGTAATCTCATACCCTAACTTCTTGCCCGCTGCTGTGCTCGCATGCTTGCTCTATTGCTCCTTCCCAGGTTGCTTATCTCCCAAATCTCATAGTTAAAGAGTATTACTTTTTGTTCAGGTATTTAAAATGAAGTCAACCTGCTACTTAATCCTTTAAGGCAAAAGCATTCTTTGTAAGTTCCTGTTTCTCTTACTATCTAGCCCGTTTTTTGCTCTCCTCATCTCGTCTTGTGTATATATATGTATATATACACACACACATGCATATATGTGTGGGTACACACACACACAGAGAGGCAAATCCCACCAGTTACTTTTCATCTCCCAGATTTTGTTTTTAAGGAACCTGAAGCAGGCTCAGCTGGTCTCAGCTGTGCACTGCTTTAAGCTCACTGTAGTAGCTTTTATTGTTTTTATTCCCCCACAGTGTTCCAATTTAAACCAGTGTCAAGAGTGAAGTTTGCTGCAGTGTTGTGCTGTGCTCGTGGTCTTACTGAACGTGGACAGGTTGCCTCTGCTCTGTGGTCTTCATCTTTATTTGCTTCAGCTGAAGAAGGGGCTGCAAAATTCTGAGCGTGGAGTTAAATGAATTTGCCATCTGACTTCTTCTATCAGAGAGCTTCTTAATGTAGGTCGTTAACTGTAGGTCAAAGTAATACCCAGAGGCCAGGCTGATAAGGAGCGGTTGTCTCGCTTTATTAGACTAGCTGATGTTAGTTAACACAGCCACTTCTTTTTATCAGCTGCAAATGCTCTCCTCTTATTAGAAATGACAAGAGGCTTTGTTGTTTTGTGTGTCCCTGCTCCCTGTTTCCCACTGCTCCTGATCAAGGTTTCCATGCAGGGCTGTTGTTACGTGGCTCTTTAATCCCAACCAACAAAGCTGGTTTTCACCTTGATCAATTCTCTAATTGATCTAATTGTGGTGGCACAGGGTAGGGAACAAGACCATCCCTGTCACAGTAATGTAGATTTATGATGGATTAAAAAGAATGTTTGACTGTGGCTTTGGTTTCTGCTGCTTCTGAGGAGAGCATTACAAACACCACACCAGGTTTAGAGGAGTTAAGGTTTCATGGCAGGCTGGAAAAGGATGGCAATATAGTCTGTTTCAGAAAGACGTCTAGTGGCTAACTGAGGCGTGTTGATAATGAAGGAAAGACATATGTTTGAAGTGCAGATGCTGGTTGTGTCTACACTTGGAATTAATTTTTATTCCTAATTTTTAGTAGTCCCAAACCCATGACCCATGTAAGTTTCTCAAAAATTTCTTAAAGAACAGAATTCAAACAACCAGCCTTTTCCCCCTGCCCCCAGAAAAACAAGGTAACAAGGCCACCACCACGCACACAGCCCCAACACCCAAAAAACCCATAGCCAAATGCGGTGGTGTTCACAATATCCAAGTGAACAGAGACTTTGGACAGAGACAAATACTGGATATGCCAGCAGTGATTAAAAATTAATCCGATGGCTTTGTTACCTATCATAATGAAGAAAACCTTTAGCTGAACTCTGTCCCCGAGTCCATTATAGTGGGTTCTTGAATCTTATTTGCAGAAAAATGATATGCAGCGTCAGAGGCTAAGTGCACTCTTCAGGATGGCCTGTCAGGAGGCATCGGTGAAAGCACCTTCCAAGGGCTAATTTTGTTCCTGAAAGCTAGATCCCTGCAGTGTTTGGGAACAGCTGACTTCAGTAATCACTGTAGTTAAGTAAGCGTATTTACTATGTTTTAAAAAAAAAAAAGGCAAAAAAATAAAAGCCAAACAACAGCACCCCCCAAAAACCAACCAAGCAAAAACGAAGCCACCAGAACCCCGCCAAAAAACAACTTGACAAACGCAAGCCTTTTAAACTTTGCAATTGAGTGTTTTGGTTTCTTGAATTTTTATTTTTACCAAGTAGAATTGAAACATCCACCAATGACAGAAACAGAGAAAGACCTGTGTGCATAGCATTCTCCATTTAAAACCAACAAACAAAAAAGAAATAAAAAATTATCCTTAGTTCTTGGAATCTCTCAGTAAAGTAGGTGGCAGGAAAACGTGTACAGCTCCCCTCCCCAGTCTTTACTCACGTGTTTGTTCTCATGCAGACCTTTTCAGAGCAGAGACCGAGCGAGCTGTCTGAACACGAACAGCCCCACTGTCTGCGTGGGCTTTGGCCAATGTTTTTTTTTTTTCTCTTCTTCCTACCCCTTCACCGCGTGTTTTGCATGAAGCAGCCTGTCGCCTCCGTGTCTCCTCTTAACTCTTGCTGGTATTAGGTATGCTTTTGAAGCACGGTGGGATCCACTGATGTGAGGAGTGAGATTACGGGTTCTGTGGGGTGGTGGGGCAGGGCAGGTCCCGGGGTGGGCTGCCAGGGCTAGCGGGGATGCGGAGGAAGAAGCGGCGAGGGGTGCTCCTCTTTCACTGCCTTCACCAGCAAGGGTGCCTTGTATTGCAGAACCAGGTACCTGGTGAGCAATTTAAAGGCAAAATAGGTAAGTTAAATGGCCGTGTCTTCCACCCACTGCACGGTTCCCACTGATGTTTAAAGAAACTGCATGACTAAATACGCCATGCAGTGGGGAAAATTCACCCTGAAGGAACTCATAAAAGCCACAAAAGTTGTCTGCAGAATCCTACTCTCTTGTTGCAGCCTGGAAGATAGCAATTCTTCATTCTGCTTTCTGCAGAATTTGATATGATTGAAGCTCTGCTCTACAGATGGATCTCCTATTAACTGGTATAAAACCCGGTCCTTCACAGTGGGTAGGGGCAGGTTCCCGAGGTAAAGTTCTTGCTAGCCTGGGGAGGGGTCTACTATGTACCTTAGCTGTTTCTTGGTTTGTAAGCAGAGACAGAGATCTTTCCTATCTAGTGTGCTTAGCCCCTAGCCTTAGATTCCCGCAACATAGCTGGTGGCTCTTAAGGCAGGAGTGTCACTGAGCTGTCTGTATTTCATCTTTATTTCTTAACTTAAGCAGTAGGAAACACGGTATTGTTTAGACAAAGAGGAAGGTGTATTACTTTAATTATGCCTGCATGCCATATGGATTTTTTTTTGAGGTGCACACAAGCCTCTGCTTCACGTTAATCAAAGGATAGCAGTGCCTCGCCGGCTCGGATCTGTTCAGACTTGCAGCAGTCGGTTCGTTTATTAACCTGACACCATGGGCTTGTGTGATGCTGGGGTTGTGCTTTTGTTCTCCTGTGGAGCTCTAAGTGCCCCAAACTCCTGCTGCACTTCCTGGGGCGGTTGATTCAGCTTTTCCCAGGGTAGACTGGCTTGCGAACCTGGATTTCTTGACCATGTACTTCTCTCCTGGACTCCAGTGATTTTCTTGTTGAGGAGGTCAGCAATCCCCCTCCGAGAGTGTAGTCCTACAAGCACGAGAAACTATTCCTTCAGATGACTTTGCCCTCAAACCCCCTCCTTTTTTTTTTTTTCCTTCTCAAGTCATTCCCACATTATCCTACAGATTTAAGATACAGATGGACAACATGTTGAATATATCCATGTGCTAGAGAACAGGACTTCTGTAGCTCCTGGGAATGCCTCTCTCGAGCGCTTTGTGCCTGGGAGAAGTTCTTCCTGAAGCTGTGTTGGTTGCTTTGTTTGGTTTATGGCAAAGGGAGATTCCTAACATTTGAAGACTGATGGCTGTGTAGCCTGCCTGTTCTCCAGGAGGCCGAAGCTGGCAGCCGTTTTCTTACTTTCCAGTAATGGATGCATGTTAGGACTAGCTTTGTGGTATCTTTAGACAGAAACTTCTGAAAGTGTCAAGTTGGAACCTATTTAAAAAAGAAAAAAAAAAAAAACCCAAAGCTTTTTTTAATTATGCTTGTTGTTTTGAGGGAGAAGTTTCTCAAAGGAGAAGCTGTGAAGATCAAAAGGGGAATGAGTCATTGAAAAGCCCGAGTATTTATTAGATAAAAAGAATATATAAGTTGGGGGGGGGCGGGGAGGAAATCTTATCTAACATGTAGACAAAAATCAGTGGGCTGAGTGGTCCAAAAAGACTTGACTTTTCTTGAAATTTCCACTTAGCGTAATAGACATTTTTGACCAGTGGGAAATAAGTAAGACAAAGGAAATTCCTTGCCTATCTGTTTGCTTGATGATTGGTATGCCTTTGAGAGCAAATGAATGCATATTTGTTTGCCACTTCAAATTAAAGTGGAGGTGTGTTTTCCTTTTTAGAAACTTGCTGTCACTTGTTTTGTTCATTTCAGCTGTGTTCACTGCGTCACTGCACCAACTTGCCATATCTCCTGGTTGCCAAAAAGAATTCCCTGTGTGGGTTTTTGATGGGTGTGCGTGTGTGTCTTGGTTTGGGATTATTTTTGGGGGGTTTTCTTGGTTTTTTTTGTTTTTTTTTAAACACTTGGTGCCTCTGGTGTTGGGCTTAGTCCTTTTTGGCATGGTCAGTGTAACAGCGGTATCTGAAAGAGCAGTTCTCTTCAGTTCTCTTGCACTTACTGCAGAGCTCATGGTCTGAAAACAGGTGCTCAGAACACTTAAACATAACGTACAATATGAGGTTACACAAGGAAAAGGGGTGGCAGGACCAATAATTATATTAAAGTGTAGTTTGCACTAGCTAAATTTGACTAGTTTTAAATTACAATAAATTGTCTGACTGTTTGTTGTGTTTGCCGTGTAATGGGCTGACATGCTGCTGCTTGCAAACAACTGCTTACTTTTTTTGGTTTTTTTTTTTTGCTTAAC
The DNA here is from genome assembly GCA_013399435.1 of Arenaria interpres. NCBI lineage: Eukaryota > Metazoa > Chordata > Aves > Charadriiformes > Scolopacidae > Arenaria > Arenaria interpres. The sequence continues at coordinate 106,022 of VXAK01027001.1, read as the reverse complement.
CATAAAGAAAAGCCTATCATAGCGTGTTGCTTCCAGAGGTCTTTTCTTAGCTTAGTATTTCTGAGCAGCAGCTCGCTATATTTTGTTGGGTCATCCTGTTACATCCATTGTTCTTTACAGAAAATATTTTGTTAATGCCTCTGAAGTCTAATGGTAGCGTGCACTTCTCTTCCCCTCTTCCTCCTCCTTTTTTTGCAGATTTCTGACTTTGGACTTGCGAAGTGCAACGGCTTGTCCCATTCCCATGACATCAGCATGGACGGCTTGTGTGGCACAATTGCATACCTTCCTCCAGAGCGCATCAAAGAGAAAAACAGGTGTTTTGACACCAAACATGATGTCTACAGGTCAGTTTTCTATGCAAGCACTTAAAAGCTCTTTAAGTAATGCCGTAAAATGAGCCCTCTTGTTCTGGTTATAAAACCTAATTGAGCATGAAACCCCTAAATCTGGTTTGAGCCTCATCTTGCAAAAGGGCATGTTTGCTTTGCTTTTTGTGACGTCTTCATAGGGTAGAGACCTTTTAACAAACTGCAGCTGATCCTGGGTCTTGAGCGTTATCGCTCCAAGTAACACTCACTTATTAGCAATTGGCATGGGAGGCACTCTGCCCGCTTTTAATTTCCCCATCAAAAGGTACATCCTGACCTACTTTTCAAGTCTGTGACAAAATTCTTAGCTATCTTCGGTGGATTTCATCACTAGGTCTCTGTTCTTTCATGGTAAGGTTATTAGGAAAAGGAAATCATAGCTGTAGATTAAAAGATATGTCATATTCTGTATGGAATGTATTTCTTTAAAGGCATCTTGCAGGGTAGAAGTATTAAATAAAATCCATGGTAATGCTTTGCTGCTCTTTGATTTTGACAGTGTTGGTGTGGATTAGCTGGTAAATACTACCAAGAACTCAGCAGCCTCTAGCAAGTCTCTATGTTCACTGCCTCAGGTTCCTCCCTGCAAAAACTAGACTTTCATATCATGGTTCTTGTCTGCATCTTCTTGTCTGTTCATCAGCTGAATTAGATGCAGAAGTGAAGGACAAGGAAAGAGAATTTAGGAAAATAAATTATACTTCTGTGAGTTTTGTGGTGCTTCTTTTGGGTTTTTTTGTTGTTGTTTTTCTTTTTTTTTTTTTTTAAAAAAAAAGAAAGCTTTACTAGAAATATATTTTTTGCATTTATTTGTAGCTTTTCCATTGTGGTTTGGGGAGTTCTTACACAGAAGAAGCCTTTTGCAGGTAAGTTTGACGTATTGTGGGTTATGTTGGAATTTTTTCCTTCCTCCTATTGATAAGCACATTTCCTGCCCCACCAAGCCCCAGTTTACAGGCATGTCCTCCGAATTCCTACAGTCTTGTGTGGTAGACACCTTCAAGCTCTCAAATTCTGATCACAAGCGTCATTGTGAAAGCAGAGCCCATATTGCTGCAGGGGGCCCTAGTTGCAGCTTTTTGTTTCTGCTGAAGTTGGCCGTACAGACCCAGATTAGTGTGTGGTCTGCGCAGACTTCTGACCTAGCTGCGGCCAACGAGGAACAGCGCAGAGCAAAGCCAACTGGCAGTCGACTGGGCTGTTTTCAGAAACATCTCCTCTAGAGAGGTTCTGTAGTTTATTTGGAGATCGTAGGTACAGATTTGGTCTCTAAAAACAAAACAAACAAACAAAAAAAAAAAGCTGGCTGTGAGAATAAGCCTTGTTCCACCCCGCAGTAAATGTACCGATCGACCGGCAGCTATTTATTCTGTATGACTTTTCCTGTGTGTATGACTAGCCTATGTATAGCAAACATGTTTGAACAGGTTCCAGTCTACTATTAATTTTTCTCCAAGTGAGCGATCCCATTTAGCTCAATGGTTGACTTCAGAGTCAAGAGCCACATTACTGCCCTGCTTGATTTGTGTTCTTCCTTCACCTTTACGAACGGTTCAAGTGCCCGGTCTAACTTAAAAGCTGTGGTTCAGTTTTCTTACAGCAGGCACAGAAATCCTGAGAGAAGTAGCAAAGAACTGTATGAGTTTTTCTCCTTGGTTCTGTGTCTTTTATGGGTGGAAAAAGAACACAGTCACTTACTGATAGTTGTTTTTAACTGATACATGGGAAGCCGCTGTTACTGCATTGATGAAGGTGTTGTGGGAGAACAAGACCGACTTCTCCTTTTTCCCTGTTGGTAAAAGAAAGGACTCTAAATCTAGAAAAAAAATACATTAAAACAAAATTTCAGCCTAATGCACTGTTAATGCTCTTAGACAAAAAAGAAATCCTTCCTTTTGCTGGGAGATCTTATTTTATGTGCTTTTGCTTTACAGAGGAAAACAACATTTTACATATTATGGTAAAAGTAGTTAAAGGCCACCGCCCAGAGCTACCTGCTGTTTCCAAATCCAGGCCTCATTCATGTAATAACTTGATCAAACTGATGCAAAAATGTTGGCAAGATGATCCTGGTGAACGGCCAACATTTCAAGGTAAGATTTCCTCGTAACTTGGTTGCCCATTTATTCTTCTATGAGTCACGTTATTGCTCAGGACTCTGTTAATCCTTGGGGTAAATTCTGTGAACCTCTGTGACAGAATAAATAGAGCACATTGTATGGCAGAGACAATGATACAGGTCAGTTATTCATTTGTGGAGGAAGGGATTATCTGGGGACAAGTCTGACCATGATGGTGTTATGTAAACACGTCAGGAATAAGGACTGTACTGAACCAGTTGAACCATTTAGCCAGAAATTATGGTCATTTCCGATTGTGTGTATCGGGGCATATACCAGCCTGGTGGTGGTGGTGTTTTCACCATGCCAAAGCACTGAAGGTCCTGGCTCTTGATATTTACTGTTGTATGCTGAGAAACTGAATTGTTTTCTTGTAACAAAACACTTTGTACTGTCGTTTTTCTGCCAATAAAAGGCAACTCTGGTGAAAAGGCTTGAACTTGCCCAAAGCACCTCTTACGAATGCAGAGGTGCAGAAGGATGTAGCAAGTGTGCTCTCCAGGTAGCTTCACTTAGCATTAATGGGAGAGATTTGCCTCTTCCCTCTCCCCCTGCCCAAACAAAAGGTATGCAGCCTGAAGGGAAGAGGGATTCCATCTTTTTAAAAACACGTCTAAGTCTGCCAGCAGTAGACTGGTTCCCATTTCACAGTCCCTGCAGTGTAGCCACCACATAACATCAGTCTGGTCTGAATGTGAAAATGAATTGTTAAGTCAACCCCATGCACTCTTTGCTTGGTTACACGCTTGTACCTACTGATGAGGTGCTAGATGGAACAGTCAAAATTGGAGTTTTTCTCCCATGGTATCTCAAAGCTGTTGAGCTGTAATGATAGAGAGAGGAAGCAGGGCATCTCAGAAAAGTCTCCTATTAGAGAAAATGAAAGAAAGCCAAAGAACCAAACCAACACCTTCTCTTGCTTTCTTCAAAGAAATCACTTCAGAAACAGAGGCCCTTTGTGAGAAACCAGAAGATGAAACAAAAGAGATGATAACTCAGGACCTGGACAACAAGAATTCCCCAGAGCAGCAGCCTGAGGTATTTTTTCTTTCCTTCTCTTGTTCAAGCGCGCTAGGTTTTGCAAGGAACAGGTTCCTCTGTGACCTGTAACTTTGCAAGCAACCTTCTCTTTGCCACTTACGAGCACATTCTTGCCTGATAGAAGTGGGTCTTGGTGATTGCAAAAGTGACAGCAAATGCATGGACCAGCTCAGGGAAACCTCAGTGCAGAACTGCCAAGTGGGTCTTAGACTGTTGAGGGAGAGCTGGACAGTTAGGAAATAAAGGCTGGAACTATGTGGGTGTGACTGATCTTAAAAAATGCTGTAGACAGAAGAGCCATGTGGCTTTAGTGGCTGTGTGAGTACTGATGAAAGCTGCCCTCCTGCATCTGAAAATTTTCAGTGAACCTTATTCATAGGTTTCATCTAACACAAACAGTGCTTAAAGGCTACCTGCAAACTAACAAACTTATGTCTCTTCCTGTGGGGCCTCATGCTCAGTTTTCTTTACTGACATTTCTAAAATGCTTGTGTGCTTCTCTTGAAGGGGATGTCTACATTACCCCAGCCGAAACAGGAGTCTGCTTTACCATCAGTTAAGGATTACAGTCTCTCAGAGTTGTTGTCCCAGCTGGATTCAGGGATTTCACAGACTATGGAAGGCCCTGAGGATCTCAGCCGCAGCTCTTCTGAGTCCAAACTTGCCTCCAGCGACAAGCGGCTTTCAGGAGTTTCATCTGTAGATTCAGCTTTTTCATCCAGAGGCTCCCTTTCCCTTTCCTTTGAAAGGGAGAGTTCAGGTAAGGGTCAGGTTTTTCTTTGTTGTTGTTTATTTTTGTAGTTATTTGGACTGGGGCATGGGAGTCAATAGGTTGGAGAGTAGTCATATAAAGAATAACATTCTGAAAATCACTGTTAGCCTTGCTTTCTCTTGCTGCCAGCACTACAAATTTGTTTACTGGAGGTAATTATTTAAAAAAAAAAAAAAGGGAAAAAGAATGAGGTGGTTCTCAGACATGATCTAATGAGAAATAATACATCTCATTTACTTTTGAAAAGAAGTGACCTGAATTCCCACCAAAGCAATTAGAGAATCAGTCATGTAAAGGTTGGTTGGAAGGGAGGCCACCGAGTCCAGCGTCCCGCTCAAAGCAGGACTAAAGCCAGTGCCCAGTCAGCTGAGTTTGTGGCTTTTTCAGTTATACTAAGCCCAAGTCTGAGCACCACGTTGTGTGCCTTTGGTTTTGTTTAATTTTTTGAGAAGACTCAAGCCACTTTCTCAGCAACCCCATGAACATTGTAATAAATACCCTTGCTGCTGCATATGCACATCTCTGTTTTTAATCCAGTGCTGCAAAAACCAGGCATCTATTTTCCAGTTAGGAAAACAATGATTAGTGCAGGGAGGTCAGCCATAGCATTCTTAGTTCTTCATTTCACAAGAAACAGAATAAGAGTAAGGGGGCTTCAAATCTGACCTGAAGTTATTCTGAAACTGCTGCAGGGCATGGAAGCGGGAGATTTCTTTGCAGTCAAGTCATTGCTGAAGCCACCAGATATGTTAGCCGTGGGCAAGTAAGGTTTGACGGGTATCAGAATTGTGTTGGTGTTTATTTCATAGAATAGTTTGGTTTGGAAGGGACCTTTTAAAGGTCATCTAGTCCAAACCCCCTGCCATGAGCAGGGACATCTTCAATTAGATCAGGTTGCTTAGAGCCCCATAAGGCCTGACACTGAAAGTTTCCCGGGATGGGGCATCTACCACCTCTCTGGGCAACGTGTTCCAGTGTTTCACCACTCTCATTGTAAAAAATTTCTTCCTTATATCTGTCCAGATATTGGTACTACAGACATACAGAAGAGGAAGCTAACGGAAGCCATTTTATCTGGAGATACCAGCAAGCTGATGAAGATTCTCCAGCCTCAAGATGTTGATATTGTTTTAGATGGGAACTCCAGTCTTTTGCACTTGGCTGTTGAAACTGGCCAAGAAGAGTGTGTCAAATGGCTTCTCCTGTACAATGCTAACCCTAATCTCACCAACAAGAAAGGATCCACTCCGCTTCACATAGCCATTGAGAAGAAAGTTAAAAGCATTGTAGAGCTGATTATGGCTAGGAAAATCAATGTTAATGCCAAAGATGAGGATCAGTGGACTGCTCTTCACTTTGCTGCCCAAAACGGGGATGATTTCAGCACCAAAATGCTGCTTGATAAGAATGCATCCTTAAATGAGATAGATTTTGAAGGCAGAGCGCCCATCCACATAGCCTGTCAGTATGGCCAAGAGAATATTGTGCGGATCCTGCTGAGAAGAGGTGTTAATGTGAACATCAAAGGAAAGGATGACTGGGTGCCATTGCACTATGCTGCCTGGCAAGGTCATCTCCCCATCGTAAAGCTCCTGGCCAAACAGCGGGGTGCAAACGTCAACGTGCAGACCGTGGATGGAAGGACCTCGCTACACTTGGCCGCTCAACGAGGACACTACCGTGTCGCTCGCCTTCTCATAGACCTGGAGTCGGATGTCAACATACGGAACGCACTCTTGCAGACTGCTCTCCACATAGCTGCTGAAACTGGCCACACAAGCACATCCAGGCTGCTCCTTAAGCACGGTGCAGACATTGAGGCAGCAACAGCAGAAGGATACACCGCTCTGCACTTGGCCTCTCGCAGTGGCCATTTAGCAACAGCAAAGTTGCTGATAGATGAAAGGGCCAGTGTTCTAGCCAGAGGCCCTTTAAACAGGACAGCGTTACACCTTGCTGCAGAAAACGGGCACTCTGAAGTAGTAGAAGAACTTGTCAGTTCAGAAAATATCAATGCTTTTGACAGTGAAGGGTGGACAGCTCTTCATCTGGCTGCACGAGGAGGGCACACAAAAACAGTTGAGGTTCTTCTGAAGCATGGGGCGCACACTGACATGCAAAGACCCACATGTCAGACCATGCTACAGCTCACTCAGCAGAACAATAATAGCTCAGTTACCGTGTTGTTAAGTGAGACTTAAGCAAAAGGTGCAGAACTTGCTACCTTTCTACATGGTGCGAGAAGGCTGCTGGAGTTTGACTCATGAGGGCCTTCTCCAGTTGTGCAGCGCTCATCAGCGGTGTCAGCTGGTGGACTGAGGTGCAACCAGCGGAAGCTACTTGTGTTTTGCGTGTGCAAGTGAGAGCACACGTGGACTAAGGCCAGATGTAAGGCTAAGAGCTGGAGTTTGCCATGCCGTGGTCTTACCGGTCATTCTGCGTGTGCCTGCCCTGTCTCTATTGACATTGCTCTCCCAAGGATGTGAGAGAAGGATGAAACTTGTGAGTTTCCCCCTTGCTTTTTTTTTTTTTTTTTAATGTGCCAAACTAATTTAAGAACTAACATTTTGCTTTTTTATTTTCCTCTTCCCCTGCTGAAAGCCTCCAGCATAAAATAACACAAATCTGTTTGAAATTAATGTAAGAGATGAGGAAAGGGCTATTTAAGAATATAGTTATTCACATTTCAGGGTCAGAAAGTACTCTATTTAACAGAGACATTGATTACAGATTTCCATGTACTCAAAATTGATGAGGCAGACTTATTAATGCGGTATATACAGTACCACCTTGTATGTATTCCAACATCAGTAAGCTGAACTAGGTGCTTAGTGGTTTGTCTTAAATGAAAGCTGAAATTCATACTGGACTGTAACTGCATGGTATATTCTAACACCATTATGCCAATTTGCAAAATAATGTTTGGAGGGGCTGATGACTACACTGATATACTGTGTATATAGTATTTCTACCTGTTGTATGCTTTTTTCTACTGAAGAAAATAGATTGCTTAGAGTGGGTATGTTTTAATACACCTTTTAATTTCACTCTTTTCAAAGTTCAAATGTGATCTGTTATTAATAAAAGATTGTGTTCCGTATCTATCTGTATCTTGCAGTTGTTAAAGTAACTGAAAACCCACTGACCAGTAGCAGCCCAAACTGTTGACGCGTGAGGCTGGCTTCAGTGTTACATTACCCTTAGCTTTTATATGGAAGGAGCTTGAATGAATCAGAGATGTTAATTTCAGAATAAGTTTACAGAATAAAACCCCACATAACCTAGCCTCTACATGCATAACACACTGATGTACAATTGGGATGCTTTGTGTTTATGCAGCAGCTGTTCAGGGAGTTTAAGTTTTCTTCCCCACCTTTAAGCCACTTTAAGTTGACTGGTGGGCTGCTGCCCAGACAGGTACTTCACCTCTCCTTGGTGGTGTGTTCTCACCATGCATGCCACAGAGCAAGCAGCAGTGTCGTGCTTTGTTCCCACCTCCCCTGACAGGAAAGCTGCTTCTGCGTGAGACTCTTTTTTTGCACACAGCTGATGGCAGTGATATGAATGCCAGTGCTACCTCAATATCTGATTTTAGGAATCAAAGTACCCCTGTGGGAATCTAGCCCCATGAAAGTCAATACTTTCTTAAAAAACAAAACCCAGCCTCCTGTCGCTGGAGATGGTAGTGGCAGAGGGCCATAATGAAAGGAGGACGGGTGCTTGCAGAGGGGGCAGGGAACCTGCTGCTGTTTGATACTGTTCCTGGCTCCAAGTACCTGTTTGCAACTCCCCTGCTTCACTTTCTTGAATTTCAAGACAGTTCACTGCCTGCCTAATGAAACTGCATTAAAGAACAGATGGTGAAGCCATGCTCATGCCAATATAGGAGGTTACAAAGCATTATACCTCTTACTGGAGCATAGCAGTCACAGCAAGCTTCCTAAAAGTGCTGACAGTGAAATTTCTCGTTAAAAAAACAAAACTGTAATTTTCTTAGTGCTTCCTTCAACTTCTTTTGAGACCAGTAAGGTTGTCATGTTTCATTAAGCTGTCCTTAATCAGTCTCTTTATAGCAAATTCAACCACAGACCACTTAGTTTCTCAAGCCCTGCGCCACTAGGATTAAACACTTGGCCTGGCCTAGGACACACCATACCCTTCTATTTCAAAGTCCTCCAGTGAGATTTGAGATAGATAGGCAAATACCGCTGGAATTAAACCGAGAACTGCAAAAGAGCTGTAAGACCAGGTAACAGCAGCCTTATGCCTCCTAATAAAGGTGGTGCATGCCAGCTAGGCAAGGGGAAAGTACACTTATAAAATGCTTTTAAAACAGCTCAAGCACTGCTTCGCCAGTACATTCCTTCAGTGCCTAATAATAATAGCGCATTAGCCTCTAATTAAACATGAGGCCACACTCATGAGTCTTGCTTTTCCATGCCATCTTTCACAATACCAGGCACCAGCCATGCATTACATAGAAGGCAACACAGCTGGTGCTGGAAAAAAAAACAACGAAGGGATTGCAATGACATGCTGCCAGCATCGGAGTGGGTATTTTTCCCTGTGAAACAGCCTTCCTTGGGGGCAGGAGGGGTGAATGGGGGTGCTAAATTAGCACTAATGCAGCAATTACGAATTACTGTTTTGTAAAGGTCTCCTGCGGGTGACTTTCCTGGTCATATGTGGACTCCTCTGACTTAGCTAAAGCCCTAACCGGGCTGGCTGACCTAAAGCTCACAGGCATTTCTTTGCCTCTTTCCAATCTTAGCCGTGTTCTTTACAAAAAATTATCCCAAATTACGCAGAACGACGTAACGGCAAAGTTAGGCTTTGTTGCTACTTACCTACAAATAAATCCCTCTTCCAAATGAAAAAAAGAAATCCCCAGACCCAACCGTAAACGCCCGCTTGCTCTCATTTGACTTCTTTTCCCTGGTTGAGTCGGCAGGTTGAACTCGGCTGCCCTAAGCCTGAAAGGAAACCTGCTCCCCACACCGCTTTCTGCCAGCTTCCCTCCCGCCGCCTCAGCTCATGCCCTGCAGCAAGCCAAGGCCACGGTGGGAACCAGCTCCTAAGCCGCAGGCTCTGCCTACTCACCCCTCCGGCTCCAGCCCTCATGCAAACCCCTAAAACATGCCCCAAAACCCCGCACGCTCAGGAAGCGCCTTCAGGAGGTGGTGGGAAGGCACGGAGGGCTCCATGGAGCTGAGCCTTGCTCCAGGGTCCCCCGTGCTGCCTGACTGCTTCCCCGGCAGCAGAAAGGCTCAAAGAGCTGGGGCTCTTTAGCCTGGAGAAGGCTGAGGGGAGACTTTATCTACGTTTACAACCACCTAAAGGGTGGGTTGAAGGGTGATGGAGCCAGACTCTTTTCAGTGGTTTCCAGCGATAGAACGAGGGGCAACAGGCACAAGCTGGAACATAGGAAGTTCCATTCAAATACAAGGAAAAACTTCTTTAGGGTGAGAGTAACAGAGCCCTGGAACAGGCTGCCCAGGGAGGTCGTGGAGTCCCCTTCTCTGAGGATTTTCAAGACCCGCTTTGATGCAGTCCTGAGTGATGTGCTCTGGGCAATCCTGCTTTGGCCGGGGAGTTGAACTAGATGATCTCTAGAGGTCCCTTCCAACTGACAATTCCGTGATTCCATGATCAGGTCCTCTTGCTCACCTCCAAAACCAGGTAGAGGTTGCTCACAGGGTTTCTGCGTTCACCGTGCTCACCTGCTTCCTTAGGGCTTTCTGACAGTGGCCTTGGGTAGCTATTTCAGCCCGAGGGGTAACGAACATGGGAATAAAAAGAAGATACAGTGAAATGGTGTCAGTGACCATAAGCTTCAGTTTTTCATCTCTAGATGTGATTTTTCAACCTGGCCTCTGCCTGCATGCCTGTGGCTGGCGCTGGCTCCCCGTGCAGAAGCCCCCTTGGTGGGGAAGATGCCTCACACCACCCTGTTCCTCGCTCCCCCCATCCCGGCCTCCGCCTCTGGAGGGATGGCGCGGCCCCCGATGCGTTACCCGTCTTCGCAACAGTTGGTTCCCAGCACCCGAGCAGCTTTATTTACCTGCTACTTAGCACGAGGCGCTGCAGCCCCGTGTTTCAACAGGCCTTGAGAGGACTCGACAAGCCTGCGGTTCAAACACGCTCGCTCGGCGGTGGCGGGGCGAGGGGAGAGGATTGCTGGGTGATTGCAAAGAGGCCCGGAGGCAAACCTCAGCCCTTTCATTCCTGCCTCCTCTCTTGCACCACCGCCTTGGCTCTGCACAACAGGGCTGCAAGAAAAACAAGGCACTTGGGAGCTGCTCTACAAGGTCTCCTTTAGCGGAGAGGTCCGAGGAGGGGGATATCTGCTCCCCTCCTTTCTCCTTTAACCCCAGCTGGGTGGCATAAGGTGAAGGCCAGCTTGCAGGTGTCCCCCAGAAACCCCAGCAAAGCCTTTGGGTGCTACAGGGCTCTGCTGCTGGGGGGCAAACCCACGTTACCTCCCTGACTGCCCACGAGGCCAGCTGCCGACCAGATCCCATCACCCCCGCGCCTTGGAGAGGGGGCATCCTGCCTTCCCCCTTCCCTCCCCGTCTCAGACAGGGAGGGCTGTCTTCAAGCAGCATTGATTTTGATCTTCTTCTTTGAGGGAGACACACACACACACACACACAAGCAAGGAAGAAAGGGTGCTGGTCTTCTTTACGCACAAGTCCTGGGGCCAGGGGTTGGAGATAAGCTGTCTACCGTGCTTAGCCTGTCCTGTCCTTTGGCCAAAACCGCCTGCGTGAAGCCTTTGACTGCTCTTGCCACACCGCTCCCCTCTCCCTGCTTTTGGGACGCGCTATAACCTGGGGGGACTGTGGCAAAACGCCGAACATCGGGCGCTTCCATCGCCGACCGGAGCCAGGGAGGGGTTCACAGCCCAAAGTGAGTGCTGATTAACCGGAACAACCTTGAGAAGCCGAGGAAGCCCTTTCACAGCAGGGGAGGCGGCAGAAGGCAGATCCCAACACGTCCTCGCTTGGCAGCTGAGCCTCAAGGGCTGGGGCAGTGAGACGCGGGGCCGAGGGCAGCGTGTTGAGGCTGGGAGAGGCACGGGGACGGCCGTGACGGCCGTGGAGGCAGCCACAACACCCAACTGGGCTGGGAAGCCCTCGCTGCTGCAGCGGGGAAGCCCTGAGCTGGCAGGGGAACCAGGCGGCAGGCATTTGAGCAAAAACGGCGTTTAAAGTCTCTGCTGCCACCACCTTGTGTTTTTGAAATGCGGTGGGAGAGGCTTTCAGGCTTTTCTCTGCAGTGGTGCAGAGCAAAGACCATTTCAAAAGCTAATAAAAAGCAACTCGGGATCTGCACAGAAGCACCTGGCTGCGAGAGGCTGGAGCAGAACCATGCAGAAGCACAAGACAGATACTACAGCTGTGGCGATGACAAGGGGAAAGGCGCTCTGCGCTCTTCCCTGGGAGAGCAGGCAGGAGCCCGTTTGCAGGTGCTGCTCCCTGGGGCAGACTCTGCCCCGCGGGCAGAGAGCAACCCTTGACAGCAGCAGGAATCGGGGCCCACGGGCTGCAGACGCGCAACACACATAAGAGACAAATTTGCCTGACAGCCCCCCCTCACCCCCCGCCAGTCTCCATCACCTGCCGGCATCAGAGGAAATAAATCCTAGAAGAGCCAGTTTTCACATGAGTTCATGCCCTGACCCTGCCTCAACAGGGACTGGGTCCAATGCGTTTCCTTTCTATCTATTTAAATAGGATTGCTTTTCTTAGTCCACTAACAAGCAAAACATGACAGGTCCTGTGCTGCCATTACTGATGTCTGCCACGTGTTTTAAAACCCCCAGTGTGGCTGGCTTTGTCCCAGCATCGTCTTGCTCTTTGCAAAGATGCTTAGCTAGGGGCATCGCAGGAGGTTAAGCAGGCCACAATTATAACTAACCTTGGGAGCATTTATCACAGTAGCTAGATCCAAAAGCACGCGTGCAATGGGGTTTAAACATTTGCAAAATCAAAGTCTGGAAGTTTTTATGCAGTGAATATAAAGGCTGACTTCAGCCAAACGTGAAGTCCCTCTGCCAGTCTCAGGGGCTCACAAAAATCTCCAACATCTTCCTTTTTAAAAAGAAAATAAAATTTAAATCTAACCAGCAGACTAGTCCATCCCAGCTTAAAAACGTTAGGTGTCTTGAGATTAATTTAGCCTGACCACCAGCTTCCCAAAGCAGAAGAGCCTTTATTCCCCAGTATCTTCCCACTTTGTCCCAATTCCTGAGCACATCCCTCTGCCCGGTGCAGCCCGGGTACAACTTGTGAAGTACCTTCAGAACAGGTGGGAGGTACGAGGCTTTCTCCCCATGTCGAAGCTCCTGAAGCCCATGGCCCAGCTGAGCTCTCCCATGGGGAGCAGCAGGGAAGAAGAGGAGGAGGAGGAAGCTGCACTGCACAGCTGCTGTTACAGCGGTAACGAGCAGAGCAGCAAAGGGCCATGGACCACTGACGGGCAGCCAGGGCTTTCTCTTTCCACTTGACCTAAATCCAGATTTGGATCGTGGTTTATTATAGGAAGACAGCACCATTGCTCTCCAAGTCAAACCGCTCTCAGGACCACCCCTCTTCTCTCCTCACCCTTTGGGCTCCTGACACATTTCTCAGCGCACCGATTCCCAGAGAAGTCTGCTGTAGTGCAGCACACCAGGCCAGCTAGCACGGATGCAGACAAGCTCCCTTGCCCCAGCTACGACCTGCAGCCTGCGTTGCCCTCCCTTTCACCGGAGCAGTTTCCAAAGCAAAAAAAATAAAATAAAATAAAGCTTTGCAGAGTTGGAAACTGAGGGGCTCACTTCCCACCCTTGGCTCTGCCGGCTCCGGGGAAAGAGAGAGGTGCAGAACTGCTCCCGGCACCCCCTTCCCAGGGCCACGGCAGTGCCAAGGAGGCAGCCCCAGACACGCTTTCGGCGCAGCTCCCTTTCTCCTTCCTCCTCGCAGGCCTGCCAGGACTCGGCAGCTCCGTGGCAGCCCTTTGCCCTGGGTGGCGAGCGAAGCCCGGCAGCCCGCACGGCGTGTGCCGGCACGCACGGCGCTACAGGTGGCTCCGGCTCACTGCCGCCCGCCTTCCCATCGCCCAGACAAGGCTGCCTGAGGTTTTCCAGCCGGCTTTTTGGCAAGGAGACGGCGTTGCGGATGCCGCTGGACTTTCTCCATTCGTTTCTCCCCATTAGTAACTACAACAGCTGCTCCCAGCCTTAAGTCAGGGTAAAGCCTGACGGTGAAGGCAGTGGTAATGAGCCATGCCGGCAGCGCACCCAGCGAAGCGAAACGGCTGGGGAGTCATCACGGCTCGTAACCAGCCTGCGCCAGTGGGGAAGCTCATGCCTCCCCGGTCCTCTCCTTCCTCCTTCTGAGCTTCCCTTGCCTCTCAATTAGTTGCCTCCTTCCTCGAGGAATTAAAAGAAAAAATAAACTAAAAGGCCAACAGATGCAGAGGAACACACTGGCTCCTCCCTGCCAGCAGAGAAGAGTGCCTGAAGGACGGTGCCCTGTTTCCCACTGGCAGGGTGCACCCTGGCAGCCAAAAGGCAGGGGTGAAGTTGGCTTGGGGTTGGGCAGAGGGTGCAGCTCCCTGGCAGTGCCACAGCTAGCCAAACTCACCCTCAGAAAGGGACTGTTTTGCTCCATGGTCTTTTGGGGGTGGCAGGGCTGTGCCAGCCCCCTGACAGAGTCTCTCCAGGCTGGAGTGGGCCAGAAAAAGCTGCTCCAGGAGAGACTGTCATTCCTTTAAAGACAGCAACTCATTTCCAAGGGATGCCGACCCAAGGGACTTGGCCAGCTCTGTGCTTGGTGCCTGCAGGGGGCTGGGACCACTCCTTCAGATGATGCCACCTCCTCCATTCCCCCCTGCCCTGCAGGGAGACTGGCCTGGTGGATGCACCACAGCACCCTACTGCCTTCCTCCAGCCAACAGCGCTGTGCATGCTCTGAGCCAGAAAAAAAAAAACCCACAGGGCCTAAAGTCGGGTTGTTTCAGTGTAAAATTCCCAGAACTGTGCTTTGAGGTGTGCCATTGAGGGGTCCTCATGCGTGCCACCAGTTTGTTCCTTCTGTGAGCTTGCAGGCAGGGCTCTCCCTCGGCCCCTCTCCCTCTGCCCTCCAAAACAGCCAGTGTCCCAGGCTGGCAGGAGCATCACAACCAGGCGGTACGGCTTCCCGGAGAAGGGCCCGACTTGCCCATCAGCCCCGTGGCGAGCACGCAGCAACCCCGGCTGCCGCTGCGTCCCTGCTGCTGTTTGCGAGCAATTAACAAGGACGTGGGACAGGGTGAGGCTGGGCGAGGTAGGAGACCAGAGGCAATAAGGACGGGATCCCAAGCTATTTCGGCTTTTTAATGTGGCTCTTTCTTCACCGTGATCACAGGGAGGGTCGGGCGCCCGTGCATGTGTGCCTACCTACACAGGCACACGCGCTTGCCGACCTGCACACGCGGGCTCACCGGCACACACGTGCCTGCCCTGCATTCACAAATGCAATATCCATTTCTTATTTTCATGCTGAAATTTAGCCGCTTTTCAAGGCAGGGGGCTCTCAGACCACTACCTCCACCAAACTCACCCCAGCCCAAGCCATACAATGACTTTTTTTTTGCTTTCAGAAACGCGCTACAAAAACACGACGGCAGTAACGCGGGGCTGCTCGTGCAATGCTTTGCTAACCTCATCCCACCGACCACTCAGTGCCACAGCAGCTCGCAGCCCTCCCCTTTGAGCCACTCCATCCCAGCTCCCTGTGGTCTATTAGAACATCCAAGATGACTAAAGGCAGCCTTAAGGTGTATCCCTCGAGGCTGCCACAGGCTCGAGTCAGACACATCACAGCGCTGCCGCAACCCTGTAATCCACTCCCATGAGATACTGCCCTCCTCAGAAAGAACTCAAATCCTGGCTGCAAAAGAAAGAGGAAGAGACATCCACTTGCAGAGCCACCAACACTGGCACGGTTGTTCCCATTCAGGTATTCCCAAGCCAGTAAACACAATCTGGATCAGACCAGCATTCCCCAAATTCAGTGTTTTGCCTCGGAGTTTCCTGTGTTAAAAGTCTAAGGAAGAATCAAAACAGAATCCTGCTATAAGGAATAAATAGGAAATAAAATGCTCATAGGGAAAATGCCCTCCACATCCCAGTCACTTATTACAGTGTTGACATTACCTGTAATAAATACTTAAATATTTCCAGAATCCTACACTGTTCATAACAGGTAACATTTTTTAATATTTATATATACATACATATTTTTATACTTTTATATATATAGACATATATGCATGTGCACATATATATATATATATGAAAACCCTTGAAAGTACGGCTGTGTTTAAGGGCCGTTTAGATGCAGTGTTAAGGGACATGGTGTAGGGGATGACTTTGTAGAGTAGGGTAGTTGGTTGGACTCGATGATCCCAAGGGTCTCTTCCAACCTAGACAATTCTATGATAAGACATGCTGCCCTTGGATTCTGCTTCTACGTCCTGTTGTGGCAGAGTAAGCTGTCTTTACCTTGTCCCTAACAGTCACATGAGATATGGGATGCAAACTCTTAGAGTTTCCTCTATGATGCTACCTACTGACAACAGCTCCCACCCCATCCCACCCCAAATCCAAACCTAGCAGCAAGGACTTGGGGCCAAAATGGCACTTGCAGCTGCTGTTCTCGCGTCACCAAAAAACTGGAGGAGTTGGGAGTAACTTATTTACTTCGTATCTTAGCAGTGGTTTATTCCTCCCCCCTGTCCTCCAGCTGCTGCCTTCAACACACTTTTTAATAACTTTCTCCGCTGCTGCAGCACCAGCCTCAAGTTTACACCGAAGGGCTGTCTTTGGCCTATAAAGAAGGTTATTTACCAATTATTTCTTACATCCATTGCAGACATATGCATGCACACACAGAGTAAGCAGCCAGTTGCAGTGCCAGACTGCTTTTACAAGCGGCAACGTATCAACCCTCCTCCTGCCCTTCTGCTGTTTTCCCAAGCCTTGTTTGCTTTCCTGTGTTTGCTCTAGACCCTAAATATGTTCCAAATTAACAAAATTCACTGGAGACCAAGATGCAAGGGGCAAAAATTTCCAGCCAAGCGGATCACGACCTGCAGCAAAGCTGCATTTATTTATCTCTGCTAAAAATGTCCCCTTGCCTCCTCCCGATGCCGGTGGGTGCCGGGGGCTCCATGCCGAGCCCCAGCCACTCCTTGCCAGCCGCACCCCATCGAAGTGCCAGAGGATTATGGCTTCCTCGAAGGTCTCCCGAGCGGCTTTAATTATCTTCCTCAATCAGATATCAAAGCTGCTCTGCCAATAGCGAGTGACGGGAGCAGACCCAGGCAGGGAGAAGATAGACTCCTGGGCACGGCTGCAGCAGGAGGCTGCCACCGAACCCCCCAGGCAGGGCTGCCCACTGGGGGAGCCAGCCCCAGCACCTCAGCTCCCCGGAAAGCTTAATTTTGGGGTGAGGTGCAGGCCAGCTCTTGAGAGACGCTGGGGCTTTGGGGGCAGCTCCGCTGCTCCCCACAAGAGGATGGGAGGTGGGTGAGCCAGAGGAGCAAAGGCATCACTGCTGCTGCTGAAGAAATCTGCCAGCAGCCCAGAGCCAGCTTCAGCTTTTGGGTTTGCCCCCACCCCAGTGCTTTTAACTACTCCATGACCTTCTTGAACAACCAACCCAATCGTCCTATTTTGCCCAAAAGGCGTTTGGCTGACAGGAGTGAAGTTAAGATGTCAGTACAAACGCCTCTCAGTTGCCAGCAGAGTTTGGCTGACGTATCCGAGTTGTGACACGGTTAGTATGTAATGAGGTTATTATTATATTGTGACATACTTAAGATCGCCAGATTTCCACTGAATATGTAATTGTTGAGGAGCCAAGAAATAATCCTTTAACTACGGATTAAATTTAGTCCTATTTGACATCCCATCCTTTGTTCAAGCCATTAGAAGAACCTGGGCCGGGAAGCTACCCTTGTTCCTCACCGGAAATGCTCACATCCAGCTGAAATATTTTTCTAACATATAGGCAAGTATGAAGTTACGTGGTTCTCCAAAGAATGGCTGCTCCAAGACAGAGCCTACTTTGTGCCTAGATTACATTAGATGTTGTTCCCTTGTCTGTAAAAGGCCATTAAGCTGCAAACGTATCCGTCCCATCTTTGATCTTAGTCTTGACTGCAGACCTCACCCAGCAGACCTCACAGACAACTCCTAGATGCCTACATTTGCTTGTCCCTGAAAGCAGCAGGTGCCAGGGGTGCTGTCACCGCAGGGTGACCCAGCTGTACCTCCTGGGTGCGTAGGTGTGCCTACAGCCACCATACACATACACCAACAGCCCAGCCTGCCCTTCTGTTCCTTAGGTGTGCCAGCTGCCACTGGAAGGCTGCTTAAGCCTGTTGTCTTCACCTCCTGCTCCTCTTCTGGGTCCTGCCCTTTGAGTAGTCAGTGATTGAATGCATCTAGAGTTGAAGGGTGAAGCCTCAGTGACTCACAAGGGGTGGGAAATGAACACACGGGACCAGCCATGTGTTCCAGAGCCTGGTGTGGATTTTTCCTCCCCTCTGCATCCTGCAGGGCTGTACTGTGTGCTCTGGAGGTTGGAGGCAGCGGGTGGCTGCTCCTCTGGTGAAGCTGTTCCAGTGTTTTGTGGGATTACAGCTGCCAACACCCTCTGTAACCTAGCCTACCTGTAACACAGCCCAGTGACTGCAGGACTTTTCCCCTCCCTCCTCTGCAGGGACTTTTTCCTTTGCTTCTCTGCCACCTATGATAGAGGTCCCAAGAGATCCTTCTTTCACTTCCCCTCGCCTTGGCTGGGCCAAGTTATTAAGGATCTCGCTCTCACAGCAGTGTGACGGGGCGAGACACGGGAAACTTACTGATTCAATGAAAAGAACGCCAACTCCTGAAACAGAAACATGGAGGAGGAGGAAGAAAATCAAGAAGGCAGCTGGGAAAGAAAAGCACCCTGTGGAATTATACAGCATCCTTGTAACAAAATCAGTTATTCAACTACCTGTGAGGGCGCCTATTTGCATTATTCATAGGGTATTAATTACACAACTCTAAATTTTATTTTTTTTTCTTTTGAGTCTTCGCCATTACAGCTCAACACCTGCAGCAGGTAGCCCAGCAGCGCTTTGCTGCCTCCGCTCCCCCCCAACACAGCCTATTCAGTTTTCTCCTCCTGCCTAATTATGACAATTACTTTCTTACCCTTCTCTTTTATTTCCCTTTACTTGGCATTCTTTGAGCCGCCTATTACAGCTTTAATGTTCTTGTAACAAAGTTGTTCTCTGCAAATACCCCACCCAAGATGGCACCACGATATCAAGCTGGCATCAGGTGACAGCACCTACAGCTGAAATCAGCCCCTCCACCAGGCGTTTTTCCGACAGCTCCTAACGAAAAGGAGTTTGCGGGCTTGTTTTATTTTCCTCCGACTGCTGCATCCTCCCTCTTACCATCCCTTCCTGCTCAGCATACGCTGGATGAACATTTTCTCAAAGTCACAGAATCACAAGGGAACACAGGATTGTTGAGGCTGGAAGGGACCTCTGGAGGTCATCTGGCCCAACCCCTCTGCTCAAGCAAGGCCACCTGCAGCCAGCTGCCCAGGCCTGCGTACAGACGGCTTTTGAGTATGCACAGTCTCAGAGGCTTTTTCAGAAGTGGCAGGTGTCCCAAGGAAGGGCTCAGCCAACTGCTTAAACACACGTCCCAGCTCCTCGAAGCTGGGATCCGTGGCACCAAGTGTCTAAGCATCACTGAGGACTTGGGTTTACAGCCCTCTCGCAGCAGGACCAGGCAGCCTCTGCCATTGGGGCTCCCCTCCTGCACATCCCAGATCACCGGGCAGAGCACAGCGGGTAACATGCTTACTAACTACTGGGAGCACCAACAAAGAACCAAAAGAACACATATGCAAGTGCTGGAAATACATAGTCAACCCAGAGACTAATAAAACAGGGGGAAATAGGGCTAGTTACTTGACCACAGTTTAGGTTATCCATGAAATATAAATTTTCATAGCCAGGTGGTATGCAACACGCCCAACTTTAGGTGCCTCCAATGGGCTGCTAGTGTGCAAAAGCTCCCTCAGCAGCCAAAGGAGGGAAAAGGAGGAAAACCCAGTGTATTTATTCATCCCACTTTCCTCGAACACTGAAGTAAGCACCCTGCACTGACCAGAGAGGGAGAGCAGACTGCCCAGATGGACCCCTGGGAACTGTGCTGGACAAAGTAGGGAGAACCACGTCCCACCAAGCCTGCCTATGCTTTGTTGTTAAAACAGCTCCAGGAAAGGCACACGATAAGCAGTACCTGTGACATGCCTCAGGGTACCACTGGAGGAGGGTTTGGTCTAGGAGCTGGAGAATTGGACTCATGACTGTGCGTTGTACAGTCTCTTGAGGAAGGAAGAAGACTGTGGCTATAGCAGAGCCAAGTATCTCATCTGATGGGTCCTCCTAGGGTGAGCACTCCCTGTGTGTCAAAGCCAATTGTCTAACAGGTTGGGCTGCATTGACCAGGCTAAAGGGCTAACAGTATGGGTTATGCTTATGGACAGAAGGAACTAAAGAGCTGGATCTACTGCTGTGTGAAAAGCAAGGGCCAAAGACCTAGACAAGTGCTGCTGTCTCCAGGAGTAAATGGGTCATCAACCCTTGAGGAGCTAGCAGCACTTCACTGAGGTGGTCTCCTGTGTTAGGGTT
Organism: Arenaria interpres; assembly: GCA_013399435.1. Lineage (NCBI taxonomy): Eukaryota > Metazoa > Chordata > Aves > Charadriiformes > Scolopacidae > Arenaria > Arenaria interpres. The sequence goes on along the minus strand of VXAK01027001.1, from coordinate 85,986 downwards.
GGGGCTTAAGGCAGCAGGGCTGCCCTGACAGAAGGTGCCTTGAGGGGGACACAGGCATGGAAGGCAAGTTTCTAAAGGACTCCAGATAATTCTGAAGTTGGCTGAGGCCTCCTTGGTGTAGGGAAGCTCACAGCCGGAGGGGTAGGTCGGATGTGGTAGAGGCAGGTCTGAGGAAGTTCAGAACCAAATCAAACGCAGCTTAAAGACAGAGGACAAGGTAGAGTGCCAGCAGGGATTATCAGCATGCATTTTGTGTTGGGCTAAGTCACTCTTTGCTAAGGCTAGAATCAGGGTTAAGAACCACAGGATCAAAAGAAATAACCTGAGCAACATTGCCTAGAAAGTGAATGCAGGCCAACAGTATTAGTAGGGACAAGTAACTCTCAGCTTTCTCAGTAACACCCAGCCATTTCCATTTGTCCTAGACAAAGATATTCCATTCAGAGTTCCTGGCACCAGCCTCATATTCAATGGCCAGGCTTGCCGCTCACTTCTCATCACAATGAGGATAATTTCTGGTTTTCTGAGATCGAACACCTGTCCTACCTCTTGCCTAGGCCGCAACCCCTTCTGCTTTTACACTGTAGTTTCCTAGGTGCAACCCATGATGCCTGCTCAATGAGTTGAATCTGGCCTAAAATAATCAACCCTGAATCCACGCCAGGAGGCACCAGCTCTCGCTTTAGCCTTCCAGGAAAGTTTTATCCCACTTCTGAGCAAATCAAAGCAAATTTGCTTTCACATGATGCAACCCTTATCTTAGCTAGACAGGATGCTTATACTATATAAAACTCTTCAGCTTCTGCTCTTAACATTCTCATCCAGTGATGTTGAGTTGAACCACAATGAATTATGACCCTTTCGCCCCAGGTGATGCTAACTCTTTGGTTTTACAAGACTACAAGAACCAAACAGAAATTACAGCTCTTTGTAAGCCAGCTTGAGTCCTAATAATAGGCTTGATATCATCGCTTACAGACCCTGAGTTGGTACAAAATGCATGAGGTCTTTTTCACCCACATGGTAGGCATACTACTTTTAAATGTGTAGCAGGACTCAGTAGAACAGAACACAAAGCCCAAGAGATCTTCAACCCATGCTAAGCCAAACACTAACCATTGTGCCGCCTTCTGTGTTTTAAAAAAATCCCACACCTGAACAAATCAAAGTTCAATGTTTTCCCTCAGGATACCACCCTCACTTTTGCTTGTTTAGTCTTGCAGGCACATGCACATATTGACCCATGCAGCTCTTTAGACCCTTACCTTTCCATGTGGTCCCTCAGACACTAGAACCACAAACCCCCACCCACATGGCACCAGTGCTAATCAAAGCCCAAAGGCAGTGAAAACACCCCAGAAAGCTTAGGGCAGGGCTTCATTCAACAGGAGCCGAGGAACTTCTTGTTTTACCATGAGGTAAAGCTGAGGGCCCAGGATGAAAGCCTGTGCAGCATTCTCAAGGGCTTAATTGTTTTTCATAAGGATGAGCTCCTGGAGGTCCTGTGCTAAGATGAGGACCAGGATTAGGAACAGCAGGGTTTGAGGAGCCCAACTGATTCGCAAAGCTCAGATAAGCAGGAGGAGGGCTGGCATTAAAAGAAGCAAATTACTTTTGGACTATTTTGAGATGAGCAGGGACTCCTACACATGTGTCTATGGGCACACACTTAGTGCTTGGGTTGGAAGAGCCTGTTTTCCTGCTGTAATTGACACAGTGGGAATGCTGGATGGGAGCTGATGTTACGCTGTCAGGGTTATTTAGCCCTTCTCACCATCTCAGTGAGCACTGTCTGGCCAATCTCACCATCAGCTCCACCCATGGGGCCTTCCCAGCTCCAACAGCAAATCTCCTGTTTCAGGCCACACCAACTCTACCCTGCCCGATGCTAACATACCTCAGCAGCACCAGCATCTGGTGTCTCCTAACCACCCTTTGGTGAACAGCAGCCACTCGCCACAGCTGCCAGCAGCCCTCTATTACATACCAAAAGAAGAGGATTGAGCAGGATTAGGGATCAAAACAATGCATGGAATATCTCAGTCTGCTTCATCGTTCAGCCCTTGGAGGCTTGGATTAGAGATGGTGCCACTGGAAGGCAATAGCTCTTGATTTTTTCTGGGGCAGGGAGAGTTTTCTGGGATGCGACTCCATGGCACAGTAGTTTTTAAATACAGGGTTGGCACTTTGGCCCAAACTCTATGCCAAATGATAAATCCTGTAGATTTGCATTAAATACTGGTGTCAGTCTGGATGGCTTCTATGTAACTGTGGGGCATGTGTGGATCTCTTGGACATACAATAGCAGAAGCAAATAACTTAATAGGTCTGTTGTGACTAAAGCCTGCTTCAAAGGCTGGAGTTGAACTCCTGATTAAGTAAACCAAGGGATGAAGAGCTAAGCTGATTTACACATTTTGCAACACCTCCCAAGGTAGAATGAGGGCTGTTGGTAATAGCAGCAAGCATCTCCTGGTTTGTCTTGGGGCACAAATTGTTCTCCAGGCAAACACAGGCAAGCCTAGAACTGGGCTTAATATTAGGGAAAGAGACAACAGGGACCGAAGACCTCTTAATTGTTGTTTTCTCTTAAGCTTAGAGCATTACAGTGGATGCTGCCCTAGCAGGAGCTTGCTGATATACTCAGCACTCACTGCCTGGCTGGTGCCGTGGGTTGCTCAGGGTGCTGCGGTCAGTGCTCAGGCAGTGGTGCCGAACGAACAACTTTTTTTCACTCAGGCCCAGAAGGTCCATGGGGATTAGTTCAGGTTAACACCAGAGTCACCTGCCTTCACCAGGCTATCTAGCAGCGCCTTTGCTCCTCAGCCCTAGCACGTGGAGCCACCTGGGCATCAGCCTACCCCATCTTCCCCATGGCACCACCCATCCAGGCTTTTTGCCCTTTGCTCCTGCTCCCTTTTTACCCCGTGCTATTCTGCAGCCCAGATGTGTCCTGACACCCACTGGACAAGATATACCATATACAGGGAATGCAGACAAAAATCATCAGGGAAATTACTTGGAAGTTAGAACTTCCAGAGTACACACCATGCTATTCCCCTCCCCGCCCCCCCACCGTCTCCAATAGCAGGTGTTGGCCCAGATGCTCTCTCTGAATGTTTCCATTTCCAACTAATTCATTTTATAACAGTACAATTTTAAGTTAAAAAGATGACAAAGCTTCAGTTAGTAAGGTTATTGTTATCTATTAGATTTCGAGAACCTCTGTTGACTCTTTGAGTAATTGCCCTTCTGCTTCAGGTTAGCTTTATTGGAAAGGCTATTGAAGCACATGCCTAACATGAAGTAATATGAACTATGGTTTATAAATTAACGTTTTATTGCAGTAATCTTTCACATGAGAGGTACCTCTGCCTTGTTTATGTACCCCTGTCCACCTTCGTGTGCAAATGTAATGCTCATGAATTTTAATAGATATTGGAAATGCTCACTGGAGTGAGAACAGACTCTTTTCACTGGCCACAAACATAATACGATGGCACTAACATTTTTTTCCACCCTACTCATTTTTTGATCCTGGCTTCTTATTTAATAATAAACCAGGCTGTGAACACACTGACTCATCTCTTGTTTTCTCAAAATAGTGAGAAGTTTTATTTATTTTTTTAATCAGTAACTACCTGAGAGAAAGGAATGCCTCATAAGATAAAGGCATTTAATTAGTTTGTTTGCTGTTAAGAAAAATATGTAGGTGGATGTGGGCAGAATGCCAAACCAAAGTGGTCTGGCTTTACTGACAGTTCAGCAAAAGAAAAAGATTAGACGTCATGGAAAAAATTACTCCCTGAACAGGAAAAGCTGGACACGGCGCATATTTCTCTTCATGATCTAGCTTTGTAACAGTAAAAGGAACCACTAGCATTAGCTAACAGAACGTACTTAGGGCGTAAAAGGGCTACAAAACAACAAAAGTGTAGCTGAATTGGAGGACTTTGCCAATTACATGAGATTGCTTTCAAATATCTTATTTTTCATTATTACTATTATTAATAATAATATTATTATAGCAAAAATGAGTACTCCCTTGTGTGCCCAGATTGCACAAAGGCCAACACGTCAGTGCTGTTCAGGGGCACTGTAGACATTTGGCTCCACTATGTATGTTTCAGAGCAGACGCAGACATCAGGCTACATTCATTTATAATTCACAGCGCGCTACAAAGCGGAATACTTTTTGTAACCAGGTTAGCAAACAAACAGCACTATATCAATCATCCTAATCTTGATTTTAATGCTTTTCACATTCCTGCGGACGTGAAACACTCGAGATACAATGTGCTGGAATCTCAAAACAGTAACAAACCCAGAGAGCTCAAAGAGGAGCACAAGCCTGTTTAGACTTTGGCCATTCTTGCTGAAGGCCACATGTGCATCGCAACCGGACATCCTTTGTGCTCTGTTCACAACTGGATCCTTCTGCTCCACTGCTGCCAAGGAGTTATTTCCACACACACACACCCCCCGCTTCTTGAGTTTGTGCCACATCCTCAAGTGGGAGCGTGCCCATCTGTACCGAGTTCCTCTCTGGGGACTGCAGGGCATTTCAGACAAAGCTTTCCAGCTGGCTGCTACATCAGCAAAGTCTACCAGCACGTTTTGGATACAGTACCTTATTTCCAGTCATACTTTACCCTTCAGACTTTTGTCCCAGATAACAACCGACCAGCTCTGTATCTTTCCTGAAATCCGTGATCATAGTGACCTGGCTTATTTTATGATCACTCAATTAACTCCCACCTTTGGATTGTTAAATCAGTTTCTGTTAACCAGGACAGAAGACACTGAAATAGCCAGTCCATTATTAGCTGCCTCCCATTTCTGAGACGAGTTGTTTCTATCGTGTTGGAGGAACCTGGCCGCCCGACTGCTTTTCCAACTGACCTTTGGGAGAGCATGATGTCTGTTTACCGCAAAGTCCCACCCCTCAGACAGGCATGATAGCTGCCTTAAAAAAAAAAAAGAAAGAAAGAAAGAAAGAAAATCACATCCATCCCTTCTCCCATACTGTAGGGGTCTGCTCCAGACCCTCTTATCCTACTACCTCGGTTTTCCCTCTTATACTTGGTTTTGTGTGCGTGACTGCATGAGCGCTTGTAAGGAATTTAGCGAGACAGTTTCTTCACAGCCACCCAATCCAGGTGCGTGTAGGGGACGCATTTGTACACAAGCCTCCAGAACAAACCAAGCCCAATGGGAGGCATCTAGTTTTGAAGACCAGGTCTGAGACTTGCAGCAGTTGCTAGTGGTGGCACAGGGACTCACTGGAAGGGAGAGGATGAAGATACGAACAGAGAGTAGAAATTTACAACAGGTCAAAGACGGTGAACCGTGAGCAGATTGAAAATTGGGGAAAAAATCAGCAGGTGGGTGGGTGGTCTGCTCTCCAACCAGCAGAGAGAAACCTGGCGCTCACCCTTTCTTCTCCCGCAGAGCTTCCCTGGCATATGCTTCTCCTGTTACGACTTCCACTTCCCCTGTGCCCCAGCAAGGCTTCCAACTTGTGCCCTTACGCAACTCCGACTTCCCCAGGAGACAGGCTGGGAACCCTACCTAAACAGACAGCAACTGGCTCAGCACTTCTGGCTGCTGAGCCAGTAACACCGAAGGCAATGCCCACACCACAGGCTAAAAGGGTGCGACTGCCGCCTGGGAAGCCACGGCTCGGGCACCGGCGGCAGCTTGTGTCCCTCAGCACGGCACCAGCAATCTTCCACGCTCCCAGGCAGGGTTTGCAACTTGTTATTTTACCCCGTATTGCCATTGCATCAGGACTGGTGTCAGACACATTAAACCTCGGCTGGTTACTTTTCCTTTCTAGGGTGTCAAGAAGCGCTGGGGGTGGGGGGTGGGGGTAAAGAACAAGATTAGCTCTAAACTTTCTCCTCCAGGAGAAATTAGAAGTTAAATCCTGGACTAATAAATCTTCATTTCACCCAGTCTGGTCCCCCAAAGTGAGGCTAAAGGCAATAAGTTCTCCCTACTATATCCACATGGCTTGGCCAGCTGCTGTCCTGCCAGGGAACACGGGCTACTCTGAGTTAATGCATTCCCTCATATTTTGTATCATCTTCTCTGGGTCACATCCCCTCCGGGAGGATGACACAACTGCCATTTTGCAACACGTTGCCTTGTACACACAGCAGTGTGGACCTCCCTTCTCTAAGGCCATTGCCCTCTGCAAACCGATGAGCTTCTCCTTCTACTGCAACCACAGCTGCTGTTTGTCACCGGGAAACACACCTGTGCACGCACAGCTTCCATCGCACAGGGCTGGAGCTTTCCTTGCGAGGCTGATTTTGAAAGCCAGCTCTATAGCAGAGAGGTGGGAAACCTCCACCCTGATGACGACTTCCCCAGCACAGCCTGGTGCCGTGTGAATTCCCACCTCTGTTCCCCATCCCTTCTATTTATCTTTTTACACTCTCCATTTCCACCCCTTTGTCCCAAAGGATGCCCTGGGACTTCTGCTTCCCAACTTCACACAGGTCGAGGCCTGGCTTGGGGCAGCTCAGTGCCACAGAGGGGCTAGAGAATGCCCTGACGACTCCGGGCTTAGCAAGCTGAAGAGTCCTGGTGCTGTGGGGTGGAAGGTGCTGGGCAAGAGGGGGCACGCAGCCCACTGGCTGTAGCCATGTTCATATCACAGCTCCGCTGGCACTGTGTGGGGTCCAGGAGACAAGGAAATACAGACTGGTGTGTGCTACTGCAAGAGCCACTGATACGGTTCCCAAGAGCCCTCTGTGGCCCCAGGTAAGGAAAAGGTTTCTCACCCCATTCTAGTCGAACAAAAGCCTTTCCCCTCCACTTCAGTTTCTGCACTTTCCCTACTCAGCCCAGCCTAATCTTCGCTGCACCCACATGCAGTATTTAGCCATCTTATTAAGCCTTTGTAGACCGCAGCAGACACACATCACATTATGTGAAAAATATGGGAATGAACGTAATTGTTTTTAAACATGGTGCAGTCTCCAGCATCAATTACATACTTAAAGTAAAAGGTATGCATGGGAGATAATGGTAGGAGTATAAAAATGTCACTGGGCAAACAGCTCTTAAAGAACGTGAATTTCTAGTTAAGATAAAAAAACCAAACTAAATAAAAAAAACAAGAAGGGAAGCTGAAAAAGTTTCCACTACATGAAACGTCTCCAAAATAATTCATGAAACTTTTGTTGGGAAAATTAATGTAATATAGGTAGATTTGAGGACTTAAAAAAAAATTCTCAATATCCCTTATTTTTATTCATTTGAATAGCATGTTTTGATACATATAATCTTTTTACCTTGAAAAACCTTAAGTAAACAAGTTGGCTGATCAGATGCTGCTGATGAACAGAGAGAAAGGAAAAAGAGTCAAAAAAGTGGGAGGACGCATTAAAGAGAAAATGTTTGTCTTTGCCAAAGTAGGGTATGTTAAAAGTGCCAATTAAAAATGAAACAGGAATGAGGATTTCATTTTTGTGAAATACATATTAACATGAATATACGTTCTGCGCAAATTAAAAGTTTTGCCCATAAAATAATCACTCCAACCCCATTGCAAAAAAAATGTAAACCCTAGCTCCTCACATCTTCCTCAATGCTTTTGCTCTTCCTCCCCAGTAATGATGTGGAGGAGAATGGTGAATTTCCTGGCCACAAGAGATGTTGGCAGTGTTTTAAAGGTGTAAGGAAGCTCAACAGGAGGTGCAGTGCTGGTGGAAAGAAGATCGAGAGAGGTAAGAAGACTTGAAAATATATCCCTTAAGAGAGAAAACCTGATAAAATAAGACTAGAAGAGTACTGGGGAATGGGAAGCTGACTTAACAGCATGTGAGTGATGATGAATGTTTCCAATGCTTGAGGCTTATAGTAGCAAGTTTATGATCAGCTTTCACTCCACTGTCTGTCTCCAAAGGTGAAAAATGAGTTAGCTAATAACTTGCACATTTCCTGTACAGTTCACTTGGGAACAGCATCATTTACTTATCATCAGAAGTTTTATTTAGACACCAAGTAATAAGCTTGTCACGTAAGTAGGTCAAAGGCATTATTTGAAACCCAATTATTGATCCCAAGATAACCTCTCCATAAAATCTTGCAGTTAAATATTGACATACAGAACAGATTCTAGACCTGGGACATTTTTCATTCCTTAAGCTGTATCCAATTATTTTCATCCCTTAAATGTAAGAGGACTGGGCTCCTCTTACACATACACAGCCCAGGTTTAGAGGAAGACAGACAGAAAGACAGAAGAAAAAAAAAACCCCAGCTATCACAAGGACAGAGCATAATGACAGTTGGAGAAGGTGTTTAATTTCGAAGTTTTTCAGTACAGTGCCAGCCTGGGTGCCAAGCTCTTTGAAGCAAAGGTTAGCTTTGAGGGACCTCACTTCACAGAGCTGAGTATGGGGGAGGGAGGAGGATTAGGGGGGAAGAGGAGTTCTGAGCCGTGACGGAATTGCATCAGAAATCCACAACACCACCAGCAGCTCAAAAAAAAACCCCTTAATCATGACAGCAGAAGCTCCGAGTGCCCCCTTGCTCCTAGGCTGGGTGGGAGTGGTACCAGCGGGCAGCCCTGGTGTCTCTGGGTACACACATAGGGACACACACACACAAACACATCAGTTTGTCATCGACTGTGTGAGCTGTTCTCAACAAGGACAGCTTATCAGCAAGATGGCTATGAGAAAATGATAAAGACCAATATAATTACACCTGCTTGTCTCATCGCTGGGTAAATATTGTGGGACTCATGCTGATGAGGTGCTGAGTCCCTTAAAATTTATCCGAAGCCACCCTGCGCTTCTCAGGATCTGAAACAGTAGACACTCATGCTAAATAGAACTGATCAAAATGTCTGAGGAAAAAGTTTTCTGTTAAAAGAAGAAAACCCACATGTTTTAACAGAACCAAGATGTTTTGCAGAAATCGTTTCATATAAGTGTTTTCAAGAAAGGAAGAGACCAAGCAATTTTTCAGCTTAATGAAATAGAAGGAAAAAAAAAAAGATAGGGTAATTTTTTAATCACTATTATTATTTTCTATGTTCTCAGTATTAAAATATGTTTACCTGTGTAACAGTAAAGTATAAGATGTCCATACTATCAAACTGAAAGGTTCATGGAAAAATTTCGTTAGGAATAACTAAGTTTTGTTTTGCAAGAAATGTGGACTTTTTGTTCCCACACAGGATTTAAATGTCAACACTGGACTTCAGATCAGAAATACTAATTCTCAGCAGCTCCACCACTAAAAACATGCTTCCTCTGATTAAGTTTTGTGGTAACTCCTGTAATAAAGGCAGGAATAAGACAAAGATACTTTTCTTCAAGGAGAGGGGGAAATCTCTGTAACTCATACTTGCTTGCAAAAGAGTAAAAGTTAATACATCTTTCCACAGTGGCATGTTCCTTAGACTGGACAGAACCCATAAAAAAGCAGAGAGAAAATCACATAGCACATATAAAAAACAATTAATTTTTCACTTTCCCACAGAGAAAATTGGCCATTGGGTGTTTTCATCTCCACATCTCCAAGTCATTATGTCCCAACCACTCACAGGATAAAGTTCAGCTAATTAGATCACAGTCTCCCGGGTTTTAATCCTTGAATATCATTTAAAGTTTGCACCATAACACCAAAAGCTCCTTCACACCAACAGCTTAATTTGCTGTCATTGATCGCTCCACTGCCACTTTAATCAGATAGGCTGCAGTGTCAGAGACCCACTGAGTTAGCTACCTGTGGTGTAATCTTGGGTGCGTAATCCTGCGTTTTATATTAATAAAGGCTGATATCACCATGATGCACTCCTGAGGCAGATAGGAGATGCTGAAATGAGTGGAGTAATGAGGAACCCCACCCTTTCCATATATACTTGTTAATAACTGGTTTCCCTTAATACGGCTCTTCTAAAGGACAGGCCTTTTCCTTCCCAGCAGCCATACATAATACCCACATAAGCATAAATGGAGACATTTCCTTCCAAAGCGTTGCTGTTACACAATGTTGAAAGGTGTATCTCCATCAAGCCAGGGGCACATAAAGAGAATACCAATATTAAGCCTAAAAAAAGGAAAGCCAAAGTGGGAACAGGACTGCCCTCACAGACAAGACATTACCATTCCCACCCTCCCAACACATAATTTTCCAAAGGGTATCTCTTCTCAAAAGAGGGGACAGAAACTGAGTTGTGCAAGCCCTGCACCCCCTTGGGTTCACAGCATCTTAGTGCAATCCCACCATCATTACTGATTTCAGGAACTATGCCGGACAACGGAGAGCAGTCTCTGGGCTGTAGGTCCTCCTGCCCTCAGTGCTGCCCTGCTGCATAAACACCAACCTCCAGCAGAGAGGCAGAGCACACAAAGGGACACAGCTACATCTCCCAGACCTCATTTCTCACCGTCCTGGGTCAGATGCTTATTACACACAAGCAACAGAAGAATCAAGGCCAAAATTTGCACGCTTCATGTTTTTATCAATATTTTCCTGCTAACTGGCGTAGGAGCCGATCTTGCTTTTGCTGTAAATCAAATCCTTTTTCTTTTTCCTTTGCTATTGCCACAGAGCATGACGTTTTCTCCCAAGCCCTCCTAAAACTTCCTCTCCTTGCTGTGCTAGCTTGCACTGAAGCTAATTGGAGAGAGGTCGTCAGCCAAGTGAAGTAAGGTCTGAACACAGCTGTGTGTCATATCTCTCCGTCTGTCTATAAGATAAAGCTGGGTGGAGCCCAGGGAGGAAAGGGGAGCAGAGGGGAGCTGGTGTGGGGGCAGGCGTGAGAGACCCAGGAGGGAAACACACAGTATGGGAGGGGGCGAGATGCAGGCAGCTCCTTGCCCAGTGCAGGGAATGGGGAGCAGTGGGAGGATAACGAGAGCCCCTGGTATTTGAGTTAGGCACGCAACCCATCCCTGCAGGGAGATGGCTGAGTTGGGGCTGAGAGAGGGACACAGGGAACTTAAAATCCCTGAAATAGAGGGATGGGAACATGGCATGACACAGTTCATGCCTAGCAGTGTTCATGGCACTGACATTAAGGGCTACTCAGGCTACTTAAGGACTGCAGCCATATCAGAGTCCTATCCCTCAAACAAACCAAAAAAAAAAACCAACCCCACCAAACAAAAAACCACCCACTTTCTCTTTCCATCTGCATATCAAAAACCTTTGATCCAGATCCTGAAAGCTGCCCCATAATAAGGGAGTCAGACCAACCCCATGGACCTCCAGAGAGACCAGCAGGGCTCAGGACAGGTCCCGGAGGTGGCCTCTGAGGAATAACACTGATCTGGGGAGAGGTATGTGAAGGGTCTGAGACATCCCTGTAGATCAGAGGCAGATGAGAGGCCTCGAGCTGGAAAGGGCAGGCCTGGGCACTAAAGAAGCAACTCTCCACACGAAGAAGAGCATCCAAAAATATCACAGCTCTACCGTTACTCATCTTGAGGGAGCACAGGAGAAGACTCCAGTGCACATAAACCCCAGACCTGTACAAATGGAGCAAGACATGCTCCTGCCCCCAGGAAACTGTGACACGAGGCCAAGGGCTGAGGCAGCTCATGGCTACTGCAGGGCCAGTGGGAAGCGCCCCGATGCCGAGTGAGCCTGTGCCCAGGCACCATCACCCCTCCCTCACCACCCGGTGGGGAAGAAAAGCCCAGCAGGGCTTTTGGGGAAGAGTGGGTGAAGGGCATGTCCCCAGTTGCCGCCAGTTGGGCTGCCCACTCATATGGAAAGGCAGGGAAGATGAAATGAAGGGATAACAAGGACAAATCGACCATGATCACTCTGATAGGCAGCAACCTCCACGCAGCGTTGCCTAATCACTGTGGCAATTTTGGTAAGACAGTACAGGGATGGAGGTGCTAGAAGGAGGACAGCGTGCAAAAGCCCAGGAGGTTTTATCTCTTCTCGAAGAGTATGGGTGATGTCTAGGTGCCGTGCTGAGCCTTGCCTTGACTCAGCAAAGTCATGAGTGCGAGACACGCACCCAGCTGAGATCAGAAAGTACCTTGTGCTCATCACACGGAAAGCGCTATGGCAACTGGAGGGGAACACAGGAGGGCCAGATCCTGAGGTGATTACTCTGACCTTACTCAGTGGGAATTTTGCCTGAACAACAACTGAGTAATGACTTTGCGTGTTGGCACACACATGACACACCATTGCGTTTTATATGGGAGTTGTCTAGATTTCTAATTAGTTTGCACTTGTCCTGGTTGTATTTTGACAAAACAGCATTAGACAAGCCTATTTTCTTCTCCCCCCACCTGTATTTAATACCATCTATGATGCACCTAGAAAACATCTCGGGGGGTCCCACCTCTGTGCTGAAACCTGAGCATAGCTACAAGGTGCCCCAGCACAAACTCACTGCGGGCTTTGGGCATGCTCCAGGGATGGTGGCAGGGAAAGCCTGACTCTGCTTTGGACTACAGTATGGACAGGAGCTTTTCCACCAGCCATAGGCCCCGTTGTGCATGGCTGGACTTTATCCACCAGCTCTTGTCCTCTAAGATGCTGAGGCTGTGCCAACTGAGTGCAAGAGATGTCATCCAGTGCTGCCTTTACTGAAGGCTGTGGGGACAGTTGACAGGCTTGTGGGGCAAGGAAAGCACTTGAACACCATCTACTCACTCCGATTTCAGCTCTGCCTACAAGCAGACTTTTACCACCCAGTGCACAGGCCACTAAGCTTCAGCTCTCAGGACAACCCTCCCCAGCTGCCCACAGATCGACCGACGCCTCATCCTGTTTGTGGTTTAATGCTTCTCCACCACTACCACCTCAGTTGGGAAGAAATCCTAAAGCAGCAGTGTCTCTGATCCGGCTCTGCTCCAAGACCCGGAGGCTGCCCGACCTCCTCCCCACCCTGATGCAGGCCTGACCCGTGATGACTGTTCTCCCCAGCCCGATTTCCTGGTCAAAGTTCTCCGACTGCTTTGAGCACACACTTAAAGTTATTATATAACACCCTCTAAGTGCTCTAAAGCGTTTCAGCATCACCGAAACAATTTCTGACCATGAAAAATAAAACCCCACCACCCCCACAGACTTATGTCACCCAGCATTATTGCAGAACTCATTCTGGTTGAGACTGAAAGAACAAGAGTACATTGCAAGTTTTACAAGATGGCTCTTATTTCTTTGAATAGACAGAAGAAGAGATGCCTCTTGCAGACACCTGCAATTTTATTTCTAAATCCAAAGGAAGATGCCTGTATGTAATTATGCAGCAATATGCTTTCATTCACGGATTTAATAGTAAGATATAGAAAAGAAAAACATCATGTGTGTCAAACTAAATATTTTCCTTATGAAACATAGCGATAACAAAAGATCAAACCAGAGACCAGAGTGCAACACGTATTCCAAACAGCCCAAAAAGTCACTCTGTTCAATGGGAGGGTTCGCATCCCTCCCACAACCTTACTGAAGCTGATGGGAGCGCAAAGAGCGGCCAAGCCCAATGTGCTGTTCATTCTGAAGCCTCCACCTGTTGTGACAAGCGTGTTGTTATAGGAGATACACTGTGAGCATTTGGCACCTTTAAAATCTATTTTAATCTTCAGATAAGATCAGTTTACTAAAACAAGCTCTGAAATTGCAAAGGTCTCGTTACCGGCTTAAAGGAGAGCAGCTCCAGAAAAGCTTTTTAAGGGCATGGGTCAAGCATGCAATGCCAAGTTTAATAGCAGCAATTTAGGATGCTGCTACCTGTTAAGCTGTTGTAACCGAGGCCTTTGCACTGCATGGCCAGCCAGCAGCAAGGCTGTAAAACAGACCACATGCCAGCACCTCGACCTCGCCAGGGCTGAGCTCACGGAGTAGCTCAGACCCTGTTACGGGCAATCGCTTGGCACCAAAACAGCCAAAGCACAGGTGCACCATCTCCCTGCCACCAAAGGCAGACTTCTGCTGCCAAAAGCCAATTTGCCTTTAAACCATCATGGGCATTTCTACTCCGAATGCATGTTTTAACCCCATTTTATTGTTTAACTGGCATGAACAGCAGTGTGTTCAAATGAAGAAAGAAATAGAGATGTAAGCATGCAAAATCAGTCTGGCATAAAACACCTGAGGGGTTCCTTTCCAAAATGTGGAGGAACTCATGACTTCAAAACTGACCAAATAAGTTGAACTGAAGAACCCTGCTACTTTTGAACAGTGGCCAAATTTCCTATCCAGCTCAAGTGTGGGGTGACTAACTCGACTCCAGTCTTAACAGCCATATTTTTTGGCATCACCATTGATCTCACAGAACTTGTTCTGTAATCTACCATTTTACTGAATAAGTGCGTGGATGTGTATAACTTTCCTCAACTGGCAAGGAAGTTCACACTGAATCTATTTCTGAAGTTACCACACAGGGTAACTCAACCACATTGCAACAGGATATAAAAATCCCTGCATACATGATGTCTTAGGAAAAAAAACCCCATTACTCACTTGGATTTTGTCATTGTTTGACTGCTTTACAGACTACATAGAGAAGGCAACAAGTGTACGTGCATTGTTCCACAAAAAAGTCACTGCCATTTTCATACGTAATAAGACACACAAGCTTGAGTTGCCAAAATATTTTTGGATGAAAAATTACCCTGACCTCAGAATTTAAGTTTTTCATTTTGCACAGTTTTAGATTTTTCCGGGCAGCTTAACACCACATTTCTAAGATCAGTCACACAGTACTGAAATTCCAGTATACCATGCCCTGTTTTCTGCTATGTTGAACAGTTGGATTTTTGCGATACCTATCCAAGCCATACAGTATGTCCTCAATGGAGATGTTTTTCAACATACAAGCTTGATCCTAAAAGAAGAAAGGACACAACATGCCCTGATTTCGGTTCCAACTAGACCCCTGACAATCCAGTAGCAGCAACTGACAGGCATTTCTGGACAAAAGATTTTTAAAACAATTTTATATTCAGCACAAAACCACAGAAACCTCTCAATAGACAAGGAATTCCACGTTGCATTAACCTGTAAATACTTACTTATCTCTTCATATCTATAGAGATACAAAATCTTCCCTGAGCATTGACCCCTGTACTTTTTTCAAGACATTCCTGTGCTGACAATAAACTTGGGCTTATATGAAAGGCTCCCTTTGTTTCACACTTTTATACAATCCAGTACCACTGACAATCAAATACTATGATAAAAAAAAAAAAAGAAGAAGAAGGAAAAAAAAAAAAGAGTCTTCCCTTCCCATGAAATATCCCAAGTATTTTAAGTGTGGATGAGTACTTTGTCTGGGAAGCAGGAAGACAATGTGTCAACAGGCTAGTTACTATCCAAAAGCATTAATGTTTAGGGC
Organism: Arenaria interpres; assembly: GCA_013399435.1. Lineage (NCBI taxonomy): Eukaryota > Metazoa > Chordata > Aves > Charadriiformes > Scolopacidae > Arenaria > Arenaria interpres. Next base: position 70,652 of record VXAK01027001.1, on the reverse strand, counting down.
AGAAAAACAGATGTGGCAATAAAAGATTTTTAAGGGCAATTCATTCTTGAAATTAAGCTGAGGCACTTGTCTGTTGATTGATCTGCTTAGTGTGAGTAGTCTTCTCTCCTGAAGAAATTTCAGCATGAAGAAGAAAAAAACGCAGTACAATATAATTAAATGATCTCCTAAAACTACACTCCACAAAAGCATTTCCTTCCTTGACTAGTTGAACAGCATCCTACTACAGATTTCTTGGGCTTACTTTTTATATATATACATTTTATTCCTCACTGTGGGTTTGCACTGAAGTAAATAATTTCTCCGGAGAGAGGTTTAGGAAACAATGGGCAGAAGGAGTGGCTTGTTTGGAAACATAATGACACAGCCGGACACACTCAATGTCAACAAAGATTTCAATGCACTTGCACAAGAAGATATTATGGGAGAGGTCTGCGCTGTAACTGGGTGAAATACTTCTCCTTGTATCAGTAGTGTATCATCATTACAATGCAAATTGGTCCATATCAGGTTCTACCTTATGGCATCGGGACAGACATTCATTATGAAGCCGTCCTCGGTCATGAGAAACAAGAGGTCATCTCTTTCAGCACTCCATTAGTGACTTGTCTACAAGTACCTGAACACTCAGCTCCAGCACACAGCTGGCATAACAATCCCTAGAGAGGATTACTTCATTTAAGAAGAAAAAGTAAGCTGTGTCTATTAATTAGATTTCTGTGTTGAAAGATAACATTTTAAAATCTATGTATTTCATGCAAGTTACTGAAGGTTCTTCCTGACAGACTTTTATGTGTGTATGTGTATATATATCCACACACGCACACAAGCAGCACTTCCCTCCTTCCCCCTGCCAAAAGCAAGTGGCTTTGAAATAATTGTCCGGTCTGTTCTCCCCCAAGAAACCTGATATTTGGAGAATTATTTGGTTAATGAAGGTATTTCAAGTCATACTCTGAAACCAAAGTAAGAAAGCCTTAAGAAGAAAACAGTATTTCAGATTCTTTCAAATTAAAAATTCTATTTGTCAGTGTTTGTGAAGATTATTTCTATTGTCACATTTACTCAAGAAATCAATAAATATGGTTTTAATTGATCTTCACTTCTTTACTTTTCCTCTTTGCTCTCTACACCGCTGCCCTCCCAAGTCTTTCTCTTCTCCTCCCCACAAACAGGCTTGTCAGAGTTATTCTGAGCTCAGACTGGAGGCTGTCACAGGCTGTCACCCGCTCCACCAGGCCAAAGACCGGCATCTCCTCCCAGATTTTGGCTGTGCAGCCCAGGGTCATGCCCCAGCTCCATCACCACCGGCAGGGTGACCACTGCCTCTGCTCTGCCCCTTGCACTCCCTGCCCTGCTCCCAGGTAGGAGTTCATGTCAAGGCTCAGTAAGTTGTTGTTGCCAAAAGTGGAAGCTCCTGCTCTCCTTCCTTCCTCCTCCTCCTCCCTCCACCCACCCCATGGCAGGTGGCTGGGCAGAGGACACCCTGAGTATTGGGGTTTGCAGGGGGAGGGCAAGGGAGAGCAACCTGGGTTTGGCTTGTGGGCAGTCACCTCTTCTTCTGCTTGTTTAACACACACCTTGGTCTACTCTCTGCTCTTTCTTTGTATGAGAAGCACAATGGCCACATAGAACTTGTAGTATTATTTAAGCATCATGTCCACCTTTGTGGAAACTGGTCTTGCAGCTGACTCTGGTGGGAGTTGACTCAAGTGCACCATTTGCTTAAATTAGTTTAATGCTATATTAGAAATATCCTCAAAACAAATGTAATTCAGCTTCTTGCTCATGCTCCCCACTTTGCATAACTAAACCTGTAACTGGACTTTTTTTTTTTTTTTTCCTCTAGAATCCACCTGCTATGCAAGCAATCCCAAACTTTATGGACATGTAGAACCTTTCCATGGATATTAAGACTTGGATGGCCATCTAAATACCAGTGTCAGTGCTACTCCTGACTGTAGATCCAGACTTCTCTTCACAGAAGAAGAAAACCTCCACAAAACTCAGGACATGCCTATGCAGAAAGGCAGCAGAGTGGGGTTTGTAAGGCTAGTTTGCTCTGCATAGAAATCCTGATGCTAAGTGTGTTGCCTTGTTTTTCATTGTTTTTTTTTTAAATGGACAAGACTCTAGCCCTTGTTTGTCACAGGGGAGGCCTGCCAAAAAAAGAACCAAGCAGAGATAGTCAACACACGCCCAGGCTTGCAGAAGTCTCCAAACAATGACTCAGCAACTAGACCTTTCTTGGCCATCTCACAGCAACCTCAGCATGGCAGAGTAACAGCGTTGACAGTTCAATGTCAACATTAGCTCTTCAACAGTGGATCTTTGCTTTAAGGTTAAGCAAAGACTATGGTAGGTGTGAAGATTATAAAGAGGTATGAGACTCTGTAGGTAGGGAAATGCGATGAGAGGGGAAGAAAAGACACAAAAATGGAAATGAGAGGGCTAGGGCATAGAAGGAGGGAGGGAGAGAGAGGAGACAGCAGAGTCAGACAAGTCAGAAATAGTAGCAACCTAAAGGGCTGGCTTGTGAAGAAACCATTAAAAAAACCCACTAATTAAAGACCAGAGAAAAATTATATGCAAGCTTCTTCTTGACATCAGGGATTCTTCTACAGGGAGAGACAAAATGAAGACCTGATCTTAGAGCTAGTTATTCCTATAAAGGAGCTACAAATCAATCTACTGCCCATGAGGCCAGAGAAGAGTTTCTGAGCTGAGAGCCCCCCAAACTGCCAGCACTGCAGTTGAGATAGGGCAGCCACAGTACACCTCGTCTTCCCAAAGAGTGGCTGCCTTGGACAGAGCACATGTTTTTGGAGGGTAGGTGATGTGCCAACCTCCTCTGCCAGGGGAATCAGCTGTGAGCCGCTGTGGGAGTGCCGGCCTCCCATCAGGAATCACTGCTGAGCTTTCTGCTCCAACCTGGTGCTTGCTGGGGACTTTCAAAACATCCAGAAATGTGATAAATGATTTATCATCCCCTAACACAGGTCCTCTCCCCTCCCAACTCACAATACCCTGAGGGCACAATTAAAGCCTTTCTGGATAACAGGAACACTCCCTGGAGTGCTAATCATGCCAGAAAGATTGTTGGAGCATTTAGAAACCTAAAGCTTATCTTCTGCACCATACAAAAGGGGATCTGCTGCTGCAGACATCCTAATCTGCAGGATTCTATTTAAATTTCAGCTAATTCCCAGTCCCACACTGGGAATACGAAAAGGCTGATTAGAAGTTGGGTGAATCAATAAGTGCTGAATGGCCTAGAGAAGTAGGAACATTCATTTTGGCACTAATAAAACTGGGAAAGCTGTGGGTGGATGACTAAAAGGAACAAAGGGCTGCTTAACAGCACTGAGGGTAAAAAGGCCAGGAAGAAAAGCGCTCATAAAACTTTATGACTAAGATCAGCTTGAGATGAGAAATACAGGGGAAGAAGTGTTGGATCAGGAAACACACCACTCAAAACCTGTGGTGAGTCATGTTGACTCCTGCCTTTTAGGACAGGAGGTCTTGCCTTGCTGAAAGGGTCAAGGGTCTCCTCTTCAATGCCCACACAAAACGGCTGGTTTCCTTCAGTGAATTAATGAGACTACTTAAAGGCGGTCCAACCTTACATTTCAAAGCAAGATAAGCACAGAGGCGCCAGAGCTGCTGGTTATTCCAGAGTTGTATTAAGATCATCAACATTAGGAAGAGGGGGAAAAAATTACCCAGAGGAGGTTACAGGGCAACACATGTGCCCTGAAGGACTTGAAACAAGGAGAAAGAGTAACAGCTTCAGCCTTCAGGAAGAGAGACGGAGCATTCAACCAAGCCGGAAGCAGGACGACCTGGGGCCAAAGTTACAGCACTTTGTCAGGGCCTGTATTTCTTCTGCCCTTGCTTTATTTGCCCCGTGGCTATGCGGAGAACTTTCTCCTCCAAACTTGTCAATTTGCAAGTCTCATGAGCATTTAACTCACTTAATAATCTGTTTTTTGCTAATGTATATTTTGAGCCACAGTCTCTGTTCATTAAAAACAATTTTCATCTAGAAGTTTGAAACGCTTTCAGTATTTTGAAGCAGCAACATGTGAGGTCTCATGGAGAGCTAGTATTCAGACTTATTAAAAAAGATTACTGAAACATTCAAATAAGATTGTTTTCTATTAAGTTCCAGAAGCAGTATTCAATATTAAAACCAAATACAGTACTGGGATAGATACCTAAAGGCGCTTGGGTTTTGTGCCTTGATTGCCTCTAATAGTTATACCTTATTCCCCCCCTGCCTTAAAACCTACAATCCAACAACCTTTGACACCGATCTGTAGTAGACCAGAAACAACACCGAGCATAGATGTGTAACTCTAAGCTCTGCCGTAAGGTTACTGTGCCCCTCACAGAGCTTCTCTCCAGGTTTTGATTACTTCTAAAGATTATTTACAGAACTCATTTGGAACACTAGCACCAGCTGGCTGGAACTACACAGAAAACAACCAGTGGGATTTTTAGGTGGGGGATTTTTTTAATTATTATTTTTATTTAGTAAGGCTAGATTTGGGGTTCAGACACTCTGAACAACAGTCCTTGTCAACATGCTAATTTTATGCCTGGAAGACTCCAAAGATGTTTGCTTTCTACAGATTTTGAGCTTCTGCTATCAACACAACCAAAAAAAGCAAAGAAGAAGATGAAATAGGCTCAGTGAAGCAGAGGTGCACTTGGAGTGCTCTCCATAGTTCCCACCACCTCCAGCAAAGTGAAGGGGGAGATGTGAGACAGTAGCAGGAAAGCAGTGTTTGGGGTATTCCTAACCCTACAGCAAAAGCTTTACCAAAAGACTCAGACGAAAGCCTTCTGATTTCCAGATGACCTTCACTGACTCAAGAGGTTTGCAAGTTCAGGTAAAATCCAGTTGTACGCACACACCCTTTGGTATTTTCAAACTAATGTTGATAAATACCGAGGTTCCTTGATTGTTCAAGTTCATTGATTATAACAGAGCTATTAAGCCTCCAAATGAACATGAGATTCTTTGAAGCTATTCCTTCATCTGCAAACAGACAACATACCCACAGCGTATGTCAAGACGGATTCAGAACACCACACTCTCTTACATTTAAAGGCATCTCATTGTAGCATGGAAACACTGAGGAGTGCTTTGGTACTGACACAGGTATGCTCTCAGAGCCAGAACCGACTTTCAGTGCTGTTTTGTGGGCATGTGGAGGAGGAGGAAGCCCACAGCCTTCCAAACCGCAACAGGCTGCTCCAGCTTTGTTTCCCACACCTCAGACTACAACTCTCCTATGAGAAATTGTAATTTCTCGGGTCAATTTACTGACTGAGGACACCTAGTGGGACTTTGTTTAAATTCCAGCACCACAAAAACTTCTGTCAGAGAACGATTTAGCAAAAAACATTACTACCATTTAAAAAAAAAAAAAGCAAAACATGACACATTTTTAAAAAAAATTTAGTTACTGATGCTACAGAAAAAAATCCTGCTGTATTTTCTCAAATGTTTTCCAAGCTTGATTGTGCCACCACACACTGCTTTAGTTTCTTTCCTTTCCACATTCTTTGCTTAGACTGGTTTCTCAGAGCTTGAGGTCAACAGATCACTGCCATATTTTGAAAGTGTTTCATGGACCTAAACCCATCAGTAGAGTCAATCAGCATTAACAAGCTCATTAGCATTACTGGTTAGAAGGGCTCACAGCCTCAAACTACCAGCAGAGCTCCAAACTGCACGACAGAAACCAGTAATTTAACTGAGGGCAGGCAGACCTTTTAAATTTTACCCATTTGTAACGTTTTTAGTGTCAATAGTAAAACAAATAAATACATGTGTAAGTCTTTTATTGTTGAATCACTAATATATTGAACACAAATAGGTTATTGATGCAGTTGGCAGAGTTTTTACAGAGGACATTGTAAAAATCGGCTCCCAATTTCTATTTCTTCAGAGCAGGAATAACAAGATGAAGGCATTTCAGGGTGTAATCCAATCCTTGACAGATTTTTTTTTTTTTTTTTTTCCTGTGTGCTAATGCACTTCTATCCTTTGGATTTCTCTAAGCTGAGCACTTTTGTTTTGGATTACCGCGGCTGTGTGAGAGGTTTTTAAAATAGCAAAAGTTAAATGCTGTGCATCACTTTGGGGTTCTCCACCCATCTTGTGCTTTAGTCCTGGAACTAAGCTTTTATTAGATCGGAGCTCTGGAAAAGTGATTTCCTGTTCTCAGCTCCTCCACAGTATTGATTCAGGGCTCTATCTGGAACTGTAAGACATGAGTTGTTAGTAAACTAACAACTTTACTTCATTGCAGAGTTAGTTAAAAAAAAAAAAATATAAAAATCCCCAGAGACAGCCCCTTTTTGATACCTGACAGATATGTGCCAAGTATCCACTGTTCTTTCAGCTCTCCAGGTAGATCATGCAATGATTGATAACTCAGCCTGTGCTCCAGCCTGCCCCTTAATTGCCTTAAATACCTGTTTCATCATATTCTCTTTGCTGGTTCCCATGTTTGAGAGGCAATGAAGATGTTTGATGGCTTCAAAGTAAAAGAGAGGCAATCAGAGACAGGAGGACCTCTTCCCACCCCTCCCAATCAAAGCTAAACATAGTTCCGAAACACACTTTGGCACGGATTGACTCAGGAGGGCCGTTTGTCCTCCTCTCTTCCCCGATGGTAACACAAAGCCAACAGCTCCCCAAAGAAGCAAACACCAGCCTGAAAAAGGTCAGAGCACCCGGGGAGGAGAGAGGGGGTCAGGAAGATGAATGGAGAAGCACCTCTTCTATAGTCTAATGACAGCATTCACAATGGAAAAGCCAGGAAAATTTCATATCTCTTCCTAGTATGAAAAAAAAAAAAACCATGGGAAATTGGTAACTGGAACACTAGTCTCTCTCTGGGTGAATTCATCCCAATGTGCAGGATAATTCACTGGTACAAGACAGTACTATTAGTTTTTTTATTGTGCGAAATCAAATTGCCTTCATTTTAAGTGCTGAGTATAGGGAGGGTGCACGAGCATACATACTGGACACAGTAGTATGAGGAAGAGAACGAGGTGATGGGATGAGCCACCACCATGGCTTGCACACTGAAGCCCTATGGCTAAAAAGCAGGGTCATGTCCCTGACTACCAGGTAAGTGCAAGATAAGGACACTGTTCCTTTGGGGAGCTGAAGGATGACACATTTTCCATTCGCCTGGGTGCTAGGTCAGCCTTTCTGAAACAGAAGATTTCCTTTCTGCCCATGTTGCGTTTGGTACTCTCTTACTGAATGAACTTCCATTCAGCAGGTACTGACAACAGCAGGATACAGGCTCCATTGTTACCCCAGTTCTTCAGTTCTTACTAAGAGATGTTACGTTAACGGAGATCACAGTTCATGCTAGGAGAACGACACTCTCCGGCCACCCATTCAGAATAACAAGCTATGAAATTCAGAACTTCGATACAAGAAGCGGGGGTAAGATGAGCTCACCAGAGCACGAATTAATACCTCTCAACAGCGCTGAATACCACAAACACTAAGCACGATGCCGTTTCTCTGACTAGACATGCCTGCTCATGGAGACGTGTGCTTTTGTGCTGAAAGAAGAGTCACAGCAGTAATGTATCACCAGTTTTCTTCCCAGCACCCAGGAACATGGGTGAGCTGTGTGACAGTAAAGCTCACCTATAATTATACTACAATGCAAAACCAGACATCTGCTGGGTTATCTCCTTTTCAGATTTATTGCAGCCAATAACTCCCCAAGACTTTGTCCAGTGCTATCTAAAACCCCTCTGACAGAAGAACTTTTACTCTCTCTCTTTTTGAAGATCAGGACATTTCCACCACTCTTGGTGTTAGGCATTAGGGTCCTTCAGGAAAGGAAGCAAACCTTGCCCAGTTCCTTATTCTGAGCAACTAACGAATCATGGTTTAAACAATACAGACAGATAAACAAGGCAGTCATGGTCTCAACTTTTGCCCTGAGCCTTGTGGGCTCTCCCTAAGCATCTGCTTGGCACAGGGCAGAGTCCGTGCTGGCACTATCCTTGCCCCAAAAACTGCACACACTTCAAATGCGTATCCTGATAAAGATTATCAACAGACAAGAAGCTGGAGAGGGGGGAGGATTAGCCTAGTAAAGACCATGAATATAAGGCAGTCTTGATGGTTGAAGATTCGCATTTTCCTGAGCTTGCAGTTGGTATAGGTGACCTATAATCTCCCCTCTGCGTCCTCCCGGCACTGCAGCCGGCCATCCATAATCCCACAGGGTTTCATCATCAGGAAAGTCTCCTGACAGTCAGGCTGTTTTCTTCTCCTTTGCAATGCTTCCCTACCTGGCTTCGAAATTTAAATGCGTTGCCAGTTCTTATGATTTTATCACAACTGTCCCACGTTGTTGTTTTTTTTTTTTTTTAATTAACATCTGAACTCCCAAAGGCAAGCAATTATGAAAGAATCTCAGGTTTCATTTAAAAAAATAAAAACAAAAAATTCTAGACCTCAGAAATGCTAAGAAAAAGCTTGAAAATTAAAAAAATAGATTCTAAAGGTTAAAAATGTAGAATGAGACACAGGAAACCAAACCTTTTTTTTTAAATGAGATCAAGACTGTTCATATTCCAAACTTTTCATTATTTTTTTTTTTTAAATAATTTTTCCACCACGTTGGAGAAACTGGGGGGAGGGATGAAGCTTGAGTCAGTTTTGACTGTCTGGGATTACTAATACTGAATTTTACAGTTAATTTGACAAATAAAATCCGATTAATCTAAAGAGGTCAAATAATCTCATACACAAGGAGGAAGGATGATTATAAAACTTGTTTATTGTTCTAATCCCTGTTATGAATGTCTCAGATTAATTTAAAATTAATTCTGCTTTGTTTTTGCTATTGTTTATACAGCACCAAGAGAACATCAGACACCTTATAAACACTGGAGGCTGACTTAAATAACTGAAATATGAATACACAACCTTTATATGAGGGATGGAAGCTGAGCGTTCTTTAATTACGTTCTCTGACTGGTCCCAGGCTGCAGCTTTGGCTAAGCTGAATAGCATTAAAGATACAAAATGCATGCTTTGTGGAGTACTGGCACCAGAGGAAGACAGGCAGATTCAGGTCCACAATAGCTTTCCTGTTCCTACAGGACAGCTAGTGTCTTCACTAGCAAAATGCTTAAATATCATCAATTCCTTGTATGTCTTTGCTCTGTTACAGACATATAAGCTCTCACACAAATGCATCGCTCGGATTACCTCACCTGACGGACTCTTTCAAAGAGTTTATTTATTGCGACCCTACAAGAGCACTGTGAACCTTCAGGTGAGGACACCATTATACAAGGCACTGTCTAAACACGCACCACAAAGACATGCCCTGCCACAGAGGACCCGAAGTTCACAGTCTCGAATTCGAGCAATGATATCCCAGTCGAGAAAGTGGACAAACAGGACTAGGTGGAGAGGGTAAGTTCACATACTGGTCTAGACACAGTGGCCACTAAGGAGTTTGGAATTTTATTTATTTAGGCATTTATTTAATAAGATCCACTGAAGTGGTTCATTTGCAAACTACCGTAATACCTGAACCCCTTCCACTCTGTAGCAATCCCATTCATGATTTCAATGCATAATATCCGAAGGAGAAAACACAAAGCTGGTCATTTCAGAATCAGACTCTCAAAACAAGGAATTCTCAGTCAAGGGAATTCTCATCCAAGGAAACCTTGAATGAGGTACAATTACAACCTTGGTGCTGTATTTATTGCGGATGGAGTGCTTTCAATATTCCATTTCCCTATTAAGCAGTCATGTACTAATAGGTGAATGCCAGACACTTAATGACAAAGTTACATGGAGAGCGTGTGACATCCACATTCCCATGATTCCTGTTGCAACTGCTTTTTTAATCATCTCTAATCTATGCAATTTGAAGTGAAAAAGCGAAAGAAAAAACGCTTTGCAGCCAGAGCCTGGACTAGTATTTGCTCCGGAGCCTCAAACGGGGCTATCCCAACCCGGCAGCACTGGAGCCCCGGGGAAGGTTTGTGTGCCTGGAGGCCAGTGCTTTTTACGTCTTCCTCGCACTCTGCAGAGAATGAGCTCAGCAAAGCCTGCAAATGGCTGTCAAATCTAGGCACGAGCAAAGGCGCTTTTCTTGAAACCCAGGATCTGGACTAAGAATTCACCTCTACTACTCAAGAACAAAAAAAAAAAAAAAAAAAAAAAANAAAAAAAAAAAAGAAAAGCTCAAGCAGAGCTGGTGGCAGCAGAAAGCGCAGGGTCTCCAGCAGTGGGTCCCTGTGCCTCCACCAGACCTCTGTGGGAGAAGTGCCTGGCAACAGCAGCCACACACAACAGCCTCTGAAGGGGAAGATGGAGCTCACCCTTCCCTGCCCACCAGGCCACCCCGAGGCCCTCATGGAGTGGCCGCTGCCTCAGGGAGCAGGCACAGGGCCAGGCTCTTCGTGAGGGGCCATGGAGAACCAGGCCTATCTCGAGGCAAACAAGGCCACTTCTATTAACCAAGCTCAAAACGCATACAGGAAGTTTGGTTGTTGGTTTTGGTGTTGGTTTTTTTGCCCCTCCTTTTTACTTTTAAAAAAAAAAAAAAAAAATCTATT
>VXAK01027001.1:36748-59884 GCA_013399435.1 Arenaria interpres | reverse complement strand
TCCCGGCGAGCGGGCCCGGCTCCCCGGCAAGGCCGGCGGGTCTGGCCGAGGCGCGCTGGTGGTTCACCCCCGGGGGTAGGGGTACCCCCGCCTCGCCCCTCTTAAAAATCGACAAGGGCGGACGCCATTAGCCAGGTAGCGAGGAGGCTACCCCTTCTGCCCCAGGCTAACGGCTCAGAGTACAGTTATTCCGGGGAAACATGGATTTTGTAACACACCTGCCGAGGGACGGAGGCAGCCACGCTCCAGAGCCGGCCTAAGGGACCCCCATCAGGCTCCCCACCCGAGCCTGGCGTTGCAAATCAAGGAGCGCGAAAAAAAGCTGGTTAAGGTTTAAACCTCAAGTCTATCTGCACGAAGCACTTCTGTGTAGAATTTCCCTTTGATTGGCCCTGCTTGGCAAGTTCACCAACTTTTGCACCTACATCACGTTAACTAACCGGAGCAGGCAGGCAGAGCACCCTCTGTCCTCCTGTTTCCCTTCGGCTGCGGCTACCCCACTCCCGCAGGCAGGGAAAAGCATCAGCCCGATCACTGACAAACAAGCAATTCCTTTTTACTAGAGCAAAACTCAACCCTTTCATCCGCCTTTTTGACTTGAAAGGAAGGTGTCCACAGGCAGGTTCATGGTGAAAAGACAAAAAGGGAGACTGAGCAAACAAAAAAGAGAATAACCATAAGCTGCTTTCATTCTTACCTGCTATCTCACTGACTTGCTCCCTGAAACGAGGCCTTTTCTGAAAGAGGGAGGGTGCAGTAATCTTGTCTCTCAGCCCAAGAGGCACATTTTCTTTTGTAAAGCTGCTACACACGCGGTCAAAAACAGCAAAAGAAAAACCCCCTGAAACCTGCTCACACCCCATCCTACATGGGTTCTGCAAGCATTGAAAAGGAGATGCAAAGCACCTGGGAAGCCTTTAAAAATCACAGCTGCAGGGAGCTTTCTGACATGATTGAGCTACAAAGGTCTGGCTCTGCAAAAGAAAGTTGTTTTTAAGCTGCATTTCAGGGCAAGTGTCGTAAGATTGAATAGGGGGTTGTTGCTCCATAACAATTTTGTTTTTCTGCAGTGACCAGGATGGGCCCTTTTGCAGTAGGGGAACAGGTCAAGGCAGCTTTCAGGGCTGTCAAAATTAGCGTGTAGAGACGTAGCGTGTGTCCCTTCCACACATGCTGCTCCAGTGTGTGATCTCACTTGATACAGAAATTAATGGGACATAGCTGGCACAAAAAGAGAAAGCAGCAGCTGAGAACTTTATGTAGCAAGCAGCGTGTGATATGTCACCACAACCTGTCCTGCAGTTTCCAAGTAAGTCTTTTAAAGTGAGAGGGCTATGATTTCTTCCAGATAAGCTGAAACGTTGCCCAAAGTGGGAAAGACAATGAGAGGTGATGATCCCAAAATAACAGACTGCAACTAACCAGGCATCATAACAGTCCATAAAATTTCACTTACAGAAGTTTGGCTTTTTTGTCTAGCTAAAGACTCGAGTCAGTTATGCTTGATAAAGTATTTGGTCTGTAACTTTTCAGTACTGATAGGTCAAATAGCCCCCTCATTGGAGAAGTTACAGTCCTACTGTGGGTAAAGGCTTATTTCCTCTGTTCTAGACCTACTCAAGATGGAGCCTCTTGTTCTATCCTTCCTTCTTTGCAATGCTTCACAGCCACCCTGTTATGTGTACACATCCTTTTCCAGTTTTTGTCTTCCTTAAAGTATTGCCCTTTCAATTCGTGTGCTGCTCCTCCACACAACCACCTCACACACAATTTTTGTCCCCTTGAACATTTTTCCTGGCCTTTAGACAAAACTTGCTGCTTGCCCCTTTACTTCCCTCTACCATCTCTGTTGTTTCAAGACCCTCAGTCTCCAACCTCACCCTCTCCTACTCTCTCTGCAGCACCTGTGGAACTGAAATAAACGGGGCCTGAGTTAGTTAATTCTCAGGTGAAAGGTACTCCACAGTTTAAGATGTTAGATAAATAGATTTTAGTCAGGTGAGGGCAGTGTTACAAAAGATGTTGGTTCCTAGTGCCATGCTTCACTGCTTGTTCTCCTGGTATAATGACTTACGTCTCAGGTTTGCATTCTGAAATGATCTAGGCTGAAAAGAAATGAGCTGAAAAAAAAAAAAAGGAAAATGAGAGATTTATGCCAAATCATTTCCGAGATCCTGTTTACAGCAGGGCTGCACTGACTGACATTTCTGCAGAGGAGGCAGCAAATGCTATGGCCAGGGAGTGAGCAGCCAAGGACTGAAAAAGTTTCTCAAGTAGAACTTCTCTGCCAAAGGTGACATGTTGCTGCCGCTGAAGATTTCTGCACTTCTTTTAAATCCTGAAATTTGAAATTGGATTGATTTGACATCTACTACACAGTTTGGAGAAGAGGAGGCTGAGGGGGGACTTCATTGCCCTCTACAACTACCTGAAAGGAGGTTTTAGAGGGGTGGGTGTTGGCCTCTTCTCCCAAGTGAATAATGACAGGACCAGAGGAAATGGTCTAAAGTTGCGGCAGGGGAGGGTTAGATTAGATATTAAGAAGAATTACTTTACTGAGAGGGTGGTCAGGCACTGGAACACCCTGCCCAGGGAGGTGGTGGAGTTACCATCCCTGGAGGGATTTAAGAAACCTGTAGACATGGCTCTTCAGGGTATGCTCTAGTGCCCGAGATTATTGGTTTGTGGGTGGGTGTGATGTCGTGGGGTGTTTTGTGGTTGTTGTTTGTTTTTTGTTTTTATTTGTTTGTTTGTTTAAGGTTGGACTCGATGATCTCAGAGGTCCCTTCCAACCGTGGTGATTCTGTGATTCTGTAGAACTCCTCTGTGTGTACATCACTCTTATTTTACTCTCCCTTTCCCTTACTTCTTCCAGATTGGTTGCCACAAATCCTTGGACCTACAATAGAGCAGTGATTTCTTTCTTTGAATAGACAAGTGACAAAGATGACAATTCCTGCCTCAGTACAGATGTAGATGCCAACCTTTAGCATATGGTAAATGTAACAAATATTTAATGAGCTTACCTGAGGAGGAGAAGGATTAGGTCAATGGAAAGTCCCTCTGTCAAATCTAACTGAGAAGAGCCTTTGCTGAGGTAGAAGTAGTGTCATGTGCATATTCAGGAGCATTTGTTTTTGAAAAAGCTGGTTTATGACTTAGAGGTCATTTTCAGTGCAGTACCTGAGAAATAACGGTGGAATTCGCATTGGTGGCAATATAGATGTTGTGGCTAATTGCATGGGAAACCTTCTTTCCCAGGTTAATTCAAGCTGAGGATCTTTAATTCTGTCAGTCTAGTTCTCAAGTAGCTCCCAGTTCTACAGATAAGGAACTAAAAAATACTAAGAAGTCCCCACAAAAACAATGGGTAACTGGAATATGAAACAAGGAGAATGCTCAAACTCATCTAGCATTTCATGCACTGGACTAAAGTTGGATTAGTAGGGGCCATGGCTGAAGAAGGATCATGTGGATGATCTGGAATCTATAGGCTGAGGCTGTTAAGTCAGGGCTTTACCAGAAGCTGGAGAGGGGGCCCAAATCAAAGTGTCCACATACATGAGTATAGAGGGCCTGATGCTCATTTCAGTAATTGTGCAAAATCAGTGCCAAACGTCTTGATCAGTCACATGTTTTCAGCGAAGCAGCGGGTTTAGGCAATTCTATATGGAGATGGGTGTTGAAACTTAGGGACTACACTGGAGATATTTTGCCCCTCTACTTCCAGATGCGCTCACAGAGCACTTCACAGCCCCCAACAATGTAATTATCCGTAGGGCAGGAAAATCTTATTAGCTTTGTTTTACAAAATGTTAAAGAGGCATGCCCAGATTCACAGAACAGCTCAGTAGCTGTTACAGAAGGTGAGGTGACCTGGTCTCTGCTGCAGTCAGACACACGGGAAGGGCAGAGCACGACTTTCTGTCATCTGTTGGGAGCACTGAGCATCTGGGTGGCTTATTCCATGGTGTTCCTTGCACAAATAATTGTTAATTGGGCTGGTATGTCATGACTAGCTAATTTAATAAATAGCTGGGCCTCTTCAATAAAGCCCTTACTCTTTCTCCATCTTGCCTTTGTGCCTGGCCATGTGCTTCTAAAGTCAGTCCTGAGCCAAAGAAGCAATCAGTGCTTGAGCTTTTAACAGTCATTTAATCAGTTTACCTTAATGTCAAACTTCATCTCTATGTGCTTTTTCTTACACAATAGCAGCTACCTAATGCTATACCCCCGGAATTGAATGTGTAAAATGCATATGATTTATACTAACACAAATATGAAATGAAATAACAGCATAATTGTTAATCAGAGGAATTTTTACTTAATAGTTTACCCAAAGGCAGAAAGTAGTATCTGTAAATTATGAAAAGGCAATTGATGAACAATACCTCCTCCGTGAAATATAGTATTGAGGTAATTTCTCAATCATTTGTCAGGTTATGGCCTGTTTGCACTGGTGGTGGCTACAAAGGCTGCCCAGCACCTCTGCAGTTGCTAGGGAACAACTCCATAGCTCAGAGGAGTCCAGCCCTCACCATTGTTCAGCTGTCATTCACCTGCATGGTGACATCATGTGGGGTTTATAAACATTTATGCAGCTTGTATGCTTTCAGAAGAACAATTATTGATTGAATACTGTTTTGTCTGCAGATTTTCTCCAGAGTATGTACATGAAAGAAATGAAAATGAACCTGGCTTGGATGCAAAATTCTAAAGTGATGCTGAAACTACATATGTCAATACAGTTCAGAAGTGGTTGCTAGAATTGGTAATTTCCCCAGAAGTTACTCCTTGTAAATTCAAAGACATTTCCCGTGAAATACCTTTTGTACCAGAGAATATAAATTCTTTTCCCAAATAGGATCAGCTGTACTTAGATCACTCTTGAGAGATGTTTGCCTGGTGAGGTTGATTAGCTTCCAGTAACTGAAATGTGCAAACTCAGGTTGGACCATCTACTCCTATTCTACCCCGACAAAATTTCCCCAAACGTCTGTCCTAAAACTTCTGCTATATTCTGTAAATCCATTGACATGGAGAACATGCCCTCCAGCTTCTCTGCACTTTCAGAATTTACACTCCCCCTTGACTTAATCTGCTTTAGGATAAGCAATACTACAATATTTCCTTGGAAGTCCTGAGAGGGAGGTTTTGCTACTGATTTTTCCCACCACTCTCATCTGGGCTTTCTTTAAATGTACTCAATAGTTCCGGAGGTGTTGTACATAAAACTTCAGCCTCATCAATGACAAAGCAGGGAGGAAGGATTCCTTTCCCCGTTTGCAGGCAATGCTCTCATTATGCTTTGAGACTGTGTTTGTTTGTTTTTTCTTCACAAAAGCATGGCATTGCTGACTGATGCTCAGCTTTTGACCTCCTGTAGACCTAGAAGTCTTTTGTACAGAATTTGCCACTGTTTTGACAGTGAACCACTGAAAGCTGCTCTTGGGGCACAGCTGTCCAAGTCAGTTTTTACTCCCACTCCGCTGCAGTACATTTATCAAGATTATTTTACTGACTTACCTACAGCAATGTAATCAAAGCAATTGTTAACAATGATGCAAACATGAAATGAAATTGTCACAATAAAGCAATGGTGTATCTCTGTCACCCTAAAGCAGGATAGTACCCTTAAAAAAAGAAGAGAATAAGAAAACTGTAGCATTCAAAACTGATTTCAAAAGCCTTACTCTGTTTAGGATAGGATGGCAAAAGGGAAGAATCTGCCCCAAATGCAGGTGTCTTAAGCTTGTGTTATTAACTAAGACTCCACTATACAATAAGCAGTATTGGGAGGGCAATTCATCTTATCCTAATGTAGAAGCTTTGTTCACGTGAAGTCATCTACTCTCTGAGAATCTAAATTTAGGCATCTGTATCTGGAATCAGATCCTACCTCTGCCATTCTGTCTGTCAGTCTGTCTATCTTTGTCTGCCTTTTCTCCACAAAGTTTCTTCCCCAGTCACAGAAGGGAATAAGACTGATTTATTATGCAGAAGATCTCCTATTTGCTGAGTTGAAGGATGGGATTCTCTTTCCTACAATCCCATCCTATTCACTGAGCATACCAGGCAAACTAAGCCAGGTCTGCACCAGAAAAAAGCACAAAACCAGTAACAGAAACACCACAAGCTGCTGTGCTTTTATTTATACACGTACCACCCCCATTCTTCTTACTGAAGACACTTCCCTTTGTTCAATTCCAGAGCAATCTCCAATGCAGATGCCAAGGATGCAGTGTGAAGGCAGGGGAGAAGGTGGAGAAATGTAAATCCCCAGTTAACCCTCTTCTCTGATTAGTGTTACTGGGAAGGGGGAGAAGGGGGAGGGAAGAAGCTGTGTAGGTTGAAGCAGGAAGCGGCATTTATCCCCTCAGCTAGAATTTAATTCTATTAACCATTAGCTAAGGGGAGAATCCAGGCACCTCCCTTGGCTATAGAAACTCTCCAGAGTCACAGAAAGAGGGAAAACGTGGACCCCAACACGGTTAGGTCTGCAAAGTGCATGGATATGGCTCCACACACGTCTGGGCAGAACTGAGAAAAGGAATGGCATTTTGAAAATTTTGTAGCTGGGTGGTGGTTTTTTCCTGATATTTCTATGTTATTATATATTTATAGTTAACATTTGCAGCTATTTTTATAGCTACCCTGCAGTTTAAGACAGCATATTTTACTCATTCTTATGCTTCAGAGATTATTAACCGTGCTACTTGTTCTCCCAGTTGTGACCGGAAAATTGAGCAATGCAGAAAGAAAGGGAGAAAAATGGAGCAGATCCAAAAAGCCCTGTGATAAATTGTAACAATATATCTCTAAACTTTTTTACTTATTCTCACACACATCGATTTAGATTAATGTGGGGGGAGGCAATGCTTGATGGACATCCTGTCCTCTTGAGAGAGAGCACTGCCCAGACAGCATTTCTGGATGAGAGGTGCCGACAAACGTCCTGTTGATCAATAACTGCTTATTGGCAGATTGGTCATGTTGGTGCCATGCAAACACCACAGCACAGGTTTGTGTAACACACACATAGTGCTGGCTGTGTACATTGTTAAATCAAATGAAGCCAAGTGTCTTCACTCTATCTTTCCCTTTACTTGCTAGAAGACCTAGCTGTTCCCCACTTGTATAAAAGATGAAGCTACCTTCTCCACCCTGGTGACTGGATGCTGTATTTATTGCATTTATCCTCACAAAACCGGGCAGACAACTACTGGCTGCTCCCATTTAATTGCTGAAAGAAGGAAGCCAAGAAAAAATGAAGTCAAGTCTTATAAAGCCAGGTACTCAAATCAAAATTTTTACTATTCCTGAAGCCCCTGCAGGCCCCCATCAGCTGCCGTCTATCCCTCTGTATCTCTTAGCTGTGTGACCTGGAGCTCTTGGTCATGCTGAACTGCAGAGGTGCCCAGGGGCTGTCCCTGCCTGTCTCACACAGGCCAGCACATGCTGCCTTGGCCAGACCATGCTGTTGCAGGTAATCAGATCCAGCAATTGGGTGCCCCCAGTCAGTAAGGTGGGCCACAGGTTGGGAAACACGAGGTGGGACATGGATGGAAACAAGACTTTGGTCCACCTCCCATCTGATCTGTGGCCATAACTTGAACGTGGCTTTTCCCTGTGCTGGGATGGTCATTACTCCACAGGTATGAAGGGTGCCCAACCTCATATTAATGACCTTCCTTAGGGACATCTTTACCCTTATGCCCAGTGTTTACTTCCTTTAGACTCCTGCAGAGTCCAGAAGACTCTAGTTGTACCTACCATCCTTCCTGGTTTCCTATGAAAGTGAAGACAAGTGGGAAGAGAAGAGAAGAGAAGAGAAGAGAAGAGAAGAGAAGAGAAGAGAAGAGAAGAGAAGAGAAGAGAAGAGAAGAGAAGAGAAGAGAAGAGAAGAGAAGAGAAGAGAAGAGAAGAGAAGAGAAGAGAAGAGAAGAGAAGAGAAGAGAAGAGAAGAGAAGAGAAGAGAAGAGAAGAGAAGAGAAGAGAAGAGAAGAGAAGAGAAGAGAAGAGAAGAGAAGAGAAGAGAAGAGAAGAGAAGAGAAGAGAAGAGAAGAGAAGAGAAGAGAAGAGAAGAGAAGAGAAGAGAAGAGAAGAGAAGAGAAGAGAAGAGAAGAGAAGAGAAGAGAAGAGAAGAGAAGAGAAGAGAAGAGAAGAGAAGAGAAGAGAAGAGAAGAGAAGAGAAGAGAAGAGAAGAGAAGAGAAGAGAAGAGAAGAGAAGAGAAGAGAAGAGAAGAGAAGAGAAGAGAAGAGAAGAGAAGAGAAGAGAAGAGAAGAGAAGAGAAGAGAAGAGAAGAGAAGAGAAGAGAAGAGAAGAGAAGAGAAGAGAAGAGAAGAGAAGAGAAGAGAAGAGAAGAGAAGAGAAGAGAAGAGAAGAGAAGAGAAGAGAAGAGAAGAGAAGAGAAGAGAAGAGAAGAGAAGAGAAGAGAAGAGAAGAGAAGAGAAAGCTCAGGACTTACCTTACACCCCTGTGAAGGAGTACCTTGGCACGCACACCCACTCCTAGGGTTGTCTCCAAATATACAGTCCTGTTTTCCACTTATATTTTTACAGTTCATTTGAGTACATTATCTCCTTCTAGT
Source organism: Arenaria interpres (assembly GCA_013399435.1). Classification (NCBI taxonomy): domain Eukaryota; kingdom Metazoa; phylum Chordata; class Aves; order Charadriiformes; family Scolopacidae; genus Arenaria; species Arenaria interpres. The sequence goes on along the minus strand of VXAK01027001.1, from coordinate 51,293 downwards.
AACTATTTCTATGACTCCTTTGTTTAAAATGCTTCTTGTACTTTACATTTGTTCTGTGTAACTTGAACTCCTGAGAGTCCCAAAACCCAGCACGTGATAGGCACCGTCAACTGGCTACCTGCCAGAGAGGAACAGGGTCATGCAACTACTGATTATAACATTATAAAGTAATAACACTCTGGTAGCAAAACAGCCTAACGGAAATGTTACTATTCAAAGTTTTGACTTATTCATTTTATGAGGCACCAAAGGGCACCTTCAACTTTGCTTTATGTTTAATGGTTAATATCTTTTATCACATTATGGTCATTCCTCAAGGAACCAAGAAGATGTGAAGAACATATTCCCTTCCTTCTGACTGATTGTGAAATTATGTGCTCTAACATCAAACTTCAAACACAATTAGTGTATTGCATGTGTAAGATAATATGCAAAATAATTCTACTCTAATTAGGTTTTTGTTTAACTTTGTGCCGAAACTGGGCTGCTAGGTGGATTGCCTTCTTCATTAAATTCATTTGGACAGAAAACTGAACAGAAAGAAAACTCTGTAGAGACCATATGCTAAAATGAGATCTGCTTGGATCCTAAAAACAAAGGAAACATAGAGAAATAGATCTGATATTCTTCCTGAAACTCAGGTTAGGTTTTCCCCTTCTGATTACACTTCACAGTCATGTCTTTGCACCAAGCTATGCAAGTAACTCCTGTCCAGGCCTTTGGTAATCTTTCCTCTTGTCTTAGAATTGTTTCAAATTTGGCTACATTAATGACTGAAACTGAGACAATATCTGGGCTCTCAAGATGTGGCCTCACCAATGCTCAGCAGAGAGGAAAGATCGCCTCCCTGGACTTGCTAGCTATGCCACTTGCTAGCTTATGTCTTTTTATATTTTATCCCTTTAACCTGTGTTGAAACAATGTAATTGTGGGGGGCTGAAAAATCAACTGTGTGTTACGCTCCAACTAAATCCTTGTATAATTGCATCGCCTTTAAATGTCATTACATCTAGTTTCCAACAATATGAACTTACAACATTTAACTGGATACATTAGTATTAATAAATATATATAATTTTTAAAGCTTGTGATGCCATCCAATCTGGTAAGTCTTTACCAGCTGTGTCTTATTATATAGTAAAGGCAGTTGTGACAAGGCTTTTTTTTCAGTTATATAATGCATCAGGCTAACAAATGAGATTTGCCTCATTCTGCCTTTTAAACCAAAAAGAGTATCACATGGCTATACCATTTATTCTTCCGTACTGGGGGCAAATGAGGTGATAACAGATTTGGCTAAGTTTCCTGGGGAAAAAAGCCCCAGTGTGTGGCTACTCAGAATCAGTTTGTTAGGTGAGTCAAGCCATTGCCATCTCCACTAAGACCCATCTGGCATTTATACTTGTAGTACATGTGAAAGGGAGGAACCTGGTCCAAGGAGCCTGTCCTGTCATCACAAAAGCACAAGAGAAATGCCTGAAAGGGCTAGGGAATTCAGCAGGATTACTCAGTGTAGTTATTCATGTATGTCAAGGTTTGCAAGTTTGGCCTTAAGTTTCTGACTATGTGTTGTGGTTTAAAACCCCGGCCAGCACCTAGGACCACACAGCCTTGTGCTCCTTTCCGCTCCCCTACTCTCCTCTCTCCCCAAGAAGGGTAGGGAGAAAAGGAGGGCAAAGGAAAAAAACACTTGAGCATTGAGATAAAGACATTTCAATAGAACAGTAATGGAAAAGGAAAGTGACAATAATTAATGATAGTAATAATGGTAAAAGAATATACAAGACACAAGTCACTCTCACCATTTGGTGAATTGGTTGCCCAGCCTGAGCAGAGATCATGAATCCCTCCCCTGGGCCAACCCCCATTTATATTCTGAGAATGATGTCTATGGTACGGAATATTCCATTGGCCATTCCGTTATTCCATCTATGCTCCTTCCCAGCTTCTATGGAAAGCTGAAAAAAGTCCTTTACTAGTATAAACATCACCTAGCGATGAATAAAACGATATGCATTATTGACATTCCTTTCATACCAAATCTGAAAACACGGCAACTACTACAAGAAAATTAACTCTATCTCAGCTGAAACCAGGACATCACTTTGCTAAATGCAGGCTTTGGGAGAAGCAATAAGTCCAATTTAGACCTTCTCCTCCCCAAATCCCATTTCACTGTTCTCTCACACACCCATAAACTAAAGCAAACTCTCCTTCCAATATTGCCCACAGTTATTATTCATGCAAGAGCATGAACATGCATTTGAAATGTAAGTACTAATCTTATAAAAACTATTGCTTGATAACTGAAGGACTTATGGCCAAACAAAGGAACTACAACAACAGGAATGGTGATATGCGCTGTCCTCTATGCATACAGTTCCATTTTCAAGTAACCATAAGTAGTGTATATAACAATGAAAGTTAAACTGAATAATGATTAAGAAAATTCACACCTCTTGCTGTCATTTTGATCATTAATTTCTATCTACTATCAGGTAGGTGGAGGCAAACCCACACACTTTCATCCTTTCAATTTTCTTTAGCACAATACCAGCTTTAACAAGGTATACGGTACCAGGTATTCAGTACAAGGTACACAATACAATTATGTATATTTTTTCACCTTTAGGCAGGAAAGCTTTTTCACTAGGTAATATTGAACAACTAGAATATCAATAATTTTTGCACTAGACCCACACACTTCTTTTCTACAGAAATATAGATCTGTCTATATGTGTATTTATGTATGTATCTATCTATCTTGGAGTCAAACATGCAAGTCTTTTGTCCTCTCTACAGCATTTTTTCATGTTCAGCAAAACCAACTAACTTCACTTAACTTTTTTTTTTTTAATAACTTTTCAGTTTTTACTCTCTTTGAATAATTTTAAAAACCTTAGGTAAATCTTGGTACTGATAAGTAAAACAACCAAGAAAAAATTTTTAGAGAGAAATATTGGAGAAAATCATGGTGTTTATTTCAGTATGTAGGAACGATCTAAATTCTATTAAAAACATTACATTTCCCATTTACCTTATTGGCTTTTGAATTAAAGGGGGAAGATTTGCCTTTCTAAAAGTCCCATTTCTGGGAGCTGAATGAATCCTAGGGATTTTGGCTAGAAAACAAAAGGGAGGTGGGAAAAGATAAATGAAACTGAAGTTCTTAGTTTTGCAAATTATGTTCTTCCTTATAGCAGTTGAGTCAAAACATGTTTCTGAAGAATACTTAAATCTTGTAAATAGCCTGATTTTTTTGTTATGTCTTTATTTAAGCTGTCTTCCCCCAGATCATTAATCTAACTCCTTAAATGCCCAGCTCCACTTTGAATCAAGCCTTTTAACAGTCATTAATTGCGATTTAGGTTTAGCACCTGTGGATTTTTGTATGTGTTCATGATATGAAAAACAATGGCCACCCGTCTTCTGTACACCACCTATCTGAAGCTTAATGTAACCTGGAGGGTGAATAAAGTGCTGGTGTTATCCCACCATGCCGTGAAGGTCTCCCAGCTCCAGTCAGAGGAATGTCTGGGACCTTATCTATGCCGTGAAAAAAAATACCTGAGATTAGAAACCAGAGGTCTCTCCAGGTGCACTTTATTGCCCTCTACATTCCCCACCCACCACAGAAGCAGCTCTCACCATAGCAAAGGTTGTCCAAGTGGCGCGCGCCTCGGGGGCAGCACCCCAGCAAGGGGCCCTCGGCTTGGAGCCTCTGTTTGCTCTTAGAAATTTCAGCTCTGAAATTTCAACTGATAGCCGGAGCCACGTTGCAGGTATTAACTGTACTCCACCTGTGTTGCAATCAAGGGTAAAAATGCACCTTTGCAATCTTAAACTTGTGCTTTTAAACGAGATGTTCCACCAGATTAACTGCAGGAGGAAACAGTTATAAGCTAGGCACGCTTGTCCACACTGAGCCATGTAAGGTCAGCTTTAGTTGATAAGGATGAAGGTAAATTGTATTCCTTCAAAAACAGGGTACCTTAGTTAGGGTACAATGAAGAAACAAACTGGATTTCGAAGGAGATGGCTATTGCTATTTATTTTCAATGTATTTTGTCATTTCAGCACAGTCTGTGAGAAGTTGAGCACTGATTGTAGTTATATAGCTGATCATATGAATAATCTCTAGGATTTAATATTAAAATGTTTTAATATAGTGATAAAAGTGGACTTGGCAGAAGTTCACAACAAAATGCAGGTGAAGAGGGTCCTGAAACACTCTCGCATATTGACAACACACTCAGCGAGAAAGTTTCCCCTTTCTCTTGTGTTAATTGATGGGTTTTTATTATAGAAGTACATTTTTGGAAGGGCCTGAATGTAGCAATGTGATGGACTTGCAAATTTAAGATCAGGAAAATATGGCAGGAAGAGAAAGGTCTGGGAAAAAAAAAAAAAAAGGCGGAGGAAACTGGGCAGGTCACCTCTGTTGATTTTGCTGGAAAAGCAAAAGCTGGATGTAGATCACACGGACAGGCACATGTGGAAGTGAGGCAGATGTTCAGGTCAGCAAGCACCTTATGTCCACATCTGGGCAACTCCTGACAGCACATCTCAACCTCTGTTAATATGACCGAAACAACCAAGGGTGACACCTGTACACTTAATTGCTGCTTGAGTTCACGTCAAAATGATACTCTGTCAAGCAAGCTCCATCTCACACGAGTGTGGTTAAAAAGCAACTCCTCTACAATCACCCTGCAGGGTGGGTAGAAAAACTTAAGGAAAAAACCAAAATGAATTGTAGTTTACATTTGTTGAGCCGAACAGAATGGATAGAGCTATGCCAGCTACAGCACCTTTTAAGATAGGCAAACCACACAGGCCTTTATATATTAGGAGTGAAATCCTGGTTTTATTGTAGCTTTCACAAAAATAAATTTTCAGAGTTGGCTTAAGGATTTTTTAATTGCAGGGGTTTTAATTTCTCTTTTTTTTTTTTTTTATTTCAAGACATAAACATTTTAGTGGCCCATATGCACTTTGCATCTAACTCAGCAAAAGCCTCAAGTCATTTGAAGACAAACTAGGTCTCACCGTTATAGGACGGGGAAAATAAAATAATAAAATAGCAAGCTATCAAAGCCTCAGTTCTCATGGTAAATTTTGTTAAGAAGAAGGGAGGCTGAAGAAAGAAGTAGCTAACAAACAGAAGGCATGAACAGGGAAGCTTCTTTTTTTAGAGAAACCAGCAAGGATAGGCAGAGACAGAAGGGAGGGGGAGGGTAGGAAAGCAGTCTCCAGCAGCAAACCACGTCAGGTCCTTGGGTGAATGACGAGCTGTAGCTTGCACCCACTGACTATTGCAGTACATCAGTACTTTTCCCAAGACCATAATTTCTCAATTTATATGTGACGTTCTTTTCAGTTAACCTGCTTGTAGGGTGGTATTGCCTGAAGGCCCCAAAGCATGTAGAAATTCCTGTCTTTTCTGAAAAAACACAAAACCCCTTGTAGCCCACTCTTTAACTCTCATGTTATCCGGGGAATGTGTATACACAAGCTGTATATAGCTGGTCAGGCCAGTGTTTCTCAGTGGCCTGAAGGAACTGCTGACCATGAGGCTTGATGCTCAGGTTAGCTGCAGGGCTGGTCACAGGACAGCCCGTAGCCCCATTGATACCTACTGGTCAAGCCTGGAAGCCTACAAGTAGTTCAAATCTTTTCCTCTTCTGCCTCGGTCTTTGAAAAGAGAGCAGCAAATGATATGGTCTGCTGCTCTGCTGCGGGCTTCCGCAGCGAAGCCTGGGCATGTCTCCTGTAAACTCAGTTAGGAGTAAGTAAATACTACACACAGTGCAGTATATTTTAGGGTTAAATATTTATGCATGTGTTATTTCAACTTGAATAGCAGAGGCAGTCAGCGGTGGGGCGTGAATAGGATTTGGTCTCCTGCATTTTGTGAAATGTTGTGTTAGATCTGGATTCTTCTAGTTCATTCTAAGGGATGTGTGACACTTAACAACCCCAAAGAACAAAAATATGTGCAGGCACTAGTGGTACATGTTGTCCTAGCATCTCACAATTCACACAAAGTTGCCTGAGGAAAAACTACACAAAAGTGTGTCTTGCAACCTTGGCTCATGTTTAGCAGAATAGGTAAGACATGCACTAGTTTCTGAAGCACAAAAGAGCACATGCTGGCTTCAGGCTCACTAACCCACATGGGAAAAAAAAAAAAATGAGAAAAAAATCTATCATGTGACACAAATAGCTGTCTTTCTGTTTGTTTCCCACACAGCTCTACTGAAACAAGTCTTTCAAGTCATCTTGTGGCAGACTCTTTTATGCAATACTCCATTAAATGTTTATCAGATGAGGGTTGTTTCTATGTCCTGTTTTTTCTGAAGTTGGTGCGCTCCTTTTATGAAAATCCTGTTCCAACTGTCTGCTTCTTTGAGGCTGATAGAGCCAGGCTGCTTCCCCGAGTGTATATCTGTCCCTCAGGCAGTCTCTGGAGAAGTGGAAGAGGTTTTGTAGTGAACTCCTTATCTTCCATCTCTCAAACAAACCTGCAGGAGTCCTTTTCCCTCATTTCACCCTTGTATGTTGCTGTGAGTTCAGATGATCAGGGACAAAGCCAAACAGAGGACACAAGTGATGCAGGCAGTGTCACAGAGTCAGCAGGGCTCTTCCCTGAAAAAAAAAAGATAGTTCTTTCTATTCAGCAGCCCAGGACAATTTCAGTCCTCTGAGCAGGTCCTAATGGAGCAGTTCAAAGAGACTGCAGGAAAAGATGAACAGACTTCAAACCCCGAAGTTCAAGGATCTTCTTTAACCTCACTCAGGCCCCTTCTTATAGAAAGCTGCTGCTGCTCCACTTCAGGCTGGAATGTGGGGGAGTGGGTTACCAGTGCTTGTTATAGGGGAAACAGCCAACCACTAGCTGAGACCTGAGCCAGTGTGTCTTGAAGAACCTTTCCCTATTCAGGTCAGCAAAAGCAGAAAGAGTTACTGCCTTAGAAACTTCCTGGTCACGACACCTTTAAATGCAGCTGTGTGTATTTAAAGATCTCTGTATAGGTGTGACTCCCATGCACTTCATTGCTATATTCAGCCCTCATCAAGGGCATGAGGACCATTCTGGATGGTCTTCTCCACCCAACTCCTGAGAGAACAACAGCTTCCCTCTTCCAAAGCACTAATTTTTGCTGCATATCAGGATTATTCTTTATTGGAGAAGCATAGATTTTTTTTGTCCTTCAAGATCCTGAAAGCCTTATAATTTTAGTGGTATCCTTCACGGAGTCTGTCACTGCAGCTGTGGAAGGCAGCACAACATGAGGTGGACCATTGTGCCTCTTCATCCTGAGGAACTGAGCTTTGAAACAAGTCAACTGCTTTGACAAATGCCAGGCTGCACTTGGCCATTCCCTTCAGAAGAACTTGGACATTAGCTAGTAGCACACTTGAGCAGGCTGAAGCCCTTGTTTTGCAGTGAATGCAGAACAGCCGTCAGGAGCTACAGGTAGGACTCACAGTGCAGTAGGTGACCACATCACTTAAATAAATAGGGGAATACTAAGAACCAAGATATCAGGATGAGATACATGGATCTCAGATTTAGCTGTGGACCTCTACACACGGAATAGCACCTGTGAGGAGAAGAATTTCAGATGATCTCTTCATTAAGACAGAGATCATAACTACCTGATCTCTCTCAGGCATTTTAGTAACTTCTTAAGACAGAACTGAGTAAATGTCAAGCTGGCACATAATATTGACATTCCTGAAGAAGATGGAGGAGCAAGCCCAATGATGAATGGGAATGCCAGCTCCACACTTGTCCTCAGACTGAACATAGCTTTTCATTTCTGGAAATGCTTCTCAAAGAGCCCCAGGGGCTTTACAATCTATCTCTTCTCAGCTCAGACGTTTTCTGGGTGCAGTAATGAAAACATTGGTAAAGGTTTCACAAAGTACAGTGAGTGCTCTGTCTGCACCAGGAAGGAGAACCAGCTATTTCTTGATTTGGCATGGATTTGTAGTCCTGGAAAGCCTTGCTGTTTTGTTTTGTGGTTTTTTTTCCAGGCAAGGTTTCAGTAGGTTGCATAAAATATTTGGCAGGGTTCTTTTATGCTCATTTATGATCTGACATAATCCCGCATGGATCATGCAAGTTGAGGGAGGGTAGGGGAAAGTTCTTGATTTCAGACTTAGTCTAGCTGACCCTAAGCTCTCCTGTAACACTTCCACTGGCTAAACCAAGACTTTTGCAGATCTGCTGTGCCTATCCACCGGCCTTTGAACTTAAGACTATATCTGAATACATTTTGGGGGTTGGAACTTGATGATCTTTAAGGTCCCTTCCAACTCTAACCATTCTATGATTCTATGATTCTGTGATTCTATTATTTTAGTGTGTTAAAAAGAAACCTTTATTATAGGTCTATTTTTCTTATCGACAAACATTTCTAGAAGAGAGTGGAAGGAAATCCCTTTGAAGCCTGTGACATTTCCTAGGACAATTAGCAGCAGTTAGTACCATTGCTATACATTGTTCCTCTCCAACTTATTTCAGCATATATTTTATAATTAGTCAAAATGCCCTACTGAACCAGAACTTGTGGGTAGTATCCAGTTGTGGAGCCTGGGTGGCTCAGTTGTTTTATGCAAAAGCCAAGATGGAAAATCAAGTTTCTGATCCATAACCCCACTAGACAATAGCCTCAATAGAAGGTAATTTGCAACTATTCTGCTTCTGACAGACAAAAATACTGGCCTGAGAACAGCATGTGCTACTTGTAAGAGGCTGTAAGGACCATAGTCTTACACATAATCACATGTACATTTCAAGCAGTTGCTGGAACAGCATTCCTTCCAGTTGCTTGGGTGGATACCCACAATATGGCCTGGGCAGCTTGGAGAGAGCAACTTAAAAAAGCTTCAATGTTCTTGTGGATACTTGACCAAAAAGGAAAAAAAAAAAAAAAGAGAAAGAACCTAAAAAGCATCAGAGAGCAAGAAAGGTGCCTCAACTTTCTTTTTTGGCCCTACAGACTTGCACGGTGACTCCGCTGCTCTGGAGGCCCTGCGGAGCACAGCCATGAGAGCTGTTTCATGCTACGTAAGTGGTTTGCTGTGAAGCTGGCTGAGATGCTTGTTCCTTGTACATCACAGCAACCTTTTTCTGAAAGTCCCACCAAAGAGATTGCCTTCTTGAGGGTTTTAAACCATTCTGTGGCCAAGCATGTGTCTACAGCTTATTAAGGAAGACTCAATCTCTTGGGTATCTCTGAGAGAGGTGCACAGCTTTTCTCTTTAGTCTTCTCTTTTTATGTTTGCTTTTCTTTTATTCAGGTGATGGGAGAGCAATCAGGACATCTCTCAGTTTCAAGAGCACTCTGAAAAAGATGGCAGTGTCATGGATGTTACCCCATAGCAGGGGTGACAGGCTTTAATTTTGTGGTCTTAGCTTTGGGTTTATAGCTCAGTTTCACAGGATTGCTCACCTTCTGCACTGGGACACTGGATGACCCATCCCCTTGCTCCGAACATCAGGATATGAACATTTCCTGGCTGAAAACAGGGAACTGTTGCTCCTGGAAGGGAGAAACTGTCTGGGGGCTACCCATCTGACCTTTGTAAAGCTTTGCAAGGTTGCTTTCCTCTGAATTACCAGATCTTTCTAGATCACTGTGTGCTTGCATACCACGTCTGAGAGCAAGAAACAGCACACTATTAATTAGTACTTGCACCATTAACCTATGCCTATTTTAGCTTATGCTACATTTCATAGCAATATAGTCTATATGGGGACTACCCTGCCTGAGTAGGAGCAGATTAAGCCCTCCATCCTCAGTCTGCTGGGTATGGGTTACATATTCCACTTACTTACCTCTGGGCAAGCTACACCTGTTCTTATCAGGATAGTCTGTTTACGCAGATGGACCGATACACAATCCTACCTAACTTACGGGGCTTGCACCACAAGTCCTTCCTGGCTGTAAAGGCTGATTTGTCTGCTTATGTCCTCCAGGAACTTGGCATTGCCCCTCCTTCACAAGACAAGCAGGCTAACCCCAGCCAACTGAAATTATTTTTGCCAGCCTGCTTTCTTCCTTCTTAACCTCTGAAGAAGGTTAGCAGATCTGAAGAATCTGTTAAAGGACTAAAGGGAGGATTATTGCTGATCCTTCTGGGAGCCCTTTGAGGACGATGGTGAAGTGCCTCCATGCAGAAACACTGGCACTAGGCTTACCTGTTCATGTGCAAATGTGTGAAGCCTCACCACAGTCAAACCCCACTGTTGCTGCACCATTTGGACAGATATAGCTCACGTCCCATCTAGGTCCCATCTAGGTAGCAGTCTAGGGAAAGAGCCCCATTGCCCAGGAGACTATTAGGACAGGATCGTCCCTATCTTGTGGGACAGGAAGTGTGTCTCTATACTGCTTCCCGCTCCCACTATTTTTTTTTCGTAGCTTTTGTATCCCCGTGACATAGTGCTACAATTTTTGGATTAGTACAGACAGGTTGCATTCATCGAGCTATTATGGGTGCACAGGATGCAGGAGACCCTGTGGCCTCTTTGAAGTCTTTTTATAAGTGACTGACTCTGAATGTTTGAAGGTCAGTTTGTGCTGAATGAAATGATTAGTGGGCATCTGGGCTAATTTGTCACCTTTAGCATATCTAAGACAAAAATTCCAAGTCTTCTCAGATAGAGCTCAAACAAGTGGTATCTCGCTGAAGTACAAGCACTCTTCTGAATTGCTAGCTCCATACCTTCCCTTCTGGGGCATATAGGGAGCTGCTAAAGGTCTGGCTATTTTGTGGATTCTTTGCCTGAAGGTCATCTAACAGTTCCCACCACTTGCAAGGTAAATTCCTCTCTGGATCTCACCTCTGATCTCTGCAAGGACACCAGGAAAATCATGTCTTCTGGGTGGAATCCTACAGTTCTCGTTTTAAATGCAGTCCGATCTTAGAAGACTGTGTATTGACTAGGATTATCTAACAAATCCAACTGGTATCAAGACACACGAACAAGAGCAGAATAACTTTATAATTTTAAGAGGATTATTTTGTATTTATAAGCCATGGGAAAAACCTATTAAAACCCTCTAACCCTCCCAAGTATTGCCAACATCTATGGCATGCACTGTGGTGAGGTGTGCACCTCAGCTGTTCCTGACGCTCCTTGAGAGATTATCAGGCTCTGCAACCCGCCACCCTTTGAATTACTTTCCAAGGTCTGAACCTCCATGTATTTACCAGTTGGCCCTCCCAGCTCCTATGCTGGTGCTCTAACGATCAGACAATCTTCCCCGGAACAAGCCTTGAGGGCTCAGGACGTGGCAGGACACGAAAGCTCCAAGCTCTTGCATCACTTCTGAAGAACTCGTTCCCTCCTGAGCAGCAATCTGAAGTTGTAACTGTCCCTCTCCCGCTTCAGCACAGCCAGTTTAAGAAGAGGTCAACTCCTTGTTTTCATACAATGGGCACCTCGCAGCATTCACTCTCCTTTCAAAGGTGTGAATATCCCGTTTATCAGGCTGGAGTAGTTCAGTAGAAGGAAGTTCACTGGAAACAGGGCAAAGGGTGGTTTTGTCTTGAAGATGCAACAACAGAGGAGAGAGAATAAAACAAGCTAATGTTTTCATTTATTGTATAGTTAATATTAACAGTTGCAACACGTGCATAGACAGAAGTAGAGATTAAACAAAAACAGAGCCATTAATAAAGGTGCAAAATAAATGAAAATGATAAAAAAATATATTCTCTTTAGATATTTACAATGTGCCTCCCACAAAATCTGAATAAGAGAGGATGATCTGGAAGTAGACTTTAAAAAATAAAACAGGAAATGGAAATCCAACTCTCCCAAAACTATCATAACCCAGTCGGTTCAGATACTTGTTAGCTATGGGATTAGGTAGCAACGTAACAGCAAAAAACAAAGCGGCAATATTAATCCATTCCAGATACAGGAATATCTTGTCTCACAGACAATCATCTTACGCTCCTGAAAGAAACGTTCTTGTGATATTCCATGCATTCTAGGGTACTGCAGTACCTGTATCTCTGTCTGGCCAGCTACGCATGCAGTCAATAGCAACACAAGCTTCATGAAGGCTAGAGGAATACATTAACACTATTAGAGAGGCGAAGCTTTGCATACAGTGGGATGAACTGAACAGAATCATGTGAAAAGTGGAACCCGCCAACAAATTCAGAAAGGTGGAAAGTGCTTGTCTGAATGATAGAAAAAGATGGGGAAGAAGGGAAATTTAGTCTAGCATAACAGGCACATTAGCAAAATGGTAGGAAAAAGTCCAGGAACATGTTAATAAAATTAACTATCAGTTGATCTACTTCTGTTACCTGACTTCCATCTATGGTGTCTCTTCTGTTTTTTTCTTCAAAACCTGTGCAGACAGACAGTAGGATAATCAGTATTTTGCAAAGAAACTCTGTAAGCCCCACTCGGCTAATTAGTAATACTGATACAGCGTTAAGATCTAAAGCATAGGCTTTGTCAGCTTTGGTTATTTATGGAAATACACATTTCCCAAGGCCTTTTTCTACAGTGTGCATGCAATGTTGTCCAAGTGTTTTTTATTGTACCTATACCTTGAACAGTTTTAAGCAAAACAGCAGTGAAGATGCCAGACCCAACTGGTATTTGTTTTATAAGGACTGTTGCTGTTGTTACTACAGAGGTATTTAGGAGAAGAGGTCCATCACCAGCAGAAACTCGTATTAGCCAGCTTGTACTGCTTTCTCAGGATGGGTTCGAATTACCTTCTGAAAATTGCTCACCAGGTGGCTGTACAGGAGTTTGATGACCTATGTCCAGTCAATCCCAGAGAAAACAAATACTTCCAGCTGGCTTCTTTTAGCTGTATATGAAGCTTTGACATGTTTCAGAGTGGTTGGGACTTGGAGAATAGAACTAGTAAGAAAAGGTTTGGTAAGTAAGTGAAAAAAAAAAAAAAAGTAAGAAAAAGCAGTTAAACCAGCATTGGGATTTCCTGTTCAAAATTTTTCTTGCTTCATGCCAAAGTGTTGGCAATTAAGTAAAGCTAGAATTAAAGCAAGAGTCTTTCACCTCTTGGAGGAAAACAGAAATGCCACAGTTCTCACTATTCACCAGGAAGGATCTGTTTTCTCATGCCGCCTTCTCTAAAGATAAGAAGCATTTTGGCTTTGCTTTATTTGCTCCTTCAAATACAAGACTTCTTTACATAGGAAGCAGGCAAGCAAACACAGTTCTTTCTTAAAGAATTAATGTAGCCAAAATAAACCAATGAAGAGTGTAAGACCTAAATTAAGAACGATGAAGTAAGAGGAAGAAATGTAAACATATTTTAGTCACTAATGAGGAAAATGTTGCAAGCAGTAAGAAATCTGAGTGTGTGATGTTCTACTACAGGTTGACAAATTTTATACTGAAATGTGGAGTAATGGTAACTGTGATTCAGAAATAATTTCAGAAATCACAATTTTTTCTCCACTCCAAAATACATTCATATTGCAAATAGGGCTTCATTAACCTACTTCAGTTAAAAAAATAATAATAATAATAAAAAAGTCAAGAGAAATAACTGAACATACTGGAGTCAAACTGTGAAATCTTGCCTTACTCACAACCATAAAGTTATCCTGTGAAACGTAATGGACAAAACAGCTAGGTGTTTCCACAGAAAGCACAGCTTCCTGAACATCAAGGAACTGCAAAAGTCCTCTCGTCAGGAGTATTTGTTCTGAAGTACAATAGCAGAAACTGAAATCTTGTATTTGCATAAGCAAAGAGCGCTTTCTCGTAATTGCAATTAAATGCATTTTTTCCTGAGTTAATTGCTGGCTTGCTGAAGAATATGAACTGGTGAAACTGAACTGTATTTTCACTTGCAGCATGCCTACATCCAGTGAACTGGATCAGCATTTTGTTTGTGTCCAAACAGTGATTTACAGTTTTCTGACTTCATCTGCACAGTTTATCATGGAATTAAAACAATGTCCTATTGTTGATAAAAATCAAGTACTCATACCCACTGCAGGAACAGACCATAAAAGCTTGCCTAGCTGCAGGTAAATATAAGGAGGACACTTTTTTGTTACCCTTTTATAACAGGTTAATCAACAAGTCTCCAAGCACTTTTACAAATATTTAGTTAAATGTGAAAATAGCTAAATGACTCTTGATGATGCATACCATTAATTCCCTCTTACAGAGCAAGAATCGGAGGCAGATGGAAACAAGTTTCCCAAAGTTATACGGCAAATCTGCAGTTGAATTAGGATTGAAAGTGAAAAAAAACCCAAACTCTTTATTATTATTCAGACAAACAAAAGGCAATTCTTTTCAGACAGAATTTATCTCTGGTCATCTCACACGGGTATTCAGGAAGTTCAGCTGTTCAAAAGATCACCAGAGAGGTGATTCTGCCACTTTACTCTGCTCTGGTGAGACCTCACCTGGAGTACTGTGTGCAGGTCTGGAGCCCTCAATATAGAAAGGACATGGACCTGATGGAGCGGGTCCAGAGGAGGGCCACCAAAATGATCAGGGGGCTGGAGCACCTCT
>VXAK01027001.1:0-31110 GCA_013399435.1 Arenaria interpres | reverse complement strand
GGGGGGGGGAGGAGGAGGAGGAAAAAGAGGGGGGAGGTGATGGCGATGGCGGTGGCCTCTCCCGGTAGCCAGAAAAGGAGGCGCTGGCTATAAAATCGCGGGGGCAGGTGAGCTCGCCCCGTTCGGCGGCGTTTGCCTCTGCTTTAGCCAGTTGCCCCCCTTTCCGCAGCCGCTTTCTGCGCTGGTGGGCGCAGGGCGAAAAAGGCTGGGCGTCCCCACGGAGCGGTGGGGGAGGCAAGACGGGAGCTAAACCGGCCCAGTGAAGGGGAATGGGCGTTGTGAAGCGACTTAACGCGCTCCGAGGAGGTGCCGGAGAAAAAGGAGGACGAGTGCTCTTCGCACGCCAACGCCGTCCCGCCTCGTACTTCTCGAGGTGGAGGTTGTCCATCTCTTTGCTGTTGTGATTGAGGCTGCGAGATGAGGCAGCTGTTCTTCAAGGTCACCGAGTGAGTAGTGGCTCACACGGAGAATAAATTAGAACAGCATCTAGTTCTGGGGCCTCCTCTTTGGGTGTTAGTGTCACCACAGCTTTGGTTTCTTCCGTAAGAGCTAACTTCTAGTTACAGTTGTCAAGTAATTACAAGTGGTCAAGTAATTTTGGAAGAGCAACGTTGTTGGTAGCATGCCGTCCCACTCTGGCATTGGGAGTCGTATCGTTGAAACTTCTGGCCAAAGTTTTGAATGCTGAAATCAACCCCACTCCACACCTCCCCTCAGGTGGCTTTGCTGATGGTTGTAGCTTACCTGGACCTCGAATTTCACCTCAGGTGGGTGGGTGCGTGGGTGTCAGTAAGTTTAAGAGACCATTCTCACATTGTGCGTTTTTCCTTTTGCCCTGTTTGCCCTGAGTAAGGTGACACTAATGCCTTTAGTGCTTTAGAAAGAGCCAAAGGAAGCAGCTTCACCTCTGAAGGACGATTTGCATCAACTAAAGCAGTGAGAGGCAGGGGAAGAGGTGGTTGTTGTGTGTGGCAGAGATCAATGAAACTGAGACATGACTGCAATTGTGGCTGTTACCTATGGGTATCAACGTAAATGTAAAGCCAAAAGACAGGTGGACTAAGATAAAATTTGATGTCAAAGTAGGACTTAACGTCTTTTTTTCCTTTTTCATTTCATTCTTAAACTGTTAAAAATTATACTGGTACATAGGGAAGTCAGCCTAGAGCAAATCTGTCATGGTAGTCTAGCCTGAAAACGGAAGTAAGTTGAAACTACGTTCCTGGATGTTGATGGAAAAACAAAGCCAAACAGTGTTCTAGAGTGCTGATCAAAATATTTCACTTAGAGTTTCTCTGGAGATACGGGCTCTTCCTCCTGGGTTGTTCAAGGAAGGGTCCACGCTGAGTAGTTCCAGTACCGTGATGGTAGCTCAGCTGTGTCCATGCTACTACATCAGTACTTCTCCCGTGCCTTTGATGCGTGGATCCCTAAAACTGTCTCTGGCAATATGAGCCTCCCCACGGAATGAATTCAAACCTCCTGCCAGCAGGCTTGCTTTTCTTTTTCACTTGCCGTAGTCCCCTCGGAAGTGATTTACAGCTCCTCAGGATCTGTAGTTCACAGACTGAAAACAGCTGACCTGAACAAATACCTAAATAAGTCTGATTTGTTAATATTGCTGGTTTTCATTTTTCTTTGGAGTGGGTACCTACTGGTACCATATTCGTACAATATTAATTTGCAACTTGAATGTGGTAAAGAAGTATTCTTGAGAGCTTCTTTGCTCTCAAGAGGTTGCCAGAGACTTTCGATGCTGTAAATAGAGACTTGAATTTTACTGCCAGAAGATGATTTTATTTGCTCCTGCCATCGAAAGAAGAGGGCAGAGGCAGAACCAGGGCTTTAATGTAGGGGAAGAAAGCATCCAAATGCCAGGCCGGCTGTTGTTTCGTCCTCAAGCAACAACTGTGATCTGTGCACATGGGGTGGTGGGTGCTGTGAGCAATGGCTGCTTTCGCAGTCTGTTGCCTGACTGATAGGTCCATCTCCTACCATGTTGGTAAACCTGGTTCTTCTGGGCTTTTGGACCTTCCTATTTCAGAAATGGCTTTTTCTTTTTTTTCTTTTGTGTCTTCTGCCACTCATTATCCACTTAGCTACCTAACAGCTTGTCAGCCTCCTTTCTCACCCCACCTTTCCTAAGAAAGACATGTGATGTTTTCATGGCTGAATTCTAATGATCTTAAAGGTCCTTTACAACCTAGATGATTCCATGTACTTGTGATGGGCCGAGTTTCATGGTAACATTTGTTTTCAGAGAAGACAAATGTTACCATTTTTATGGTATTTATATATTTATGGTAGATGATGATTCATAGTATGAATACAGCATCATACAACTGTTTAAAATGAGACTTCTAACTGCTACGCTCACAGCTTTTTTAATGCCTTTTATTTTTTTTTTTTTTAACATGGAAGTTGCATTAGTCCTGGTTTGCTGGCCTTGGGAATACTGCTGTGGACTTTATTTGAGTTGCTGGCAGTGCTTATCAAGAGGCACTGTTCTTAGACACCTGTTGATAAGTAGTTCTACAGTTTAATGATATTTTATGAGCTAATCTAAAATAGCTTCAAAGCAATTTCTTGGGAGATCTATGAATGCCAAAACTCTATTTGTGGCCACCTTTTATATAAATATTTACATAGTGTCCTATAGTCCTCTGCAGGATATGTAATGTTACTGCATAGGCATGCTGAGTAGAGCTTGCCTCTATTGAGAAGGCTAGCCAAAAGGCCAGGACATGGGAATAACCTGATTTTGATTACTTTGAGACATTTAGTTGCTTGTTGATTTGTCTTTGACCGCTTCCAGAGGATAAATTTTACCTTGTGGAGTAAATCAGAGTCACTTTTTTAATCATAGCAGTAAAAATACTCAGTACTACTTCCTGAAGAGGTATCAAGGAAATCTTGATAATGAAATGAGATGAAAATCCTTATTTAGTTCCTTTCTTTTTTTATACATAACTGTGGGGTTTTTTTTGGTGTTTTTTGTTTTGGTTTGTTTGCTTGTTTGTTTGTTTTTTAATCTTTCTGTACTTCATTTGCAACTCATGGTAATTTTTAGCGCTGCTTGTTAAACAGGAATCTTGGCTAAGTTCTTTTCTTTTGTCCAGGCAGCAGAGGCAGGAATCTCCCAGTGTGTGGAAAGATCATGTAAAGGGGTCTGGAATCACCTCTTTGATTGCTTTCTTTCATATTTGCTGTATCACGCCTCCTCCCTTTACCTCCTCACATTCGTATCATGGTTATATTGTGTTTAAGGTTATGCTACTGAAGCTTCTAGGTGGTCATAAAACCGTTGGGAATAAAAAAGAGCATACTTCCTTTTTAATGTCATCAACAAAAGCCATAATTTGTTGGTTTACCTTTTAATAAGGTTGAGCTTTGCACTGGAATTACTCCTTTGTTATCTTAATGAATTTTGCCAGTTTGTTCATTTGCATGTGCTGTATTTCTTTATCTGGGTAAAGGGAGCTGTTCATTTTTTGCGTGTGACACTTAATCAGTGTTCATGTGAGTGTTTGGATGCTTTTATGCTTCCTCCTTTTAGAAGCTGAACTTGATTTCATGCATTTGGTTTTTAGCTTTTCCGTCCTCTCCTTTCTTCCTTGTTTGCCTGTGGTTGCTTTTACGTAGGTCTAACTGCGAAGAATTAGTTTGGTTTTTTTGGTTGTTGTTTTTCCAATTGCTGATACCTATCACAGAGCTTAGCAAACAGCTAATGGCATTTCTATTTCAGGAAATGGCACAAAATATGTCTTGAAGTAATACGTAAATGCAGGAAGTCTACCTTTGCCAATATAACTCTAGCTCTATTGGCCAAGTTGAATTTACAGTGTTATATCAGGATATCTGAAGGCAATTATTCCATCCTATTGACTTAGGCGTCTTGGCGTGGAAACAACATATAGTGATCTCTATAGGAAAGCTTGTGGAACCTAACATAGTGGTACTTGTGGAACTCTACACCTCCAAAGCATGGTACTGCTGTTAATTAATAATTATGACAGCCATTATTATTTCTTGCATGGAGAAAAAGGGTAAAGGCCAGCAAGTCTGGCTGCATTAACAAAATTGTGGTTAAATCCTTGGGGTTTCTGTGCCTTCTGTTCTTTCTGTTGTCTTTTGGGGATGTTGGCTCCTGGCTAGCAAAGGACATACGCGGTATAAAGGAGTCATGACCTGATGCTACTGTAAGGAGGCAAAAGCGGAGGCTCACCCTCGCCCAGCAGTAGCGAGGTGAGGGGCTTAGGAGGACATGAGGACCACTTACAGCTGAGCCATGAGATTCTGTGCTCAGTGCTTTTCCTGTCCAGGGGACAGAGTGGCTGTCACTGTGGTAGGGAGGAAGACAAGCCTTTGGAGGACTAAGAGTCCAGGAAGTCTATATTCAATTAAGTAGTGTGTTACCAAATGAAATACAGACCAACTCTACTGCAACTTTTGCTTAAAGAATTGATTTGCAGAAATCTGTAGAAAAACTAAAATAGCTATTGGATTAAATTTGTTTTGAATTAATCTAATATTTTCAAAATTTTGTATTGTTTTTTTTTCATTCTCACAACTTTTATTGGAAAAAATGATGTCTTTTTTTATCTTAATGACCCACAACAGAACTTTAATTATAATGCTCCTAAGGCATGTGTGAGAAGAAGCTAAGATATTTCAAGTAATAACTGCGAGCTGTGAGGCAGTACATTGCACTGTATTCATCAGTATACTATGATGGCTATATGTCATATAGTCAGTGATGGCGATATGTTTTATACTCTTATTATCATTTGTCATTAGAAACAGTAGCGTTATTTCTCTACTTCCAGAACTATGCAATAAAAGCACACTTGAGTTTTGGGCCATCTGTGCTGCTGGTTCTGCTCCATCCACACTGGAGTAAATTCAAGTTTTTGAAGTTCAGGGGCTTGGCTGCATATGAGTGATGGGTCCCTTTCATTATTTAGGTATACTCTTTCCAAAGCTAGAAGGTGTTAGTAAGCCATCCTGCAAGGTTCTGGCTCCCTGAGCCCTATCTCTTCATACCTTCAAGCCTGCTGTGGGTGTGTGGTGAGATTCATCCCTGTTTCCTTGCCTGGGGATCTCTGTACACTGTTAACTCCACCAGCTCACTTTAAAGGACTCTTGAGGCTGGTTTCTTCAGATGTACCCAGTAAAGTGCCATTACAGCTTGGCAGACATCAGGAGGAATGACTGGCAGTGGGAGGAAAGGATAGTTGTGTGTTCCCACTGAACCACTGGGTTTTTGCTACTTTTATGTGGCATCTATTTGAATGTCTGATGTGTGAGGTGAGCTAAAGGCCAAAGTGTTGGACTGAGATAAGACCAACCAGTCTCTTCTAGCTCTATAGTTGTTGGGATGGGGAGTGTTTCACAGGTCAGTTTGTTTCTCCATGACCCATCTTCCTTATCTGTGAAGTTGTTGCAGCACCCTTGATGTATTTGTAAAACATTTTTAAGTGTCAGTGATGTGTGCTTAAGAAAACTAGATTATATCATTATTGGATGCTACACATTGATTTTGGCCTTAAATGTTTGCAAACTAATGGGAGCCCAGTGGGTTTGGTTTAGTCTATTTTTGATACACTGGCCATGGAAATCTGTACATACCTATGACTTTCCTGTGTTTTGTGGTGTGATAATGGAAAGCAGTTATTATTCACAAGCCGGATGGGAAAGAGATTAACAAGAACTAAATTGGCAGTGATGGTTGAAAGCCAGTTAAGCAACAGAGATATTTTTCCCTCAGTTCATTTAGAAACCAAAACCAACCAACCAGTAAGGAAGACTGTTATCTGCCAATTTGCAAACCCTGTCAGATTGCAATGTAAAAAATATTTGTGTTTTTCTTTGGTCATAGTACCTGTCGGCTTACCTCAGAATCACTACCTGGTATTCTTCTGTCTGCTATCACTAAACTTCCTAATCCTTTTTTTCCCCTCCTTTTCAGAGAACAAGGAACAAAAATATCTTCCTGTGACTTGTTATTTGTCCTGTAAGCCTGGGCAGAGCTACACTTCGTGACTCTGCTATGAAGAGCTGAATAAGAATGGACACAACATAAAGCAGGAGTCGTGAAGCCTTAGTCATCAATCTGATGGACTTACTGTAGGTAGTCTGCTATGCAAATAAGAGTTCCACAGTGCATTCAAGTGTTATTTACTTTTTTTTTGCTAGCGTTAATAAGCAAATACCAGAATCGGCCTTCCTAAACTGTCACAAAGTATTGGCACGCTCGAGATGTCAAGCTGCTGTTGAAATCTGCTTCATAGACATTTGCAGTTTAGTTTTGGGTGAAATGACACCTTGGTACAAGTTCTAAAACATAACCTTATACTTCGGGCTGAATTACGCTGTGTCTTAATGCAACTGCTCTTCATAGTCATGGCTTTGGACAGGGATCATGCCCAATGTGCCTATGTGCAGGGCATGGCTCTGGAGGCTGGGGAAAAGCATTTCTCAGTGCATGACCGAGGCACTGCTGAGGTTTTTTTTTTCATGTAGAGTAATGTTATGAGGGGACTCCATAGATTAAGTAACTTATTTAAATGATTGCTTGTGAAGGCCTATTTTAGAACTGTGGCAGCAAGTATTTTGTGTTTCTGGTGTCTTTGCTAATCTGTGGTTTTACTTAATGTTAATGTTTAACTTTAAAATAAACTGCTATATGCTTGAAACATTGGATGTAGCTCCTCTCTTACTCTATTTGAAAAACTTTTGTATGGTGTGGCATATTGTTTCCCTGCCGTGTTCTCTCCCTATTTTTGGTGTGTTGGCTACAAGATACAACCAAGTAAACAACTGTTGGCAACACGGAAGAGTGAAAAAAATGTGGCTTGTGGGGCTGTTAGCCATGGCGTTATCAAATGAGTTAGTTGAATTTGTATTTCCTGATGCTTTGTTCATGTTCTCGTTTCTGTGTCATAAACCTCAGAGCGATACATGAGTAAGTGTTGAGAGAGGCAGGAGGACCTGAACTTGGTACTGACACCATGTGGGTTGTTGCCAGGGTATTCTTTAACTCTCATTCTGTCAGCGAGAGTGAGCACTAACTTAATCTTCTCGGTTTGTGTGGCGCTCGTGTTAATGAATAGTTGCCACTGTATAATCCTCAAGGTTGTATTGAGAGGCTATTGAGATCCGATTTCATGCTGCACCTTAATTTGTACCCTCTCTTGAACTGCTTCCGATCGTGGGGTTTTTTTTAACCCCAGATTTGGCATTTTTCCAAAGGAAAAACTGACAAGAAAGGTGAACAAAGTTAGTTAGTTTCTGGTTGTGATTTTTTTCTTTTTCTTTTTTTTTCCTTTTTTTTTTTTAATTGCAGGTTCACATTTTACTTCCAAACACTTGAATTGTTTCAGTACTGCTGACAAAGGAAAGATGACCTCTACTGTAGTAAGTAAACGAAATATTAAAACTATTCCTCTCTGATTTTTTTTTTTAATGAGTTTTTATTCTGTACAAGTAACAGCCTATTGAGTGATATCCTGGTTAGCAAGTCTTCTAAAATGTGGAGTATTTGTTGTGCTTACTTTTCTGCAAAAAGGGAAAGATATACTGTGAGGCAGGTATAAGGGGCTTGAATTAACTAGCGTTTCAAATACTCAGATGGTCCTGGGAGAGATCTATGCTTTTAAAGCTTATTTTGGAGGGGTAGATTGGAATGGCTTCGAACTAGTTCTTAAAGCTCTTCCAGGATAAATATTCCACAACCTGTTGTAGGCCAGTGCATTTTAGAAATAGCTTAGGTATAGCTGGTGGTGTTCATAGGACAAAATGGGGCGGTAAGCATTTGTCCTGGGCCTGGGCAACTGCACACACAAAGGCTGTTACTTGTCAGCATTTCTTTCGAAGATGGTACTGCCTAAAACTGTCCATGATGCTTATTTCTACCTTGTCAGATGTTCCAGTGTGGTGGTTTGCACGGGCAGCTGGAGGGCTGGGCTCAAAGAATCTTGCTTAGGTTGAGTGACTTTGGACCAGGAAACTGATCTCTTCATACGCCTTCCAGCCTCACTCTCTGTTATTTTTATTATTCAAAGTGCGAGGTATTAGGTATATGCTGTAAAACTCTTTCTCTGTGTAAATTGGAGTCACTAGTATGGTGAATTTCTGCCTTGTCAGAATTACTTAGTAGAGTTCTGAATGTAAATGGCATCTGAAACTTATTTTGTCCTAATTACAGCCTTGCCTCTTGTTTGTTTGTTTTTTGTTTTTTTTTCCATTTCCTTCCTCTCAACATTATAATTTAGAGTCCACCGCCATACTATGAAAATCATGGCTTTCAGCCAGAAAACGTGTATTCTGCCAGGCAGCCAGTAGGTGCTAACCCCAATCCACAGTACTTCTCAACAAATGCTCCATCAGTGCCAAGCTACGTCCCAACGGTTGTTACCCGTCAGTCAAGTAGTCCTGTAGCACATTCATCCAGGAGAACATGTGCATCAAGTAAGTTTCATCAGGATTTCTTCCAATTCTAGACTTAAGTTTTCCCAGAGTAAGATAACAAATAAAAGGCATCTTCCCTTCTAATTCCTGTATCGAAGGAGCTATTGAAGTGGGTGAAGAAGTAGGAGCTGGCTGGGATGATGGGGCAACTGGGCAGGAATCTGGGTAATTTGGAGGAAGCGTGGTGGAATGGAGAAAAGTCTGTCTGGTAAAAAATATCTGTTTTTAATGTCAAGGAAATGTAGAGTGCTGGTGGGTGGAAATTACCTTATTTGTGAATCTAATTCTCTGTTTCTCATTGCTTTCATTTCAGGTGTAAGGAAAACCATAATCATTATAGTATCCATTTTAATAGTCATTTGTTGTGCAATTGCTGCTTTCTTCATCTGGTATTTTGGTAAGATTTTTTCTGTGTTCTGAAAGAAAAGATGTATTAAACTTTTAAAGTTAGAAATATACATTCTTACTTTCCACTTTATGCTGAATTAAGGTCAGGAAACTCTTTGTTACCTGTCTCCTAAGAGGTAAACTAATGTTACTACCTTATGGCTCAATTTTGGTTGCTGGGTTTTTAATTCTTTTTAATGCTGCTATCGCTTTCCTTTCATCAAAGTAAATGTTTTTGACATCAAGTGATGTCATCAGCTTTTTGACTTTTCTGGAGCAGCTTGTTCAGGTGGAAACCTCCAATCTGTCTGGCAAAAGCTGGTCAGTAGAATTGAGCAGTGCAGTAGGGTTTAGTAAAGAGTAGTTTGACCTCTTGTAAGAGTATTTGCACTGGGGGATAGTGGTCACGTGACTGTGTGTGGACAACTCATTCTGCAATGCGTTTCATTAGGAAATCACTGCTGTGCAATGAAACGAAACTTGTTCCAAATTCTGACTTCACTAAAGTAAGGCAGGAGATTGAAATAATTTTGTACAACTTAACTGCAAGAGTGTAAATGGTCAAAATAATGGCAGCTTGTGCTTGCATCCCAGAAAACCAAACACATCCTGGGCTGCATCAAAAGCAGTGTGGCCAGCAGGCCGAGGGAGGTGATTCTCCCCCTCTACTCCGCTCTTGTGGGACCCTGCATGGAGTACTGTGTCCAGCTCTGGTGCGCCCAACATAAGAAGGACATGGACTTGTTGGACCAAGTCCAGAGGAGGGCCACGGAGATGATCAGAGGGCTGGAGACACCTCTCCTATGGAGACAGGCTGAGAGAGCTGGGGTTGTTCAGCCTGCAGAAGAGAAGGCTCTGGGGACACTTTACAGTGGCCTTCCAGTACCTGAAGGCGGCCTACAGGAGAGCTGGGGGGGGACCTCTTTTATCAGGGAGTGGAACAATAGGATGAGGGATAATGGTTTTCAATTGAAAGAGGGTGTATTTAGATTAGGTATTAGGGAGAAATTCTTTACTGCGAGGGTTGTGAGACACTGGAACAGGTTGCCCAGAGAAGTTGTGGATGCCTCATCCCTGGAGGTGTTCAACACCAGGATGGATGAGGCTTTTGAGTAACCTGGCAGGTGTCCCTGCCCATGGCAGGGGGTTGGAACTGGATGAACTTTAAGGTCCCTTCCAGCCCAAACCACTCTATGGTAAATGGTTAATTCTGTGTGAGCCCGGCCTGTCTCACCACTGTAAGCCTTACCACAGATAATACATTTGCCTTGGAAGTCATCCGCAGTTGGGGTGACCAAGCTCTGAAGCTGGGCTAGAGCAATTCTGTTTGGCTTAGGCAAAGTTTGTCTTGTGCTATCTTAATTTTCCTTTCAATGAAAGCCACTTTTCAAAGGAAACTGAAAAACAATTTGCTTTGCTTTTGGGAACCTCTTCCATCTGCTCTGTGCAGGAAAGAAAGGAGGAGAGAGGAGAGTTTGTTTAAAAATATTAGGATGACACTTTGTGTTCTTAGGGGTTTTTTTACTCACTTTGATTTATACAGGGTGAATGTAATCTTGTTTTAAATGGCAGCGAAAGCAAAAGGATGTAATTGGAGTAATTGCTTTCTTCCTCCTTTGCTGTTTATAAAGTGTTATGCTTTGTCAGTCTTAAGCTGACTCCTTTTAGACAACTTAATGGTGCTTGCTTATTCAGGGGAGGCAGTGGACAAAATCCAATCAGCTGCATCAGTTACTTAATCTGACAAGAGATGTAAAGGACAGAGCAATACATCTTCTGTTGTGTCAGGCTAGGTCTCCTCCCATCCCTGAGTTTAAGAGCTCTTTCTGATGTTCTGCTCTATTGAGGTGGAATACTCCTTAAGATGAGAGTTGGCAGTAGTCGCCTGAGGCTAAGCTGATGTTCAGCCTAATGGCTGTGTTGCTCTCTCCCCGCAGTAGGCAATCCTTGTGTCACCTCCTTGATAGAGTGTGGATCTTCAGGAGTGTGCATCCCCGCCTCGCAATGGTGCGATGGAGTGAATGACTGCCCCAATGGGGAGGATGAAACCCGATGTGGTGAGTGCTGGCAGTCAAGGGGGAGGACCTTCACCCACTTGCAAGACTCTTTGAGCAAATTGCCTTGTCCAAAGCTTGCCTAAGTTACATTAGGGCTATTTTAGCTGAAGGTACATCTCTGAAATGTCTTAGGATGTTTGACCGCTTTGAAGCACTATCTAGATATTCAGTTTGTTTCCAGTCCTATTGAAAAGTTGAAACAAAATGACTGACTCTGGGGTTTGAGCTGGATTAACTTTGAATCAGTTTTTAAAATATTACCTTTTAATTTGAACTGGGTTTGTGCAAAACTGAATGTAACATAATCTCTGGAATGAACAGTCAGCACTGACTTAGTAGCACTTCAGGTGATAATATAAATCTGATGGTCTTCAGTCAGGCTTGTCTTTTTTCACATATTTTGCATTCCTTGTTCTCCCAATAATACCTCAACTACTTCATAACTCCTTTGTGTAAGAGAGCTTGGTCCAATCAGTGTTTCCGACTAAAAAGAATCTGAAGATGGAAGGTGGAAAGATCCATTTGTCCATTCCAAAGGTGTGGCATCTTGTTTCTAACACCTGTGTTGTGCTAGTGCCACTCCAGAAAATTCTAGTTGAACTCTTATTCTCTCTCTGGGAGCTTTTATTCTGCACATGCCTCATGAAGGATTAGCATTTACTGGCATATGCTTTAAAGCTGTTCCTCTCCATTTGGTTGAATAATGGGTTTTTGGAGAAGCCTGTTCAATCTGTTCTTTTGCTTGAACTATTTTATATTAAATTCTTGTGCAAATAAATACATAATGGGGCATGGAACATCAGAGGTAATTGCTCGTTGTTACATTCTTGCCTTACAAGTGCTTCTCTAAGGAAATTTTGTGTACTAAAATAAAATATATTACAATAGATTATATTTTATTTATAAGCAATATATGATATATTAAGAGATATATGTTTGTGTAGATAAAAGGTAAGAAGAGATTGGCTATTACAGTCTTTCTCAGTGGCAGAATGTGAAAAAGAATTTTGAGCATAAAAGCTGAAATGAAAAGATGAACACTATCTTGTACACTTGCATTTTTAAACTGGTAGTTCTTTGAAATTGCCTTACACAAAATAATTAAGTTATTGCAGTATTTCTGTCTACTTGATATTTACTCAGAATATGAGCAGAAGGCAGCATTAAACGAATACCAATTCATACATACAAGCAAATATTATGGGTAATAATACTTTTAAGTAGAGAAAGAGCAGTAATATAGTGTGTGATGTTGTTTGATGTTGGTTTCTTTTTTTTTTTTTTTTTTTTCCTTTTCTGGCAGTTAGACTTTATGGACCAAACTTTATCCTGGAAGTTTATTCACCGGTCAGCAAATCCTGGTATCCTGTTTGTCAAGATGGCTGGAATGACGATTATGGGAGGATTGCATGTAAAGACATGGGCTACAGTGTGTGAGTCTAACCTTCATCAGCCTTTGTACATACATAGAAAGGTTAAAATTTCCCACTTGCCATTTGTAAGAACGCATATCTGAAACAAAAAGCAGTTGGCAATCTAGTTCTTGTGAACCCAGGTGGATCTGATTTTAATGACAGTAGCTGTTACGCGATCAAAATGAAATGCTGCTCCAACAAGTAACGGGGTCTGGTACACATGCAGTAGTTATTCAGTGGGGACACTTGTGTCCAATACACTCACAACTATCTTCCAGAGCTTGCGTCAGATCATTCTAATTGCTCAATAACATCCAATCTGACTTAAACTGTCATCACCAGTGTTACCCAGAAAGCCTTGGTCTTCTGAGGGCACAAGTAGCACCGGCTCACGTGGAAGATCTCCATAAACATTTGTGGCCCTGGGTGCTGCCCATGTTCTCCCCATGTAACGAGGTAGCCTATATACTTCTGCAGTTGAAATACTTAATATTGCCTCTCTTTGATACAGTTGGCAAATACTGTCCTCTGTTGTGTGTGGAGTAATGGAGTCAATTTATAAACCAGGCAGGCAAAACTTGGTGTGTGCCCACACGGTGTTGTGGTGCTCAGAATTCAGGTCTCTGAACCAGCAATGACCCCAGTAATTCCCACTCCAGTATGACAGCCCAGCAGCGACTACACAGACCTGGTCCTCAGCTAGAAAGCCCAGCAGAACAGCAGCACTGCTGCCCCTGTTGTAGTCCATCAGAAACGTGGCTGTCATGACTTACCGGACCTAAACTCTGCTGTGCTGTGTAAAAGTACCAGCAAAGGCATCTCTTCATCTTGCCCTGTTTCATGAGGCTGAAGATTCCTGCTGTGCATGCATATCAGATAAAAAATATTATTTTAATCTAGTGAGTGTTTGATGGGAAACAGAACTTGACACATGTTTGAAGAATCTGATTCTCTGGCACTGTACTACACCCCTGGGGTTCTGTGTTTAATTTAAAAAAAAAAAGAATCATATTTTTAGTGTTGTTCATGTCGGAAGCTCTAGCTTGGCACAGTTTATTGTTACTTGTTTGAAAACTGAAACTAGAGAGTTTCATAATGGGTTTTTTGTTTTGCAGAGATACGTATTACTACAGTCGAGGAGTAGCAACTGAAGGCAGCTTTAAAAGCTACATGAAGGTGAACACAAGTGCTGGAAATATAGACTTGTACAAAAAGCTGTATAGCAGGTATCTTTGTTCAATCCAAACTTCTTTCCTTTTATCAGGGGTCTTTTTAGCTGTTGTAAGAGGTGTAGCTTCTGCCCGTAGCATAATGCAAGCACATCTTTCAATGGGGATTGTTAGAGGGAGAGAGACTTTGCTTTTAATCTGATAGCAGTAGCTGCTCTCCCTTCTGCTTAAAAACACAGCTGTCATTTTTCCATCCTTCCTGTCCTCTTTTAAAAGAGAATATGTCCTATTGTGCCCCCTCCATGCTGTCTAGAAGGCTGCCGTGTCAAAGATACTTTTCTAAGGCTCTTTGACCATCAGCAGGAGTTTCTGTATGGTGACAATAGCTACCAGCTGTAACACATTTACAGCAGCTGGTATAGCTGTTTAATTTTTTTTCAGTCACATGAACACACAGCATGCAAAATGGATCTTTCACTGTGGAAAGTATCATTTTTATTCTCATTAAACAACTCTGAAGTGTCTAAACCTGTAGGCTGCTATGCCTGCAAGGTTCCCATGGCTCCCTTGTTTAGGTTCTTCTACAACTACTTCGTAAATCACCTCAACTTTTTCTCAAGCTGTTCTTCATCTTGCTCCTCAATAGGCTTACAAACCTTTTGTACTGGCGACTGCAGTCTTCCACATGACAGTTTTGGTGAATGCAAGAAGTCGTGGAGGCCAGATGGCTGCTAGTAGGGTAGCAGGAGAGAGTGAAGAAAGGAGGGAACGCTCAGCAGGAAGAGGAGGGGAAGGCAGGGCACGTAGCTGGAAAGGGTAGGCAGCAGCTGGAGGGTGGATTTTGCCCACCACTTGCTTCACTGTGTGCCTAAAGTCCTGTTTGTTTTTTTTTTTCTGTTTCTATTGCAGCGATTCCTGTGCATCACAAAATGTGGTTTCTCTGCGCTGCATAGGTAAGTGACTGTGTTCCTCAAACCTCTGCTTGCTCGTGCTTTGAAATGCTCTGGCTGGTGAATCTTTTTGAATCTGCATAAATAAATGCTGTCTTCTGATGTGCAGATGACTTAACTGTGGTTCCCGATTTTTAAACGGCACAATTTAAGGAGCAGGGTGGGAGAGGAGACAAGGAGGATGTTGGATCCCCAGTTGCTTTTGTCTTTGCTGCCACTTATTCCTTTAAATGAATTGCCTGTGAGCCCTTGCTCAGCAGCAGTGGTGGGATGTCTGTGGTGCATCCACTGTCTGACACGCGGCCGTTGGGTGGGCAGTGTGTTCCTGATGGTGATGGCTGCCATGAGGGTTTCAACAAGGGCAAGTGCAAGGTCCTGCACTTGGGCCACAATAACCCCATGCAGTGCTACAGGCTTGGGGAAGTGTGGCTGGAGAGCTGCCTGGAAGAAAGAGACCTGGGGGTTCTAGTTGACAAGCGGCTGAATATGAGCCGGCAGTGTGCCCAGGTGGCCAAGAAAGCCAACAGCATCCTGGCTTGTATTAGAAATAGCGTGACCAGCAGAAGTAGGGAGGTGATTGTGCCCCTGTACTCAGCACTGGTGAGGCCACACCTCGAGTATTGTGTCCAGTTTTGGGCACTTCAATACAAGAGAGATATCGAGGTGCTGGAGCGAGTGCAGAGGAGGGCAACAAAGCTGGTGAAGGGCCTGGAGCANATCAGGAAAGAATTTTTCACAGAAAGAGTGGTCGGGCATTGGAACAGGCTGCCCAGGGAGGTGGTGGAGTCACCATCCCTGGCTGTGTTTAAGGGCTGTTTAGATGCAGTGTTAAGGGACATGGTGTAGGGGATGACTTTGTAGAGTAGGGTAGATGGTTGGACTCGATGATCCCAAGGGTCTCTTCCAACCTAGACAATTCTATGATTCTATGAGGCAACTCCTGGCTGTTGTCTGTTCTGCTGCACAGCACAACGGCGTGTGTCCATGTGGCTCTGACATCTCCATGTCAGAAATGCCTGAGTACTGCAATCATAGGTGTAATGAACCACTGGCAGCTGCCAAATACTCATTTTGACATCTACAATGTGAAGGGGGTCTAGGCTATGGGAGTGTCCTGGTTTGAGGGACAGGGAGCCTTGGGATCTCGGTGTCCAGGGCAGCAGAGCAGAGGTCAGACATGGTCTGTACTCCCCTCTGCTAGTGAAGCCTGAGCTGCAGAAGTATCTTCCAGACCAGCTTCCTCTTTAACTAATGCCTCTGTGTGTAACCAACTCCTTAGAGTGTGGCCTGCCCACTAAAAGCGCGAACATGATGAACAGAATCGTGGGTGGCAGCGGGGCAGTGCTGGGGCAGTGGCCGTGGCAGGTCAGCCTCCACGTGCAGGGCACCCACGTCTGCGGGGGCTCCATCATCACCCACCAGTGGATAGTGACGGCAGCACACTGCGTGGAAGGGTGAGTCTTGCCCGTGCCCTCTCGTCTGCCTCTCGAGTGGCGATCTTTGTTGCTTCACACAATGCACAAATTTAGCTAAGTTTCCTGACTTTCTGCTTTGAAATGAAATTAAATGCTCTTCCCTCTCACTACCTCGAATGCATGTGCTAGGTACAGTATTTTCACTATGTATGGTTTTTAAGTATTAAGGGAAAACTTGCTCTGGAGGAGGCTGGCTGCAGATCATGTCTGCTTTCTACAGGAAGAAAATCTTATTTTACTTGTTAGAGGTGGAAATTAAGTTGGATGGTGGTGTTGGGCACAGATACCTTCCCAACTTAAAGCACCAAACTTATGCCAGACATACGATGTTATCCTGAAGATGTTGAATTACACTTTGCAGAAAGACAACAGGAAAAAAAGATCCCAAACCCTCAAATATTGCACAACTGTAGAAATAATAAATTTAAAGATGCCTCTACCATTTATTTTCTCATATCTTCATGCCATAGTGTAGTAAAGCCCGAGTCAGTATTACATGTATATTTATACCTATCCAAGGAACACTTTAACAACAAAAATAGCTGGTGCTTTTTCATTTTTAACTTATGAAAATAGAAGTTTAGAGGAGAGTTGAGGATGTTGTGGTACCTTGTGCACTGTGCCAGAATATGTTTAAAAGGTGGCTGCTTCAGTTGGAGGGAAAACCCACTAAGCAGAAACATTTTAATGGTTTGTTGGCTGGATCACAGTTTGAGACTAAGCCAAGGAAAAATGACTTTGTCCTTAACCTTGAGAAAAGAATGCAAGTATTTACTTTTATGTGATGATCTTATCCTTACTTTGTTTTCTAATTTGAGCTCTGCAAAAGCTTTAGAAGTGGCAACCAAGCTGTAGCTGGCACAAAACTGGTTTTTAATTTTTATTTTTTTTTTTGGAGGAGGAACAGCTTGCAAGCACTACTGCCTGGGCAGTTCTCATGGAGGGAGTTTTAACACTTATGGAAAGTTTTTTGTTGAGCATTTGTAAACTATGCTGAAGCACAAGAGGCTAGTTAAATTACATCTAGTGAGTGTGCTTAACATTTAAAACACCCCCACCAAAATCAAAGAAAAAAAAAAAACCCTGGCATTTTCAAGACAGTGAAATTCCTTCACTAGATCATGTTTTTACTAATTCTGGCTTCTGCTGCCCTTGCATGCTTTGGATAGTACACGAGAGTGATACCACTGACATGTGAGACTTCAGAAATAACTGCTTGATCCCTCAGCCGTGGAAATCAATAGACTTCAGTGTTGCAGTCTCAGACTATAATTTGCTGTGCTGAGTGACCAAGGGGATAGACAGTGATACTTAACCCATTTCAAAGATTTTTGTTTTGTTTTGTTTTTTTAAATATAGTCATGAAATTAGAGTCAAGCTTTACCAAAGTTAGATGTCTTGTGATTTGTTTACCTTTTTCATCTTTATTGCTGGTCACACATGCATTTGACTACTGTTGAAAATAATTTTTTTCAAGGTCATAATCTGTGACTCATTACCAGAGAAGGAAATCTTCTCATCTTTCTTTTTTTCTGTAGACGATTTGCTGACCCACACAGCTGGAGGGTTTATGCTGGGATTCTGTACCAGAGTGAGATGGTCTTACGAAATGGATACAGAGTGCAACAGATAATTTCCCATCCAGATTATGATACAGATTCTAAAGACAATGATGTTGCCCTTATGAAGTTAGAGACACCCCTGACTTTTACTGGTATGTATTCTGCTCTTCTTAAGGCAAAAATCCAATGATACTGAGCACATCTTTTAAAGTTTCTGAAATGCGTCAAGAAATCCTAGTAGATGCTTGTGGGAAGAACATAAAATGTAGGTAGAGACACCTTAGAGACATAGACAGGATAGATGTAGAGACAGAGGACACACCCTCTGATTTTTTTTTAAGTAGGATTTATTTAAATCTAGTACACGGTAAGGGGGTTTGGGGTCATGTCAATAGTGTGCTTTTACTCCAGAATGCTCTGTGGTGCTTAAGCATTCCCACTCCTATGTGTGCAGACTCGGGATGCAACGGTGGAGCAGCTGACTGAATCCTTAACCAAGTTATGTCAAATAAAAACTGGGGGGAAAAAAACAACCAAACAAAAAACCCAACAAACCAAAACCCCAAACGTTAGAAGTTCCTTTCTTAAAAGTTGATGTAGGTTGTTTCTAAGCAAGCAGCAAAAACCGGCAGACAAAACGTTATTTAAATTTGATGTGCTTTACGTGTTTAGTGCTATCTGTGCAGGTCCTTTGTGTTTCAGTGAATCAGCTTAAAGCTTAAAGTAATCTGGAGGGCCTTTTCCGCTACTGAAAATAGTGAGGTTGGCTGGTTTTGTGTTTCACACCTCTTGTATACAGGCATTGAATCCTGCTTACATTATTTTCAGCTGGGTTTTGCAAAGAGAATGCAGAGAGGTACTTGTTGGAAGTTTGTCTACTTATTTGTCCTCTACTGATCATAGAATCATATGGGGTTGGAAGGGACCTCTGGAGTTCACCTAGTCCAATCCCCCCGCCAGAGCGGGTCTACCTAGAGAAGAAGAGATGGTGTTAATTGTTCTAGTTAGCCTGATGAATTGAGCTAGAACCACTAACTGTGCTTGTTCTTCACTTCGTACTGAAGATTAGCTGGCCATTTGGGAAAGGGCAGCTGGTAAGCTTTCTGCTGCTGCCTGCATTGCACAGTAATGCTTGTGTGCAAGGAAAGATAAAGTGCAGAGACAATGCATGGTGTGTCTGTATTTAAGTGGTGGTCATGCCGAGATATTTCACCTACATTTATTTTGAATTATGTCTGGGCATCTGGGATTACAGATGTTACTGTGTTTGTTTTGTAGATACTGTACAGCCAGTTTGTCTGCCTAATCCAGGAATGATGTTCCAGCCTGATCAGCAGTGCTGGATATCTGGGTGGGGAGCAGAGTACCAAGGAGGTAAGAGTGGCTCTCAAATATTTCGGTCTTCTACATAAACCAGTCCTCTTCAGTGTACAAATTACTGTTACAAGGGGTTATTGGGCGGTTTGAGCCAGATCTGTTCATATGTTATTTTTTTTCTCACCCATTTTACAGCCCCTAATATTTACACGGGACATTCTGTCCCAAAGCAAGTTGGGATGTGTTGCATTCAGCAGACTGCAAAGGAGCCTCAAATCAGTACTGGGGACCAGAAATACTCACACAGGAGACAATTCTGTGCCCTCATTATCAGGGCCACTTCAGTGCCCAAATGCCCTCTCCTGTACTAAGGAGGGTAGCCGTGTGCCAGGCCAGTCCTCTGTGGATATAGGAAAGGGCAGGAGCCTCTCCTTTCCACCACCTTGAGCTAATATAGCATGATGCAAGTAAACTTGCAAGAAGTGAGAAGAAAAGGGAGGGAAGGTTTCTCCTTTCAGTATGAGAAGGTACTGGGCAGGGAGTGGGGTGTTGTGGAAGATGGACTCTGACTAAGGCCACTTGTGCTGGACCATGAAACCTCCCTGTAAGGGAGGTTCTCTTCACCTCTTGCAGATTTCACGTGCTTTTAATAGCCCTGTATGACACATTTGATTTGAGGCTGGAGTAGGCAGGTAGTGCCATGTTCTCTTGCTTAACAGTACATGGACAGTAATGCAGGGTAACTCACTGATCTCTTGGAAGGGAGTTTTAATGTCAGTTTTCTCTTTGTGGCGGACCATACATCTTAAGTGTCCATCCCGATGTTTCTAGTAAGTTATTTCATCTTGAAGAGTGCTAGCTGCTGGGATTTGTAATTGCAACATAATATGATGCTTGCTCTAATTTTGTCTTTGTATGTGTGTTTTTGTGCATATTTCAATTTTAGGTAAAACATCAAATAGCTTGAATTATGTTACGGTGCCCTTAATAGAACATTCTAGGTGTAATTCCGTCTATATCTATAGTGGCATGATTTTGCCTACAATGATCTGTGCCGGGTATCTCGAAGGAGGAATTGATTCATGTCAGGTAATTATTCCTAATTAACACCTAATAATGATCTCATTATTTTTGTGGTCTTACTAGTAGGTTTTTTTTAATCATCTATTGATTACAGACAGATCACTGACCAAAAAAAATAATAATTGAGTAACATTTTGGTTGGGCTTCTAGTTTCTTTTGTGGTGCATCCCTTTAAAAGGGAGAGCTTTTGTTTCGTCTTCTGAGTGGCTGCCAGTGCTAAGTTCTTGCTCAATTTGCAAAGAGGGTGAGGCAGTCCTTTTTAATGCTTCAAGGATGTTTTGTTATCTGGTGCTTGAAAGTGAGCAAATGCTCTTCATAATCATGGCGATACCTTAGCATTATGCTTGTGAACAAGAAAGTCAATAACACCTATCTCATTTAGTGCTTTGGGCAAACAATTTTGATCCCTATTCCAAGCAGTCACCATTTAATACTGTAATTGCCGTTGCATTTTGTTTCAGTGACTGCCTTAAAATGGTAATCAGCTTTTTTTGAAACCTAAAATGTATGCCTGAAGTGAAATGGATTGTATCTTTCCTGGTGGTGAGGTCACTAACAATGTGCTTGTGTTTTGTGCAGGGAGACAGCGGAGGTCCTCTAGTAACTAACAAAAACTCCGTGTGGTGGCTGGTTGGAGATACCAGCTGGGGAACTGGCTGTGCTAGTCCCAATAGGCCTGGAGTGTATGGGAATATGACTGTGTTTACAGACTGGATTTATAAAAATATGCAGGTAAAATTTTTAAAAATTCAATAAATTTAAATGTTTCAAATACCAAAACTTGATTTTATTCATAAAAATAAATAAATATGACTAGTCTGATAATGAAGCTGTTCTGTTGAAAAGCATCCTAGCAATTGATAAGATAGTCTGTCAGCTTGTTAGCAGAACTTGAACCTTTGTTTTTTGTTTTTTTTCTTTTTTTTAAACAGGCAAACAGATGACAACGCTGTCTCTCCTTCATGCTGATTGATATTTCTAAGAACAAGAATAAATGAAGCCATGGGTGCCTGGGATATTTATTCACTTTGCAAATGATTTTGTTTTTTCTCTTTGAATCTTCTTTTTAAAAATGACATGAAGGATTGCACACTCGGTTCTGTGCTGGCTACAGTGACTGATCTTAATCAGCGAAGGATTATCACAATGAGCACCTTTCTTCTTGTTGTGGTGCCTGGCAGAAAGTTGTTCTGTCAACTGCTTGCTGAAATGTCTCTCTTTAGTCGAGTAACTTTCACTTGATAATCAGGTGCAGGCTTATAATGGCAATTTTAATCAGAATTTAACTTATGATTTTTGTCTGAGACAGTTGGTTTAGTGGTGTTTTAAACTAAATGTGAAGAAATGTGAATGTTGAATCTCTGAGCTGCTGGTTGGCAATTTAAAAAGAAATTAATGTTTTTTAGTATATATGAAGGGAAGTTTTCATGCACTATGGTAGAGGCGCAGGAAAAAAAAATACTGTATATTCAGGTAGTTAAAAATCCTCAGGATCTTGACGCAGCAATCGTCCAAATCAGATTGTTTGTAGTGAGACCAGTCTGACTGTCAGTAATTAAAAGTGCTGTTCTGCCTTAAGCTGCTCTGAATCTGAAAAGGGTAAGACCTACCATCACTCTTAATGTGTGCTGCGGACCCCGTAGCAGGAAGTGGTGAGTTACTTGTCCCAGTGGCGAGGTTCCTGGCTGCCAACATCGAGCTTGACTCTTGAACTCTCCCTGCTGTGAAAGGCAAAGGGCAAAGTTTTTCAACAAGGCTGTGTTGCAAGCGGTAGAACTCCAATTGCAGACACACGTACAGAGGCTGGGTGTTTTATACAAAGAAACACAAATCTGCGTTTCAGTGTAAGCAGATGAACTACCTCATTTATTAAATTTGGCTTTTAATTCATTAGAGCTCTCCTTTATGTGTCTGCATGTATGTTTTTAGCAAAATGTAATTAATATCAGAGTGCCACCTCAACTAGGATTTTGAAAATAACTTATAATCATAGTACAGAGGATCAAAAAGCCATATCAAGTCACTTTTGTTAAGAAGGATAAATCGTTTGAATGAAATGACTCTATTAGTCTTGTTTTCTCTTTTGGTACTGAAATGCAATTGTCTTGCATGTAAACACTGCACCAAATAAATATATTATTTTTTTTTTTTTTACAAATAATTTTCCTTAGTAGTGGTTTATATCTGTTTGCTTGGATTGTTTTGGAAGCGGTTGCTGGATTCAGTGTCTGAAGTGCTTTGAGAATCTGATTTAAAAAACAAAACAAAAACCCCACCACAAAAACCCACACCCCAAAGCAAAGGAAAAAGCAACATGAGGGCCATCCAAGACATTGTTGCTCAAGTCCTTGAGCAAATGCAGGGAAAGAGAGCTGAATGTCCAGAAAAGTTGGATGTCTTTAGTGGCTGGGTCTGATGAAATCACTCTGATTTGTGAAATTGAATTAAATAAGGAAGTTTAGTCTAAAGGCAGTGGGTCGAGGGAGTCGCACCCTATTTTATTATTACATCTCATGCTGCCTGAAGCAATGTGTACCTGCCTGTGTTCTCTTGGTGTGAGACAGGTTGTTCTCAATAGCGCATGAGCATCAAGTGTGTCTTGGGGGATGCCATGAAGTAGTCAAAAAGTTTAAAGTACTTTCAAAGTAGAAATTAAATAAATTAAGTTGTTATGGTATCGGATTTTTTTTATAGTTTCTGATCTGCAGCACTGCAAGTCAATAGCAGCAAAACAGTATAATGAAACATGGAAATCTGGCTGTAGTGCTAAACAGGGTTCAGAAAGCTGCATGCTGTACTGGGGTGAATGCTCTGCCACAGAAATCAGCCATCTTCCGCTGCGGTTTCATATCAGAGGGTCCAACACCTGTTATTGTTTCTAGCCTGAAGAGGAGGCTTCTCTTGTAAGCATCTAGGAAATTACTACACGGCATGCTGGTACAAGCACATTTTCTTTTAGCTGACTGCCCAGTGACAGGACAAGAGGTAATGGGCACAAATTTGAACATAAGATGTCCATCTAAACATGAGGAGGAACTTTACTTTGAGGGTGGCAGAGCACTGAAACAGGCTGCCCAGAGAGGTGCTGTAGTCTCCATCACTGGAGACATTCAAAACCCATCTGGACACATTCCTGTGCAACCTGCTCTAGGTGGACCTGCTTTGGCAGGGGGGTTGGACTAGATGATCTCCAGAGGTCCCTTCCAACCCCATATCATTCTGTGATTCTGTGATTACTCTTGCTACATAAAGCCGAGCTTTGTCCATTAAAATAAATCCTCCATGTAAAAGATGTCATGAATACAGGGTGCAATGTTGCATAGTAAAACAATTCTGTCAGATGAAAGAGCTTTTGGAATGATTCTCCTTGCCCTCAGTACCACGTGCCGAGATACCCTTCTAATGTTTAAAATCCTGGTTTAATTCCTTTTGGACATCCAAATCTTGCTATCTGCTGACTTGCCCATCAGTCCCAAAATTTGAGACAATGCTCCAGGCACCCAAAAGAAAGAGCCTCTTAGCCTTTCTTGGCACATCAGGGAATTGAAAAAGGAAAAAGGGAGCAAAGGGCACCCCATGGATGTACCAATTCGATGAAGGTAACTTTCTTTTCCTTCTAGGCTGGAACTGCTTCACACCCACCGCGTGCACCCTCTCTACCTACTGGGCTGGAACTTAACTGAGGTGATGCCTTGTGCAGTCATCTTTCAGGTGATGGCAGGAAAGACAGCAACGACAGCAGGGCAAAAACACAAAGGGAAATGGGGGATTGCGGCAACAAAGGGCACGGACTCCGCCAGGTGGTGAAGCGAAGACGTTTAATGTTTTATTTTTACAGCATATATAGTTTC
Organism: Arenaria interpres; assembly: GCA_013399435.1. Lineage (NCBI taxonomy): Eukaryota > Metazoa > Chordata > Aves > Charadriiformes > Scolopacidae > Arenaria > Arenaria interpres. The sequence goes on along the minus strand of VXAK01027001.1, from coordinate 7,375 downwards.
TCTCTTTTGATCACGTGCTGTGTTCTCTACACAGGTAAGTTGTGGGGCCTGTCCACATGCCGTTGTGAGCAATACAATTGGCTACATATAAGTGTTCATGCGCCTGGGCTAATTAGTCAATATTATTTGTTATTGTTATCTATTTTGCTAGCTTGGTATCTATATTGTTGCCTTCACATTACCATACAAGGACATTGTTTACTGTTCTCAAGGCTTCCTTCCCATCCCTGCAAGAACACCTGCCGAGCTCTCGCTCAGCAGCACGTCTCTGCAATTCCTCACTCCCCACAGGGGATGGCTAGGGTTGTGCAGTAAGCATCCTCTAGGAAAGTTAGATAATTTGATTTCTATGGTTTGTGAGTGTTAACAGCTAAAAGCCCTCATCCTCTTTAAAAAAAAAAAAAAACAAAAAAAAACAATGACAAAACACAACCGTCAGAGCTCTAGCTTTTTAATAATTGTTTCAATAATTGTAAAGAGTTCATAAAACGAATGTCTAAAAAATGGGATAACATTTATATAATCACAACTCACCCAGTGGAGCGCTTCATGGGTGTTTGTGTACAACTAATTATGGAAAATAAAGCATAACTGAACACTCCAAATTAGCATTAAAGTTCTCCAATAATGCTAGAAAACAAGAGTAGAAATACACTTCTGAAAAATGAAGAAATCTACAATGTGCTGAAGTCTCTCAGGTATTGGCAGGCTTTAGTGAGACGATTAACTCTTTGACTGAGGTAGCTCCGATGTTTTGCAGCTTCACTGTCCTCCTGAAGCAGATGGCTGAACTTGTCTTTTTCTTGCAAAAGATGCAACATTCTCGTCTGTAAATTATCCCCGAAGTCATAAAGGGCAGAAGACAGGATGATCAGCGGTATCTGATTGCAGAGGCGTTTACTTGCTCCCTGCAAGAGGAGGGGGAAAAAAAGCATACTTGTTCCCAAAAAGAACAAAAAAAGGAAGGGGCTATAGATAATGTGGTAAGAAGTGACATCACATTTTTAAAATGTTGTGTTGAGTTACTGTTCAGGGAGTGCATCTAGGAATTAAAAAAATGTTTGTCATTATTCTTCTTTGTGCCTAAAGACCTAAGAGTTGCTTGAATGTCCGCTGTGGCTTTTTTTCCCCTCAGGGAACTAAACCCAAGGCAGGCTGTTCCCTGCTTTGCTCTGCCAGCTGTCAGTGGTAAGAGTTATACAAGGACATACCTGATGAATAGTACTCGTGAACAATTTCTGGCATCAAACCTGTCTTCTCTGAACACCGCCAATTGTTATGGAACAGGAAATCAAAGTGATTTTTCCAAAGGTGGTATATTCCTGTCTTTAGATGGCATTTCTGATGTGGTTGTCCTTTTAAGTCTAAGATAGCTTTGGAGTAAGCTTTAGCCTTAAGGGACAAATGTCTTCAGCAATAGTGAGACTATACTGTGCCTACATTACACCTATTGATATCTTGGTGAGAAAATTTTCTGCTTAACCTGTAACACTGTCTGCTCTAGTTATTTATGCAAATTGAAACAGTTTGACCTAGAAGAGGTTGTGGGGCCCTTTCCCCAGAGACACCCGCTTCAAAGCCTCTCCAATGCTGGTTCCAAGTGAGCACTTATGTGTGAATGACTGGTTGCACTCGAGAGAGGTGCCGTCTTGCTTTCTTTTTGTGGCGTCTCACTTGAAAATGGCAGTGGGAAGACCTGGCTTTAGATCTCTGGAGCCTAGTGGCTGCAAATCTTCCGTGTACAAGGATGGATCCGAGCTCAAGATGAAAAATACCTAAGACTAGATGTTTAGTTTTTCTCTCTAGTTCACAGAGATCTAGTCAATAGCAAGTGATTCAGCTGAGTCAGCTAAAGCACTTATTGAGCCTACTTGTTCTCTAAGCACTACTGACTGTGGTGGGAGGCACTGTAGGTGATTTAAATATGGTTGTTTTTCTGGAGCCAAACTCTACCCATAACCTTGACAGTTCTGTCATAGGTGACACAGATTCATGCATGCCATTTTCAGAGGACACTGACACTTAAAAGCTTCCATCTCATTCAAAGTGTGTTTGGCTTTGCATAAGTAACATGGAGATCTGATGCCCTGGCATTTGTTATTGTTGAAGATGGCACTTAGAGCATTTACAAAAATCTGTAACTATCATCTAAGACTTCTGTGTTATAGCAGAGAATATAGCGAGGCAGCAGGGAAGAGCTTATGCAGTTCTGCCGTTGTCTCTTGTTCTCTGAAGGCCGATGCTTTCCTCTCCATCAGCCTGAACGTTTAATTGAAGGAATTCATCAAAACCTTGCTATTGAAATTCAAGGTGAATTTCATTGCATTTTTAATATTGCATTATTAATATTGAACTTGTTGCTTTCTGAGGGAGTTTTATGAACCAAAGATCAAAAGCAAATCCTGACCCTTTGTTAAAACGTGTCTTCAGAGACTTAACTTCTATGGAGCTATCTGCAGTACAGCACGTGCACTCTGATTTCTACAGATCAAATAGCCGAATCCATTTTAACTTAACCTTTTCTTATTGCTCCTCCTGCCGCCTTAGTTTAGGGTCTGACTGCAAGCCACTGACACCACTTTCTGCTGCCAGCAGGAATGTGCAAAGGGGCTTGAGGCTGACCTGAGCTCTCAGATGCTGTGCCAAATGCCAAAGTGCTGTACATAATGTTGTGAAGCTTGTGGAAACTAGCATCATTTGAAAACCATGAGATGAGCATGCATTGGGGAAAGCAATCCTAGGACTGTTGCTTCCTTTGCTGGAGAAGGAGACTTGCCATCAGCTGAATATCAGTAACTTCTAATTACAGGGCCAAGGACTCTTCCCCATCCTCTCCTCACCTCCATGCTGGTAAGTCACTGTCCTTTCACCTCTGACACTTGTCCCCACAGGAAAGCCAGCAAGAAAGCATTGTGTTGGAGTGGGGCTGTGTTGGCAGCAGAGAATCACACTTTTCTCCATGAAAGGCTGGAGGAGGGGGAGAAGAGGGCTCACTTTGCCAATGCTGTATTCCCCGAGCGAGGGGCAGCCACAGCAGAGAGCCACGTGAGGCCGCAGGGTAGCTAACTGGTGGTTTAGGAGCCTGCTCTCATTTTAACAGCCTACAGCCTTTTCTAATCACCAGACCCCACAGTGGGCAACTGCGAGGCCCCAGTGACTGTGCTGACACAGGCTGTCAGAGCAGCTTTGTCCTGGCATTTTCATCACTGGTCAGAAGCTCCGATTAATTTGTATAGAAGCTGTGGGTGTACCTGGATGAGACACTTGGTCTCTGGCTACTATTCCCTGCATAGTAGTAGTATTTTATGAAAGACATATTGACTAGAGTGAGATCTGGGAGAGGAATATATGCTATAGGATTCAAGGTGCAGAAAAGCTGCTGTATCATAGTCTGTAAACTCACATAGAAATAGGCCTTCGTGTGACAAACCATTTCCTCGACAAAGGAGGGCTCTTGACTGGAAACAGTTCCAACATGAAACTCTTTCTCATTGCTAGCTTTGGTAGCATTTTGTTGCTTCACAAAGCGTAAATCACTAATGTAAACATCATCCTGGCAGTATACGATTCTCTCCATTTTAAACTGGTTCCGGATCTGCCTTTCAGCCTCTGCTGCTTGTTTGTCTCGAATATCTTCAATTCTGACCTAGGAAAGAAAAAATCAACAAGTGGTCAGCCATTTGTTTCCTTTGCATAGGTGCCGGTGCTTAGCAGTGTCTCCAGGAACAGCAAGGTGGGAACAGCGTTCAACAGTCCTTGCTGCCGCACTGTCTAATCCCAGACCCGCTCTTGAGAACATGGAGTAATGTTTTAGATGCTGGCTCCCTTGCTGTGAAAGAGCAGGAAATTGTGGCAGTTTTGTCCCTTCCTTAAGACGAGTGAGATGAGCCAAAACCTGGTGCTAGGACCCCAAAGGAAAATACAAGGTTGATGGGCCAGCCATGAGTTCAGCCTGCAGCCTGTCCTTGGTTTTTGCATGTATTTTGTTTGTGTCTCCCTCTCGCAGTAGGCACTGATGTGAACTCCATTGTCCCTCCTGCCCTTCTCAAAAACTGCAGGCTCCTAGTTGTTGTCAGCAAACCAACCCTGTCTAACCCTTCACTATCTGGGATTTTTATTGCAGTAATCTAATTCTTTCTGGCCTTTTTGATACTTCCACCTAAAAGTTTGCGGTGGCTGCAAAGTTCCCTCAGTCATCCTGAAATTCCCTTGAAATGCTTTCCTAGCATCCCTAAGAAAGCATCACATCTTTTTCTCGTCTTCAGTGTCTACCAGAACTTCCTCCCTCTTTATTCCTCTCACTGTGTTATGCCTAAACATCCTCCCTAAACACCTTTGTATTTGGCTGGAGTAGCTTATTTGCTTGCTGTCTCATTGGCCTGGGAGCTCAGTAGGGTTTGGCAATGCAAGTCAAATAGCAAACCATCTATTTCACTCACATTTGCCTTTGAGCTACCTTTTTAAGCAGTACCCTGTGAGTGGACTCTGCTTCCCGGCTGTCCAGCATTGCTTCTCGTCTCTTCCTCAAAGCTCTTTTTGAGTAAAGGTCTTCAATGACATCCATATCATTTAACTCTACCTCAAAAAATGCAGGCCCCCAAATTGTGAACAGTCATCTTCTAACTCTCTCAGTTAAATGATTTTTGGCTTCTCTGCTGCTGCTCCCTTTTATCAAAGATGAGATTGCTGCACTGGCTAACACCCTGCCTTGCCTTTCAGAGAGAGAAAAGCACTGTTTAGCACTCTGAGGCTACTCATATGCTTACAGATCATTGCAGGACTTAGACCTGAAATGGATTATAAGCTCTTCAAGGCAGCCATACCAGGTTTTCTTTGCATTGTGTTGTATGCATCAGGAATGTGACCAGAATGAATGAGTAATCTGCGTTTTAGACCTTGTCTCTTGTACCAAGAGGCAAAACCCATTTTCATTAGTGCCGTTATAAACACGCTATTGTTTTCAAACTCTTCCTTATTTTATAAAAACTGTAGGCCTTCAAGAAATTCCATGCTTGCATATGGGTGCTGTAAGCATGGCTGTATTTACAAGTGCCACTGCATCTCGCTCTTGTCTTATCTCAGGTTATAGGTAGTCTCTCACCTTAGCAACTCTGTTTAGATTGTGGAAATTATCAAAATGCCTTTTAGTGAGCTCCAAAAATCTCTCTGTAATGAGGCCTAAGGGAAGAACAGATAAACAAAATAAAGTCAGCAAGCAAGTGAGGTTTTTAAGCTACTGTTAATATAAGACTTGTGAAAAGCACTCATTTTCTGTATTCATCCAGAAACAGCCGAGCAGTTATACTGATGCACTATGCCTTTAAAACCAATACGAAGTAGGAATTTAGATTTCTAGGTCCCAAAGTATGAGCATTAAAGACTTCCTGTAACCACTTACTACCTGAGAGACTGAACATCAACCAAGACTTTTTTTTGATAAAGCAATTTCTATGCTTACATCTGTGATTACAGATGCATCCTCCCTTGGCTATGTAAGCACATCTGCATCTTACTCTCGGAGCAGCCTTCCCAGGAAGAGGGGCTAGCACATATAATACAGAGCACTGAGTCTGACACAGATGATGCAGCTGCCTTCTAAGGCAAACGCAGAAGAGAGAGGATCATAACATAGATTTTTCTTGGGTGCTTTTTTCTGGATGAATTATGTATCTTTTCCCCCAGCCCCAACAGACACTGTGTAATACATACAACATCATGGAAAGAGTTGGCAAAGCAGCTGGGTTCTTAGTTCAGGTTTGTGAAAGCCACTCCCCGGGCTTGGGAATACCAAGCAGTTTGGCTGGCACCAAGAATTGCATAGCATTCTACTATACAATTTCTTTACTGTGTTATTTATTATAGATACTTTCTAACCCCCTTCCACCAGCCACTGGGAAAAGTATTAACAAATGCCAAAGGCCACACGGAAAGATTGGAGGTTCTAGAGAAGAAGCAAGCACCCAGCTTGAATCAGATTCACTTCCCCATTCTGAAGTATCCTGGCTAGAGCTTTTGCTCCAGCAGTGAGAACGTTGGCTTATCCTGGAAAAAAAGAACCTGCCAGGCACACCAGTGTCTCCCACACTCAGACAGCTCACGCACCCTGTGAGACATACCAATCACATTGTTCAGTATCTCAATGGCTGGTTCCTCCAGTTCTATGATTTGCTCCTTTATGACATCCTCAAACATCCTGTAATTGGTAAAGCCTGGGAACTCCCTTCCACGATACTGGTCTTCATATTTCCACACTTTATTGGGTACACTTTTTTTAACTGTAATATTAAGATAACATTGTTTACTACTAAGTCCCTCAGTTTTTAATTTTCAGATTTAAGAAAGAAGACTAGAACAACTACAGAGACAATCTTTCAAGCAATACCATTACTACAGAACTGAGCTAACACACATTATCACTCAGTCAACGAGACATCTCACACACTGGATCAAGACTCTAAGTGACAGAAAGCTATCCAGAAATTATGACAGGGCTCAAAAATACTCATTCTTCTTGGAATTGCTCTCCTCACAGAAGTGGCTATTGCCAGTCACTTCTGAGTTTTAAAAAAACCCAGAACAAAACAGAACCCCCAAATTCACTAAACAGTCTTATTCCAGAGAATCTGCTGTTGGCTAGCTATTTTTGTTTAAGATATCACAGTCCATACTTCTTTGTTGACATTATATGAATTTTCTATCTAAAATGAGGTATATTGCTTTGAATTGGTTTATATATTCAGGCAGAGATGTGTTTCTAAGTGTTTGGAAAGGTTTTGATATTGCCCTGTTCTGGGGTCAAATTTGTGAATCAGGGATCAAGTGCACATGTGGAAGTAGAAGTCAAGCCATGAATGCATTCAATTCTAACATTCAGATATATGAGTCCATGGTTGGATAACAACAACAAAGAAGTAGATCTGGAGTATCTGGTTCAGCGTCTGAAAATGTACCTGTGCAGTTAGTGTAGTACAAAGCTGTGACACGGCCACAAGACCATCTATCAGCTTTGCAACAGAAAGTTCAAGGCTTCAAGTATTCAAAGTATCTGCTATTTTTGATACTTTCATTCATCATAAGAAAGCTGAACAGAATCATCTGACATCCAATGACGTACCTTCAGAAATCCTAGCAGTGGCTGATAACAATGCTCTTTGTTGAGGAAGGGCTCGCTAAAGCTACCTCTAGTTTTCAAGCTATGTAAGTGAATGTACTCTGCAGCACCTGTAAATATTTCACATGAGCATATGGACATGTGATTTTGAGGTAGCATATTGCCAGCAAGAGCTTTGCTGTTGTAAGAGCTGCTGTGTGCTGCTACCCTGATCCTATTGTGAAGTCAGACATATCAGTTTATGTTGGGGGATCAGTGGAGTGC
>VXAK01027000.1:0-17038 GCA_013399435.1 Arenaria interpres | reverse complement strand
AAAAGAAAAGAAAAGAAAAAGTAGTGTAATGTCAAAGTATTTTGAGGAATCGGAGGAGAAAATCTGGGGAAGATGTGTTATTTGAATGTAGGTATTTTGAAGTTCATGGGTAAAATTTGAAGAAGCTGGATGAGTGGAATTGCCTAGTAAAACTAGCTGAACATCTTGGGCTTATTTCTGCTCTGCCTTTCCCTTCTTATTCTTGTTATCATCTCTACCATTTTAACAGTGTCTGGGTAAACTCATTGCGGTAACAGTTTGCATTCCTTGTCCGAACAGTATTTGAGCTGCCAGTGAGAACTTTTTCCTACATCTTATTTACCCTCATGTAAAAATAGATGGAATATGGCTAATCTTTTATGCCACCAGTTCTTATTTGCTTAACTCCTACTAAATGGAAGTCACTACTATTACACACATGAATGACCACTGCCTTTTGAATCCCTAAACATGGTGTATTTCATTTGCTTGTTTCAAATACAGCTGGTTATTTAAAAGGTTGCCAGAATAAGCTATTTCAAAGCATGTGTCTTTAGTTTAGAGGAGGTGCTAAATACAGGCAAGGATACAGCCACATATGTCAAAGAAGTGCCAGACCGGCTACTTGAAATAATTTATATTTTATGAGGTAAAACTTAATCTTCTGAAAAAAATTAGCATGAAACTATTTGTGTCAGACATTACTTAAGTATTTGACAAGATTTATTTTACAATACTCATAACATTTAAAATATATGTTTCTGTAAGAGCTCCAAAATAGAATAATGTCAAGAGTTATTTCTCTTTAGATTTTCTAGTCTAGGATTCTGAGATATTATGCTAATATTTCTTAAATTTTACAAAGATCTATGTATACTTTAGGAGATAGACATGAAAGAAATAATGAAATTGTAAACTGACAGCTTTTATTTCAAGTGTACATAGAGTCTACTCCTTTAATGATATTAATAGATGTAAGTAATCCAGAATTAAATTGTTTGTAGCTTGGATTTTTTAAGAGTCCTCATAGCATCCTTCTGGACAATTTTCCAGCTATGAGGTGACCAACACACAGGTTTGTCTAGTTGGAGAGGAGGATGAGGGGCAACCTCACTGCTCTCTACAGCTTCCTTTCCTGAGGAGGGGAAGTGGAGAGGGAGGTGCTGATCTGTTCTGTCTGGCATCCAGTGCCAGGATGAGTGGGAATGGCTCAAATATGCGTCCGTTAGGGAAGGTTTGGTCTTGACTTGATGAAACATTACTGAGAGGGTGGTCAAACAGTGGAACAAGCTTCCTAGAAAGGCAGTTGATGCTCCATTCCTCTCAGTGTTTAAGAAGCATTTGGACAATGCCCTTAATAACATGCTTTAACTTCTGGTCATCCCTGAAGTGATCAGTTGAACTCGATGAGCTTTGTAGATTCCTGCCAACTCAGCTATGCTATTCTATTCTATTCTATTCTATTCTATTCTATTCTATTCTATTCTATTCTATTCTATTCTATCCTATCCTATCCTTCTTCCCTCTTATCATCTCTGATGATATTTCCTCCCAGCCATGCACTAGAAGAAGGTATTTTAATAAATGGGCAGTCATGTCCCATCCCAGGCAATGGTCCTGTCATATTGTGGAAGGAGGCATGTGCTTTCTGATGGGGATGAGAGCTGTGGATAATTTTGAGATATTTTGACCATCTAAACAAATTTTTAAAAAGCATGTCTTTGATGTTCATTCAGTTTTGCTGGGTTTCCAGAGGACTGCAAAGCCCTACATCTCTAACACTAGTGACACTCAAAGATTAAGCCCTCAGTCTGAAGCAGGACATGCTACTGAACTAAATCATTGCAAATCTCTTTGAGGTGAGCAATACCTGCTCATTTCCCTGTGGATTTTTTTCCCTTCACTCATTTTTAGAAATGCCTGAGCTGTTTCCCTTAGAAAAATGTAATAAAATAAAATAAAAGAGCCTGAGAACAACATTACTCCCTCAGAGCAAAGGTATACCTGGCCTCATAATCTGTCTCCAATGTGGCCAACCATAAATGTCTAAAGGAGAGCATATGACTCTGTAAGGTGTAAGTCTACTTTTGTCAGGGTCCTGGGTGTGCTCATAGGCCTCAGTGACTGGGACCAGCCTCCCCTGGGATCCACACCGTGTCCTGCCAAGGGTCCAGGGTATGTGTCTCAGCTCAGCCTGGGGCCTTCAGTCCCTGCCAGAGTGATGTTGTAAGTGTGCCTGTCTTTGTCCCTGTCTCCTTCATGGGCCTGGGACTTGCACTGCAGAGAGCTGCTCTCCTGCATGGAGCCCCCAGACCTAGGTCATAGCTTGTCACACATAATACAGCACCTCTTCTCTTTTTTCTCTTCTCTTCTCTTCTCTTCTCTTCTCTTCTCTTCTCTTCTCTTCTCTTCTCTTCTCTTCTCTTCCTCTTCTCGGCCAGGGGTTGGGTCTGTTCCCCAAAGGCTGAAGCAGGATTGGAATCCGTCAGATGGGTTTTGAACATGGCCCTGCTGGCAGCTGGCCTGGCAGTGCAAAACCTCCAGCAACCTCATCCAGCCTCCAGCCTTTCTCCCTCAATCCTCTCCAAGTAATTCCACTGGCTTCTCAAAGACTTCCTCCCAGATGTCTTCAGGCTGCCCACAGGCCAGCTCTGCCAGTGGGGCATGGGAGGATGCTCCCTTTTATCCTGTCCCGGGGTATTGTGAGTGCTGTGTTGCTGGATGGTGACACTGTGACTTATGGCTGAAGAGTTTGGGATCATCAGTTGCCATGGGAGGTCAGGAAGTCAGATAGTATCAGGATGTTCGGGAAGTGGTCAGAGGCACTGGTGGGCCACAGATCCATTACCACATATTAGAGGGAAGTATGAGCACAATGGACTAAAGTTAGTGGCCAGGCTAACATTGTCTCCCTAAATAACGTCTTTCACTATCAGTGTCCAAGACAGAACAGTGGGATGAATATCATGTATGTTCTGTCTCGGAAATATTTCTTATTGAGTCACAATTTAGCCAATGAGGCAGCTGATCTCTCCAGTTCTAGGTATCTGGTTACTTTTAGTTTAACAAAGAGGAATAAACAGTACTAGGAAATTGCCGTGTATTTTTTATCGCAATCTTTTCTGTTGGTATCTTCTGCATGCTCCTGTTTTCTGGGTCAAATGAAATGGAAGTAACATACAGTGCTTTTTTCACAGGAAGGCAAAAAGGCCGTATTTATTATATGATATGAAAATCAAGAAGAAATATAGTATCTCTAATTACTAACTCGGAGTTTCCTGAAGCAAAAGGTGACATATTAAATGAGACACTGTGGTGGAGTGCTCCTCCCCTCCCCCTCTACCCTCTCATCCTTCCCCGCCCTGTCTCCTGCTCAAGCCATAACCATCAGTGAGAGTCATGATGAGTTGCAGAGTTGCACTTGGACTTTGGGGGATGGCTGGCAACGCAGCCAAAACACTGTCTGGAGTGGGGACATAGATATTTTGTTCCCATGCCAATATGACTATAGGTCAATCATCTTACTCTATAAATAGTGGACAGCCAAGAGCCCTTTGAGCTCTCCTGTATGGCACTGAGCCAGACGCCAGGATCTCCCCTTGAGTGGGGACACTTGCCTAAGGTTACGCTGCTCCTTGAGGTTGAGAGACTCTTTGCTGCAACAGATTCTTGGTAAGTGACTAATAGCATGCTAAACTTCAAAATCTTAGCGAAGTGATATTAAGTACTGATTTCATATATATAATCCTTTAGACATAAACCGTTGGCCATGTCTGCGACTAGGATTGGATCCAGCTGCACCTGGACTCCTCTCTGAGAAGGAGTTTAGAAAGCAAGGGGGGGGCTTTCTGAACCATGTGACTCAACAGCGGGGTCTCCCTGACAGCTTGTCTGACCCTGTCCTCTATGCAGTAAATAATCAAGTTGCCATTGAATCTCGTAAAACACTGTCACACTTACTACTAACTTTGTTAAATCACTGTTTTACATTAATAAATATTTCAATACATCTTTCTTATGGGTGAATTAATCACTACACCCACGACAGGTATCAACATACTCTTTTCAGCTGTCATAGCTGTTGACACAAGAGACACCAGTATTTCTGCAGGTCATCCAGACGCCATGCTAATAAAAGTTAAAACAGTAGTGGGCATACGGTGAATAAATACTTTAATAATTCTAAGAAGACTGTAAGAGATTATGCTGATGGTAAAATATTTTCTTTTTCTAATTGTAGCAGTAACAGAAAAGGTAAATACCTCTCTAAGGCACTGTTGCACCTACAGTGCTGATAAGGCAGCAACTGGTAGAAGAGAAAAGGCTGTCATGAGTGGTTTCTATGTTGAACTTGTTCTGGTGCTAGTTTCAGGATCTACTAGATTTCAGTAAACTACAGATAAGTAATTAAAGGTTGACAGTTTCAAGAAAGTTGATCAATTCTGCCAGAAATTATAAGGTCAAAGAATTTATTCTTGAAATATTGTCCTCACACAGTTGACCTGGAACAGTCAGAATGACCTTCAAATGGATGCCAACCTGGTTTTGGAAGGAAACGGCTCTCCAGGCTTGACCACTACATCTGCTTAGAGGTCACAAGCACAATTTGTAAGTTGATTTTCCTGGCACAACAATGCCAATAACAGGTATGCGAATGGTGAAAGAACAAAATATAAAACTGTTACTGCACAAAGTTGCATAGTCGTCTTTGGCTTCAGGCATCAACAGATTAGGTTCTTGTTTTCTTTCCTGGAAAGGAACTGTATTCATTATCGTAATAGGTTACCTCTTCAGACTGACTGAATTACCCTTGCTTTTCTTAACCTCGTTAATGCATGTTATCTAGAAACTAGCTCTAGATGTTTTTATTAATTGCAGTCAGGCAAACTCTTAAAGCTGTATTCTATAAACTATATATGTAGCCTTAAAGGCTACTATTACTATTTTAGCCTTACTGTAAATGTAGACTTAAAGGCTACTTTTACAATTTTTCTTACCAGCTAATAAATAACCAACTTTCAGAAAAAATATGAAGATGATTTTTGAAAAACAGTGTTGTAGTGATAGATAATTGTCTACTGTTTCAGATAGCATATAGACTGAAATTATTTTGGAAATTAAGATGTTCTGTATGCCCTTGAGAAAGACAAATAATGGGAAAATACAGATTTGCTTTTAATTATTGTAAATTTTTATTCTATTTTTTTTGAAAAATTATATTTGTTGTATTTTACAAATCCATTGGCCACAGAAAATTATTTGTCCATACCAACAATTTTTTTTCAACAAGAGGTGAGGTAATATATCGTTACACGGATGCATATGAGTCAATTGGTGGAGGTTTTTAACTGGCTATGTGAACTGTGTCTTGCTATAATCCTACAAACAGGCTACTATATCTGCAGCTTCATTTATTATTCTACAGATTGAAGATTTTTACCCATAGGCACGCACAGTCCTCATTTAATTAAAAATAAATGAGAGATTAGGAAACATAGGAAGCAAGATTATGTCCCTGGTTCTATTGATAGATTATCCAAGTGCAGGGGAAGAGGACAACAATGACATAACCAAACTTTGCAGACTCAAGAGTTTCTTTATTACCTTCGCAAAGACATAGAGAACTGCCACTGGAATAACTGCAAGATTAAAAGAAGATGAAGTGATCCACCACATATGTAGGGATGAAGGAGGGGATCCTAGTCAGTTATCAAGAACATATCTTTTTCAAGAGGTATTTTGACAACTATCTTATTTGTATTTCTATATGTGCTTCTTTAAAACATATGTGACCCTCCTTATATGTAGAAAATTCCCCTTTCATTTTCAGAAGCTCTGTAAACACATTGACAGTGTGCTAGACATTACCGCCAAGAAAGCAAGAGCTTTGTGGGGATTTTGAGATATAAAATCAAATATGAATATATTATTTTAAATTACTCAATTAAAGCTGAAACAATATGTTTTGACAATGTTTTAATATTTCCAAATCAAATTTAAATGTATATATTTCAAAAGAAATTTTGCATTTTCATTGTGATTAAAGAATTTCAAAGTCAAACATTTTTCTATAAAGAAGTGCCAGCTTCTTTTCTACCTTATACCTTAACGAATATGCTAATTTTAGTAGATTACTCATCAATTGGTTTTCAAAGATAGTTTTACTAGATAACAAAGAACTTTAGGAAGAAAAGTCAAAGCTGTCTGAAAATTACTTTTGAAATTTGCCTTTTCCCAAGAAATTTTCAAAATAGTTTTTTTTATCTGAAATCTTAGAACTGTTCAGTATTTTTCAACCAAGACCCATTTAAATATTTTTTTACAAACATGATTGTAGCAGATCAGAATTTTTCATTTATGAAGGTACTTGTATCTTACTCTGCACTATTCTTGCCATAGTTGAAGAAAATCTGAAGTGACTACAATCGAAGTCAGTGACGACATTTTCTTTGATCTTTGTTCAAGCAATTTCTTGCATAAAAAAAAAATAAATTAAAAATCATATATTTTTTTCGGTAATGCGCATCTTGAATTTTGGAATGCTGTTAATCCAGAAAGAACAAAAAATGTTGAAAGGCCTCATGGGTAAATTCTCAAATACAAACTAAATAATGTTACCTCATGACATGAAGGATTGAGAACATTCACGTGTATTGTAGCTATTTTCGTTGTGTATCTGAAATAATCAAAACTCAAACCCAAATTTCATAATTCTTTGTGCATTTGTGTATCTGAAATTTTAAGAGGGCAATTGTTAAATTTGTTTCATGGAATGGAATGTCTTTATTAATGCTATGAGGACAGTCCAAACTCTTCCAGACAAAATGTGAATGTATTTCTTGCTTTAATGGAAGAACACAGAGGATGAGCCCATTAAAACTCATATGCTTCTCTTTCCAGAGAACGTTGTATTAAAAAAAGTTTTGAATACAAAAAAGATGGTTATTTTAACTTCAGTATTTGTGTTTTCTCTCTCTTTTTTTCCCCCCACTTTTCTATTTACACTGTACTTATATTTTTTAACTCATTAAGGCCAACAACATCCTGGCATGTATCAGAAATAGTGTGGCCAGCAGGACCAGGGAACAGATCGTCCCCCTGTACTCAACACTGATGAGGCCGTACCTTGAGCGTTGTGTTCAGTTTTGGGCCTCTCACTCCAGAGAAGGGCAATGAAGCTGTTGAAGGGTCTAGAGAACAAGTCCTGTGAGAAGTGGCTGAGGGAACTGGGGTTGTTCAGCCTGGGGAAAAGGAGGCTGAGGGGAGACCTTATCACTCTCTACAACTACCTGAAAGGAGGTTGTAGCATGGTAGATGTTGGTCTCTTTTCCCAAGTAAAGAGTGATAGGATGAGAGGAAATGGCCTCAAGTTGGGGAAGGGGAAGTTTACGTTGGATATTAGGAATCTTCACTGAAAGGGTTATTAAGTGTTAGGAACTGCTTCCCTGCTGCCTAGGGAAGTGGCTGAGTCACCATCCCTAGAGGTATTTAAAAGACATGGTTTAGTGATGGACTTGGCAGCATTAGGTTAACAGTTGGACACTTAACGGTCTTTTCACACCTAAATGATTTTATGATTCTGTGATTCAAAGTAAAATGAAAAACAGTGGAGACAGAATTCTTTTAAGAAAACTACTTCAGGAAAAAGTGTAAGAAAAAAATTATGGAGATGTCTTCAAGCTATCTTCTCCAATGTTTTTAAATATGGTTTAACATGATTTCATTGTTAAATCCGAAACAAAATAGAGCCTAGGATACTCATTATCTAGGTATATATCCCATGTTTCCTAGGCTTCTGGTCCCAGCTCAAAAGCAGTCTGCTGACATCAAAATATCTTCAATAGCTGCAGTGGCTTCAGGATTTTTTTTATTTGTATTTGTTTCAAGACAAAGAATAATTCATAACATTCCATGCACAGCAGGGGTGGGCTTCTAGTTGGATACAGGCTAAATCATTCTTTTAGATAAGTAGGTATTCCTCATGAGAATAGAACATATTTAAGACTACATATTGGTGGTATGCTATCTTAAGTAGCTATATCAACATAAACTTTACTTTCTAATCTCCTGTTCTTTCTTACTCCAATTCACATTCCTAAAATTGCCCTGCAGTTGTGCATATCCCAGTTTTTGAAGGGTGATGGAGACAACCAAGCTGGCAATAAAAATGGCTTTAGCAAATTCAGAAAGAATCCCTAGCTAACTTTATAAAATAAATTCATTCCCATACTCAGTTCACTGTGTAATCTTGTGAACGCAGGAGCTAGGAATGAGTACTCAGCACCACTGCCAGTCAACGGTATGTGGATCTGACACCTCAGAGTTTGTTTTTGTTTTGCTTTCTGTATTTTAACTTGATGGTGATCAGCTGAAGTGAACCAGTGCAAATTTTGTCTTTGAACAGCTTCTTTCAAGTTGTTTGTATTTGGGGATTTTTTTTTATTTAGATATTAAAAAAAAATATGTAGGTAAAAACTGAAAGAACACAGTTTTGAAATGTAAAATTAATATCATATTAAGATACTGAAAGAAAAGGGTTTTCTTAAAATGAGAACAGGTTGTTAGATTCAGCTGAAGGTGATGAAATATTATTTTCTTCCTTTCATCTCCTCCCCTTGAATTTTCTTCCACTTATAGCGAAAATCATAGCAAGTGAAAAAATGTAGGCAAGGAGGCTGATTAAATCAGCCTTTTTCTCATAAATACGAGGAATAAAATTTAGTGTACTGGTAGCTACAGAAAGGAACAGAGAGAGCTGTAAGGAAAATGAATTTACAGAATACTGACTTCTGCACTTTTTTTGGATTTATAACAAAAAAAGAAAACTTCATATGCATAAAGGAATGTGAATTCATTAATTCATTACTTGAGTCATAAGGTTTCTCACTCACAAGTTCTCTAATTTAAATTTGCAACTGATAAATTGCAACGTATAACTCCCATGCTTACTGCCCAAATAGTTATCTAGCTGAAGATGAGAGTGCTTATCCTTCCTTCTTCATCACAGTGTAGGCATCCCCTGTATCCCTAGTGAAGCACTAGGAATCACAAAAGCTTCAGTGGTCCAACTGCTCTTGGATCTACTTCAAAATCTGTGGGTAAGCTGAATTTTTGCACCTTCCAGTTTGGAGGTTTGGTCAATCCATTTCCACAAGTTAGTGGATTCCAACAAAAGTGCCAGATAACCAATATGCAAAGATCATGTCTGCAGAAGAAGGCTATTTTGCAGGAGACAGTGGCTGCATAATGTCTCCTGAGCTCTATCTGGCCACCTGTCACAGAATCACAGAATCACATGAAGTTGGAAGGGACCTCTGGACATCAGCTAGTCCAACCACCCTGCCAAAGCAGGTCCACCTAGAGCACGTTGCATAGGAACGTGTCCAGGTAGGTTTTGAATATCTCCAGAGAAGGAGACTCCACCACCTCTCTGGGCAGCCTATTTCAGTGCTCTGCCACCCTGAAAGTAAGGAAGTTCCTCCTCATGTTTAGGTGGAACTTCTTATATTCAAGTTTGTGCCCATTTCCTCTTGTCCTGTCCCTCGGCACCACTGAAAAGGACCGTCCCCTTCCTCTTGACACCCCCCCTTTAGATATTTATAAGCATTGATAAGATCCCCCCTCAGCCTTCTCTTCTCTAGACTGAAAAGACCCAAGTCCCTCAGCCTCTCCTCGTAAGGGAGATGCTTCAGGCCCCTCATCATCTTTGTAGCCCTCTGCTGTACCCTCTCCAGCAGTTGCCTGTCTTTCTTGAACTGGGGAGCCCAGAACTGAACACAGTGCTCCAGATGTGGCCTCACCAGGGCAGCGTAGAGGGGGAGGATAACCTCCCTTGACCTGCTGGTCACACTTTTCCTGATGGACCCCAGGATGCCATTGGCGTTCTTGGCCACAGCCACAAGGACACATTGTTGGCTCATGGTCATCCTATTGTCCAGCAGGACTCCTAAGTTTTTCCCCTCAGAGGTGCTCTCCAGCAAGTCATCCCCCAACCCGTACTGGTGCATGGAGTTATTTACTCCCCAGGTGCAGCACCTTACACTTGCCTTAATTGAAGTTCATCAGGTTCCTTTCTGCCCAACTCTCCAGCCTGTCCAGGTCTTGCTGTATGGCGGCACAGACTTCCAGCATGTCAACGACTCCTCCCGTTTTGTATCGACAGCAAACTTGCTGAGGGTACACTCCATGCCTCATCCAGGTCATTGATGAATGTATTGAAGAGGACTGGACCCAGTACTGACCCCTGGGGGACACCACTTGTTACAGATGTCCAACTAGATTCTGTGCCCTTAATAACAACCCACTGAGCTCTGTTCTATCTATTGGGCACTCAGGATAAATTTCTCTTTCAGTTATTTTATTTTTTGTAAGTAATGTCTAATGCTTGGGAAAGCTGGAATTTTAGAAGACTCTAATATCTAAATTTGAGAATGGTATGTGTGTTTCAAGCTCTCAGTGTTTTTTGTGCGAGCCAGGTGCAGGGGTGAAGAGGAGCGAGACCTGGGCACTTGAACCAAGCTGGCCAAAAGGACCGTTTCATATCGTGAACTCATATTCAATATACATTAGAAAGTTTGCTGAGGAGCTGTTTTTCTCTTCTATGATGACTGGGATCCTGAGAACTTCTTGTTCCAGTGCCAGACCCCTGAGGGCTTCCCTTCCTCCTGAAGCTCTAGCACTCATGGTGTCTGACATTTGCTGTCCACTGCTGGGAGTGCACAGTTTCCTACTGACATAACTGGCTGAATTTAATCCTTGTATGTTTTATATTGGTTTCAGGATAAATATCAGTTCTTTAGTATTATTAATGTTAATTATTTGGTGTTATTCTATTAAATCTGCTTATATTTCAACCCTTGGGTTTCTTTGTTTTTTTCTGATGCCCCTTCCCTTCCTGGCTGGAGACAGGTCACAGGGTAATAGAATGATTGTCTAAATGACAATAAATTGTTGTGGGTTCTTCAAACCATAACACAATTAGTGGTGCTGCTCCCAGCATACATCAGACAGCATGAGCTCTGTTGGCCAAAACATGAGCAGGAATTAAATGAGCAGTCATAAAACTAAAACAGAAAATCCGGTGTCCTTTCAGTTCCCTCTGGTCAGACAATTTCCTTCCACCTGTTTCAAACACTGATGAAGCACTTCTTCATCTAATCACCTTAATTTTCAATGTTTGTATTTGAATATGGGAGAAGAACTTCCTTCTATAAAGAAGGTAACAGATAAGAGTGTTTGTCCTTAAGCATAACTCTATAGGGCTTCTTGTTTCCTTCTGGAAGGAGAACATTGAAGGAGAATATCGAGTATCACCTAATGTGCATATCTTTCTTACAGAAACCTCTATTACCTTTCTTCTTCTTCCTTAGAACTGGAAAAGCTTTACATTTTGTAGGGTTTTTTTTTCTGTAAGAAAAAGAGAATTGGCCAAAATCTAACAATTTAAATGCTGTTCTTGTGTTATTTACAACCAGATTGGAAACAGCAAGTACCAAGAATCTGATGAGGCTTCCTGGCCTTCTGGCACTTCTGTCCTACTTCTGAAAAACTAAAAAATTCTGTGAATTCAGGTAGACATAAGAAATTCTTTGTGCTAAGGTCATGTAAATTTCTTCTATCTGAAGAGTCGCCCAGTTGTTCTCATAAATGACTTTGTTTGATTTGTATGTTTAAAAGGTAAAAAAAGCAATGAATTTATACTTTAAAAAAATTCTCACTTCAAAATGATTTATGAGTTTGGCAATAAATTCCTCTTCAAGTGTTCCAAAGACTGTATTTACATAAAACAGTACTGTCTGTTACTTCCTGTGAACTATTAAAAAAAAAGTGAACTATAAAAAATAACTTCTTTTTTAAAAGTTGACTGTCAAAGGCAGAAAATAAATAATAAACATCTGCATATTAAAAAGTACATTTGCTTAGCTTTTGCAAGTGCAAGGTTCAGTTTATTTCATGTAGCTTTAATTACAAACAAACACAGATCAGAGGCAACCAGCAGTGCCTGTAGGTTTTTCTTACCATGACCATTAGATCATGAATTAGCCATTGGCAGGGGAAAAAAGCTGAGCTAAGAAACAGATGGGTTAAAAGAGTGTATAGTTTATTTTAATAATTGATACTAGGCAACATAATGTAGGCAAACATGCTGAAGTAGGATATGCTTATCCATTTCTTTACAGTATTATCACATCTCATTTTCTGATTATGAGCTGCATATTGGCAGACACAGTTAAGAAAGAAAAGGTTTTAAGTGGATTTATGGTGAAAAACTTGTCCTCTGAATGTGGAGGCAAGTCAGGTGTTTAGGAAATGAAAAGAGAGAATCCATTCTGGACGTTGGACTTATAATGTGGAGAGAGAAAAGGACAAAAAGGAGAGGACTGGGAAGAGCATCAGGTACAAGGCATTATTAGAGTTTGTACATGATGGGTAGATGATATAAATCTGTGTAAGAGAATAAGGGAAACACCCAATAAAGTGACAATATGACTGGAAATTGTAATAGTCCTTGTAAACAGAATGAAGGAATAATGAACCGGGGCATGACAGAGGTAATTAGAGAGAAACTGGTGAAAAAAACAGAGGTCATTAGGGTAGAGAAACCAGCACAAGAGACAAACCAGATTCAAAGAGACATGTTATATAATGAGGACTGGATAGCTTAAGGGAGATAAAAATGACTGAGAGGCAGATGGGATAATAGAGCACTAGTGGACACAGAGAAGGAAAGTGTAGTAGTAGTAGAAAGCCAAATAATAGTTAAAAACCTCAGCATTTCTGTTAAGGTTTTATACCATCTTAAATACAGTCTTGCTTTACTTAATAGAAAAAAAAGTAGCTTTTTTCATTAATTTAAACTTCAGGTAGTTAATTTAAACTTCAGGTGGTTATTATTTTTTGGAAATTCAAATCAAAACTTCCTATGCTTTTGTTTACCTTTGCTAAAATTGTGACTAGTGGTCACCTATCTTCTAAGTCTGCTGTAGATCTAAAATGCTTCTAAGAGGTCTAAACTAATTCTGCCCAACAGAACTAGCTGTTGGTTAACGAAAAATTTTAGAAAGGCTAGGTTTATGTTTAGCTATAAATATTAATGTTTAATTGAAATTTACAGCCTTTTAAAATTATTTCAAATGCTATGACTACTGGTTCCAAGTGATGAATTCATGTTATTGTTGGTCTTATTTTGCTGACAGCGAAGGAGAAGTTTATCTCCACTGAAAGTAAAAGGAATATTTACCTAAGTGGGCCATGGAGTTTAATTAATTTGTAAGAACCTCTGAATCATTACCTAGAGAACATCCTTGCTTGAATGTAGCCACACATTAATCAGTCAGTGTACAAAGCAGTCAAACTCACTGACTCTGGAAGGAACTGATGGTGTGTTACCCAGTCATCAGTACTCTTAGGGGCCAAGAAGGACTTTTCCTAGGAGGAACAGAACTTATCAAGAGCCTTGGCAGTTCTGGCCTTCCTTTTAGAATCAGAAAGTGTAGTAGAAAAGGTGAAAGGCATATGTCTTTTATCTTAAGGGCAAAATGAATCCCAGTAGGTAAGTTCTAAGCTATTTTGCATCAAGGCACCATGCTCATAAGTAAAAGATGCAGGTTAAAGACCATGCCTCAACAAGAAAGATTTACATAGGGGTTCTTGGAAGCAATGGCCCTGAGAAAAGGATCTAGATGTGGTGAAGAAACGAGTGAAGAGAGGTGCGCTGCTGAACCTTGTGCGGACAAACAAAGGACTAGTTGTGGATATGAAGGTCAGGGGTAGCCTTGGCTGCAGTGACCAGGAGATGGTGAATTTCAGGATCCTGCATGGAAGAAACAGGGCATTAAGTACGATTACAACCCTGAACTTCAGGAGATCTGACTTTGGCCTCTTCAAAGACCTACTTCGAGGAATCCCATGGGCTAAGGTTTAGAGAGAAGGGAGGTGCAAGAACACTGGTTAATATTTCAGGACCACTTCCCCCAAGCTCAAAATCGGTGCATCCTTAGGAGCAGGAAATCAGGTGAAGGAGGGAGGAAACTCTCATGGATGAGCAAGGAGCTTCTGGAAAAACTCACAGGAAAGACAGAAATTTATGGAACATGGAAACAGGGAATGGCCACTTGGGAGAAGTATAGGAGCATTGTCACAGTATGCAGTGATGCAATGAGGAAGGCTAAGTCCCACTTGGAATTAAACCTGGCAAGGGATGTCAGTAAGAAAGGCTTCTTCAAGTAGATCATCAGTAAAAGGAAGACTAGGGAAAATGTGGGCCTGCTGCTGAATGAGGTAGGTGCCCTGGTGATGAGGGATGCAGAGGAGACGGAGTTACTGAATGCCTTCTTTGCTTCAGTCTTCACTACTAAGGCTGGCCCTCAGGAATCCCAGACCCCGGAGATAGGACAGGGAGCCTGGAGTAAGGAAGACTCTCCCTTGATCAAGTAAGATCAGATTAGAGACCGCTTAGGCAAACCTGACACCCACAAATCCATGGGCCCTGAGGGGATGCACTCATGAGTGCCGAGGGAGCTGGCAGAAGTCACTGCTGGGCCTCTCTCCCTCATCTTTGGAAGGTCATAGAGAATAGAAGAGGTGCCTGAGAACTGGAAGAAAGCCAACGTCACACCTGTCTTCAAAAAGGGCAAGAAGGAAGACCTGGGAAACTACAGGCCAGTCAGCCTCACCTCCATCCCTGGAAAGGCGATGGAACAACTCATCCTGGATGTCATCTCTAAGCACATAGAAGACAAAAAGGTCACCAGGAGTGGTCAGCATGGATTCACAAAGGGAAAATCATCCTTGACCAATCTGATAGCCTTTTATGATGGAATGACGGACTGGGTGGATGAGGGCAGAGCACGGGACATTGTTTACCTTGACTTCAGCAGGGCTTTGGACACTCTCCCATGGCATCCTCATAGGTAAGCTTAGGAAGTGTGGGTTAGAGAAGTGGACAGTGAGGTGGATTGAGAACTGGATGAGTGAAGGAACTCAAAGGGTCACGATCAGCAGCACAGTTGGAGACCTGTAACTAGCAGTGTTCCCCAGGGGTCAATACTGGGTCTGATCTTGTTCAATATATTCATCAACGACCTGTTGCTGAGGGGACAGTGTACCCTCAGCAAGTTTGGTGATGATATTCCTCCCACACTGGGAGGGGTGGCTGACACACCAGAAAGCGTGCTGCCATTCAGCGAGACCTGGACAGGCTAGAGAGTTGGGCAGAGAGGAAACTAATGAAATTCAACAGGGGCGAGTGTAAGGTTGTACACCTGGGGAGGGATAACCCCATGCACTGATACAGGTTACAGTACTGACCTGCTGGAAAGCAGCTCTGTATAGAGAGACTGGGAGTCCTGATGGACAAGTTGAGTAAGAGGTAGCAGTGTGCCTCTGTGGCCAAGAAGGCAAATGGTATCCTGGGGTGCATTAAAAAGAGCATGGCCAGCAAGTCAAGGGAGGTTATCCTCCCCCTCTACTCTGCCCTGGTGAGGCTGAGGCCACATCTGGAATACTGTGTCCGGTTCTGAGCTCCCCAGTTCAGGAAGGATGGGGAACTACTGGAGGGAGTCCAGTAGAGGGCTATGAAAATTATCAAGGGACTGGAGCATCTCTCTTATGAGGAACTTCCGAGAGACCTGGGTCTTTTTAGCCTGGAGAAGACTGAGAGGGGATTCTATCAATGCTTATAAATATCTAAAGGGCAGGTGTCAAGATGATGGGGCCAGACTCTTTTCAGTGGTGCCCAGTGACAGGACAAGGGGCAACAAGCTAGAACACAGGAAGTTCCACCTAAACATGAGGAGGAACTTCCTTACTTTGAGGGTGGCAGAGCACTGGAACAGGCTGCCCAGAGAGGTGGTGGAGTCTCTTTCTCTGGAGATACGCAAATCTCACCTGACACAATGCTGTGCAACCTGCTCGAGGTGAACCTGTTTTGGCAGGGATGTTGGACTAGCTGATCTCTGAAGGTTCCTTCCAACCCCTGCCATTCTGTGATTCTGTGATAGATACTAGCTCTTTTGAACTGTGAAATACTTGATTGATGGGGGTTTGGAATGGTCTTACACATATGCACTGATCGTTATGTATTACTTACTGGTTTTAGACACTGTTCCTAATTACATAATGAATATAAGGAACTCATTTACAGTGATGGCACTACACATGTAATATAGAATCTTTTAAATGTATTTGTAATCACAACAAACAGGGGCCATCTGCAGAGATAGATATGTTTTCATTCTAAAGCTACCTAGCTCGAATTCTTCACTATCTGTCTAATGTTTTTCATTTGTTGTGTGAACACACAGCTGCAATGTTCTTCCTTAGGTTGTTATTTCTGAGGTATGGCAATTAGTTTTAAAAGTGATTATTGTGGAAGCTATTACAAACTGTCAATGCTATTATTTAGGTTCATCAGACTCCCTCCACAAAGGCTTTTGATCTGGTTTTTGTAGCTTTTTCTCCAAGAGAAAAGAAGAGATTGCTGGGTTTTGGTTTGTTTTTGTTTCTCAAAAAATTGTAGTGAAAAATGTATCATTAAATATACTTGACATTTATAAGATTTTATCACTACATGGACTTAATGGTAAGAAATTGAAAGGAGTTTTGAATCTTTAAAATTGAGTTGTGTTGATTATACTATGTAACATCACTTAATATTTTTTTCCTGATGAGGCATATACAGTTCTCATAGCTGTACAAAAGGCTCAAAGTTCATAGGGTATGAATTTATTGGAATGCATAGCAGTAGGATTAAGATTAAAATGAGTGTTGTGGTTTAGGCCGAATTAGCTAAAACCAGAATGACAGATGGCCCTTCCACCACCCCATCCTCCCACAAAGAGAGGAGAGGAAGAGATAAGGAGATTTAGAAGTTTAGCATGAACTAAACTACTTTAATGAAGTATTAATATTAAAATCAGGAAAAAAAAAGGAAATAATGGGATAGATACAATATATACAAGACCACATCAAGCTCCCAGGATGACGTCACCGGCAGGCACTGGGGAAATCCCAGATTGGACCCAGCGACAGATGGAAAGTGGGTTCCAGCTCTGGAGTC
>VXAK01026995.1:57367-76597 GCA_013399435.1 Arenaria interpres | reverse complement strand
GGCTGGGATGGAGTTACTTTTCTTCACAGTAGCTCCTAGAGGNGAGTTACTTTTCTTCACAGTAGCTCCTAGAGGCCATGTTTTGGATTTGTGATGAAAACAGTGTTGATAACACAAGGATGTTTTAGTCACTGCAGAGCGGTGCTTGCACAGCGTCAAGGCCTTTTCTGCTTCTCACACCGCCCCACCAGCGAGCAGGCTGGGGGCGCACAAGGAGTTCAGAAGGGGCATAGCCAGGACCCCAACTGACCAGAAGGATATCCCAGACCGTATGACATTGCCCTCAGCCATAAAAACTGTGGAGAAAGTGGTGGTGAGCAATTGGGGTTTTTTGAATAATTTTTTCTTAGGTTTGTTTTTCTTCGTTTTCTGTATATATTAAACTAACTGTATTTCAACCCACAAGTTTCCTCCCTTTTGCTCTTCTGATTCTCTCCTCTCTCCGGCTGTGGGGGAGTGAGCGAGCAGCTGTGTGAGATTAAACCGCAGCAGTCCTTTTTGGCACCCCATGTGGGGCTTGAAGGGTTTGAGATAACAAATTTGACCACAGCACATTAGAGGGAATTTATTATACCTGTTTAAC
Organism: Arenaria interpres; assembly: GCA_013399435.1. Lineage (NCBI taxonomy): Eukaryota > Metazoa > Chordata > Aves > Charadriiformes > Scolopacidae > Arenaria > Arenaria interpres. The sequence continues at coordinate 76,014 of VXAK01026995.1, read as the reverse complement.
AGTTGCTGGCCGCGATGTTGACTTCCTTGTCCTTGGCACTGGTTTATCTGATCGTAGCCATGCTCCCTTTTTCATTTTGCTGTACATTGAATTTGAAAGCCGTTTGCTGTGCAGTGTGACACTTGGTTGTGTTTTCCCTGAGAGAACTAGGATGAAAGCCTTGAGCCTAATCTGATATTGGGCCCTGCGTTGTTGCCTTCCCTTTACTTCAGGAGCCATCTCGTTAAGACAATTAACAGTTACACTTTTTCCCTTTTCTTCTCCAAGAACCGATCAGTGGATGAAATGAAGAATGGCACCTCCCCCTTCTTCTCCCGCAGGGTAGATGTTTTCTCCCTCTTTACAATAACTCTTCAGTATCTTGAATGTCCTTGGGTAGCCAGAATACTCCTGTTAGCATGTTTCAGGAATGTGTTTCCAGCTTTTCCTAAGGTTAACCAGCTATTTAGGAATATCTATAATAGGAATATCTATAATAAGAATATCTATAATAGGGATATGTCCCAAGGCACTATGGGTTATGGGTAGCAAGGCACGTGGGCAGGTACCTGGAAGGGGTATCATCTCTAATGGTCTGGGACTTCACACCCGGACAAGTGCAGGAGCTTGATGTGTGATAAGAGCATTTGGAAAGTAGGATGCCCTGGCTGTGCCAGAGACACAACTTGCTACCCTGTGCTGGGGCCGGGCACCTACCTGCCAAGGGCCATTAGCATCCTCAAGGGGAAAAGAGGGTCTCTGGATCTGAAGATGTACAAACAGCCCTGACTAAATCAGAGACCCAACCCTCAACTATATCAGTCACCCCGATAGTCAAGAAGGAAAAATGGAAGAAGTCAACTGATTTAGTAAGGGAGGAAGAAGAAGCTTCTTCTGAGAGCAGGAGGGAAAATCGAAAAAGGCAGCCTGTTCTGCAGCAGAGAACCCACAAGAACAGGAGGGGGAAGAGACAGAAATGATAAGCACGTCAGAAACCTCCTGATCCCTAAATGAGCTGTGAGATAAGCAAAAAGATTCCAGCCACCATCCAGGCGAGCAAGCTGTCAGCTGGTTTCTCCGATGCTGGGAGAGACTGGGGCCGGTAGTCAGGAACTGGAAAGTCCTGAGTGACCACCGTAACCAGATGGAGCCCAAAGTCATGGACTAAATGAACTCAATGGGCATTTTATGGACGTTTTACGGGGGTGGCCCATATTCTAAGGAAATGATATCTATGTATATATCTGTAACACAGCTGTAGTGTCTTACATGTGAAAGGATATAGATACTAACTAGCTAAAGCCAAGCTGTTTAAATACAATTGCTTGTCTTCCTTGCCTTGATTTCTCAGATTTTTTCTGGCTACGCTGTAACAGTTGTAGAGCTTTCTTCTATATGTATCACAGTATTATAAACTATTTTTCCATTATTTCTCATTAAAAATATTTAGGCTGATCTGGGTCATCATAATGCATGGGATCTTGAAGTTTTAAAAATGTCAACATACATTAAACATTTGCGCAGGCAACAGTTTCAGGAAAACTTGGGGAGAACAGCTTTTTTTTGCATACTTCACCAACAGATACTGTGGTGTTTTGTCTAATTTTTCAGGTGATTATTACAATATAGGTTTTTCACTTATCCATGAGATGTGGGGATTTTTTAAACTCTTCTTCCTTTCTAGCCTGATTCCTTAAGAACATTCTGCTTATGCGATTCACTCTATTCTTCCAACAATTTGGTGTTCTCCCTAGTATCTTTCAAACCTGATGACGAGTCTTGATCTTTGCCAAATTTGGCTGAAGAGTTTCTACATGCTTAATGAAAATGCTTGATGGGGAGACCCCATCAAGCTGGAGTACTGCCTCCAGCTCTGGGGCCTTCAGCACAGGAAGGACATGGACCTGTTGGCAGGCGTCCAGAGGAGGGCCACGAAGATGATCAGAGGGCTGGAGAACCTCTAGTATGAGGACAGGCTGAGAGAGTTGGGGTTGTTCAGCCTGGAGAAGAGGAGGCTCTGGGGAGACCCTAGAGCAGCCTTTCAGGACCTAAAGGGGACCTATAGGAGAGAAAGGGAGGGACTGTTTATCAGCAAGTGTAGTGATAGGATGAGGGTAATGGTTTTAAACCGAAGGAGGGGAGATTTAGATTTGATATTAGGAAGAAATTCTTTACTGTGAGGGTGGTGAGGCACTGGAACAGGTTGCCCAGGGAAGCTGTGGATGCCCCATCCCTGGAAGTGTTCAAGGCCAGGCTGGATGGGGCTTTGAGCAACCTGGTCTAGTGGGAGGTGTCCCTGCCCATGGCAGGGGGGTTGGAACTGGATGATCTTTGTGGTCCCTTCCAACTCTAACCATTCTCTGAGTCTATGATAACAAAAATTGTCTGGCAGAAGTGATGGATTTAAACTGATGGCATTGCTGATGGAAGCACTGCAACGCGAAAGTGACTTGCTCTCCAGCTGACAAATCAGGATGCACAGAGTGGCCAGTAAATTAGCAATCGTTTGACTCAAAACCAGCGCTAACATGGCTTTCCTTCCCCAGATGATAGAGTACTCCATAGCGTACTGTGGGTAGGTACTGTACTGTGGAAAGAAAACTACACGTACTGCAGAAGAGGGGACATAAAGTTGCAGGAATGAGGAGGCAAAGTAGAGATGGGGGTGTGTACGGACAGATCGGGGAACAGGGCCTCTCTGATAAATGTGCTACAAAATTCTTTTTTCAAGATGCTGGGTGTGCTGTATTTTACTGTTGCCATGGTTACATGTACAATAGCAACTTGTAATGTGGTCCTGGGGGTCTTTGCAGTTAGCGCTCAAGCTGGATGTGGTAAACATTACCTGACCGTAATGTTAGAAATATTTTTGAATAGTATTTAATGAAATTGAAGTTTCAAATAAAACAGTGTATGTAGATGAAACTGGCTCTTAATGAAAACACCTAGTCCAGTAAGTCAGGAACACTTTTTTTCTTATACCCAGTTTCTTTTATTTTTGTTTTCTTTGTGAGAAGACTTGTTTTTGGTAAACAGAAGATGTGTAAGTCCCTATCTGTCATGAAGGTTATCTGGCGAAGTTTGGGAAAACTAGTGTTCTGTGGTTTTTGCGAAGTGAAAAACTCTGTATTTAATCGTGCTCGGGCTAGAGGTCCTCAGGCTTCTTGCACAAAGAGCAGAAAACCCGAAAACATTAGGTAGATAATGACTATCTTCAGTTGTCTCTATGGTATTTGAGAAAGTTACCTTTTTAACACTTTTAAAATACTTTGATGGTGGCTTTTTCCTTTGTGAAGTATTACATTGAATGTGTAATTAGTTATTTAGAAGCCATTTACTACTCTAAATATCTTTTGGACTTGACACAATTAATTAATTTCAATTGTATCTAGTGATTAGGCAGTATTTTGCTTTCAAATTAACTGTAGTAGATACTAGGGGTTTTGCTGGCATTTTCTGCTTAAAGAGGAATTTTGTTTCTTTTCCCTGTGCAAAACTTGTAATTGTTTTTGGTTTTTTTCTGCGAGAGCAAGGTGTAATTGATATTAGTAAAGCAAAATATATCAGCAAAACTTCCCTGGAGGTGTTCAAGGCCAGGCTGGATGGGGCTTTGAGCAACCTGCTCTAGTGGGAGGTGTCCCTGCCCATGGCAGGGGGGTTGGAACTCGATGATCTTTAAGGTCCCTTCCACCTCGAGCCATTCTATGATTCTATGATAATCTTTCTCTGTTTGTCACTGTGATATCAAACTCCTCAAAATGTGAATGTTTTACTTCACAAATTAAACAGGGGACATGAAAACTGTGATGAAAATTGACAGAACTGCAACTGAGATCTTTAAATACAGGCTCATGTCCCAAAATAAATATCCCTTTTCATTAGTTTAGTTTCCAGTTACTAATTTTAGAATTGGTATAGGGTTTAACCAAGCTTTACACATAGACATAGTTTTCAAATTAATGAAAGAGAAACATCAGATTTTTAGAGGTGTATGAGGAAAGCCAGTTGTCTACTGGTCTAGAACAGTTATCAGACTATATATAAGAAAATGTTGTTAACCGCTAAATAAGTAAGTTTGAGCTGGCACTTAGTGTTTGAAAAAAATGAGATCTGTAGCCCGGAAGAAATCTGAACAGAAATTGGCTGCACCATTTTGCTCTAGTCAACATTATTAGCGCAATTACCAAGAGAGGGCTGAAACTTCCGATACAGCTGTTAAGTAACGTGATTTTTTCAATGGCAGGGAAGAGATAAGAAGTTCCCAAGGGCGTACTGATAACTGTAAGAAAAGAACCTTAGTTAAGCAAAACTGCTCAAATCATTGCTCATTCCATAACTCTGTGAATGTGTCCCGGGGAGAGAAGAGTCCAGGGCTGTATTTTATTCGGAGAAGCTTTCGTAGCTACCTTAACCATAGTAATCAATAACAAGCCACACAAGGAGACAAACGCCTTTTATAGTGAAATGGAAGAATTGTCAAGATAACTATTTAGACTTCTAAAAGGCCTGGGAGAAGAAAGAAAATTTCTGTCATCCATCAGCAGCCTGTTGAGAGTTTGGGCTTTGTGGTTTTTTTCAGATTGCTTGAAACTTTTTTATCTGTCATCATCACCAGTGATGGATCTTTGTTCTGCATTCGTAATTTTAAGCAGCTGAATATTTTCTCATCACAGTGTGCTAGTAGACTGTAAAAATACATAAATGGAGCCTTGAAACAATTTATTTAAATGTGCCTAGAGTAATTATGTGACTGGGTTTGGGGTTTTTTATCGCTTATTTACTTGAGAAAAATAAAATAGCAGAGGTGACACCCTACACTAAAATTTATTGTTATCTCTTTTGGAAATACTGATAATTCTGAACCACAGAAACCGAAATAGAAATGAAGGAATGCACCGGCTGGGAAAGCACGAGGCAGCCATGTGTTGGCGAAGGGCTATGTTGTTAAAGCTCAGAATTGGATGATTAACTTGCCGTGCACATACGTGGGAGAAGATGACTCACAGCCAATAGTAAAATATGCTTATTACAATATGCTTGTAGAAAACCATTGTCTCTAACAATAAGAGCTGGTTTGGATTATCGACTATTATAACTAAATAATTGCCATACTGGATTTTTGTGCATATCGTAGAATCATAGAATGGTTCGGGTTGGAAGGGACCTCAAACATCATTGAGTTCCAACCCCCCTGGCCTCCCTGTCCCATGGGCTGGGACACCTCCCACTAGACCAGGTTGCTTGAAGCCCCATCCAGCCTGGCCTGGAATACTTCCAGGTAACAGTGATCAAAACTTGACAATATCTGTTACCAACTGGCAGAGATAGCCCTAAAGTGATATTCACATTTTATTAAAAAAAAAAAAAAGTAAATCTGTTCAATTTGTTAATTAAATAATTTGGTAAAAACCAGAAGCTTTAAAAAAAGTTTGTCCTGGCTTGAGGTAGAACAGAACCAATTTGCAAAGTTGAGCGGATGGATGCAGAGCTATGACAGCAAGAGAGGATATGCTTTTCTTCTTGACAAGCTGAGGAGAGTGATGACATACACTTAAAAAAATCAAACATTTAAATGGCAAGAAGAGAAATTAAAGTACAGAAAATTTCTGAAGAATTCAAGATGTTAATTGGAAAAATTTGGCGCACACAGATGAAGGTATTAAGGCATCTTGCTGAAATACTTGCTGGCTGCAATGCAGCCTCTTTACTAGGCAGGTAGCCAAAGGTCAGATTGTGAAGGGTGGAGATATGTTCAAGGTGGTTACATTCCATCTTCAGAAACAGTGACAAAAACTTGGTTTTGCATGAGGATAATGACCTATCTTACAGCTCCCAACAGGAAGTTTATTTCTATCAGGTATTTGGTATCTACAGGCCTAAAAATCTGAAACCAGGTGTAGTAAGAGTTGACCGACAGGTGCTGGCCTGCTGATGGTCCTTCAAATGAGATCTTGGAGCACAGAAATTTCGGAATAATGTTCATGTTGTCCCCATATTCAGAGAAAGCGTGTGGGATGATGATATGCTTGTTGCCATGGTACTGGTGTGAAACGCTGCACTGGGAGGCCCATTATGAGATTCAAATAGCAAAGAACTAAAATAGTCTTATGCAGAAAATAAGTCTGGTCACACAGCCATCCTCCTCCTTTGCAGAGACTATAAATTAAGAGACCATTTTGTAGTTCATTGACTGTGTGCAGTAGGGAATTCATGTGACAAAATTCAACTCGTGACCAGAAGGAAAGGGAAGGTGATATTTATTTTAAACAAAACTGATCTCAGTCACTTCACTCAACATCGACTCTCATAGATTTCACCCAGTCATCTTCTTACACCCACACACTCATGAGGGCCAAGAAGCCCATGTCCAAGCGGGCAGGCCAAGTAGGCTGGAGATCCCCATGGAAGACAAAGAATGGTGGGTCTTGAGTAGATGCACTGGGCATCTTCCTTGGCAGTGGAAAACTTTTTCGCTGCGCTGTTTTGAGCTGGGATAGAGTTAAATTTCTTCGTAGTAGCTGGTGCGGTGCTCTGTTTTGGATTTGTGATGAAAACAGTGTTGATAACACAGGGATGTTTTAGCTATCACAGAGCAGCGCTTACACAGCATCAAGGCCTTTTCTGCTCCTCACACCGCCCTACAAGTGAATAGGCTGGGGGTGCACGAGGGGTTGGGAGGAGAGGCAGCCAGGACAGCTGACCCCAACTGACCAGAGGGACATCCCAGACCATATGACATTGTGCTCAGCAATAAAACAGGGGGGAAGGGCGGTTGTCCAGCGTGAGAGTTTCTTGGGGACTTGCCGGGCACTGGTAGGCTGGTGGTGAGCAATTAGGCTTTTGGCAGCACTTGTTTTTCTTGGTTTTGGGGTTTTGTAATCTTTGCTTTCTTTTTCTTTTTTTCTTTGGTTTTTTTTTTTTTTTTTTGGTGGGGGGGGTTGGGTGTGCGTTTTGGTTTGGTTTTTGTTTTAATTATTAAACTGTCTTTCTCTCAACCCACAAGTTATCACATTTTTTACCCTCCTGATTGTCTTCCCCATCCCACTGGGTGGGGGCTGAGCTGCCAGCTGGGTTAAACCGCAACAATCATCCAGCTATTTATATCCTTCAGCTATTGCAATGTGACTTTCCACCGTAACCTTTGCTTACCTCATCCCCCATAAACCGTAGGGAAGGTTGCTACCTGTTTTTTTGTGTTTCCTCATTTGAGCATCTTTATGGCTACAGCCTTTCTTCCTGCTGGCATAACGACTGGCACACAGGGTGTGCTGCAACAGTGCTGCCATCCTCCTGTTCTTGGACCTCAGCTCTTCTGCTGACAAGTCATCCTGCTGTGGCCTTATCGCAGCTCAGGCCCTCCTGGTCTTGATGTAAACAGCACATTCCTCAGTGTTTACTAGTTTGATTGCTGCTAATCACGTCCTCGGTTATCAATTCGTGCTGTTCCTTCAGCCCCGTGCTACTGCTCGTGCTTTTACATAAATAATTCCCACTCATATTTCGTTCAAACCAACCTTAATGTTTCTGTTTCAGGTCCCCGCAGCACCACACAAGACTTCAATGTGAGTGGGCCATTAGGGATAGAGCGTGTGTCCAGATGCTGAAGTGCAGCCTGGCAAGTGCTTTGAGAGACCGCTGATGGAGAATCAATGGAGAAACAGCACCAGCGAAAAGCATTTAAGTGAAAAGTTCTGAATATAGAGCTTCCCATAAGCAAACTCCTGATGTAATTCTGTGGTAAAGAGGACTAAAGCAGCAAGTGGATGTTAGAAGAATCTATCGTGGTGGGTTTCTTGGCTGACAGCTGTTGTTGCAGGTATCTGACTAGGGCTGTGCTGAAAACTGAGTTAATTTAAATTAATAAGCATATGAAAAAAAAATCCACAATACAGTTCATTGTCCTTTTTAAATGTAAGAGTAATTTGTTTAGCTGTGGTCCTCCTGGAGCTCGTAAGTCTTCATTTTGTCTTTTTTTCCCTTTTACCAAATTGCAAGTCACTTACATATAATTAAATTACATAAGAGTTAATGGTCAAACAGTTAAAGATATGATAGAAAGCATTTCAATTCAACCTGTTTCAACTCCCTTCTCTTAATCTACTTGTCATGTTTGTCTATTTTGATTCCTTTCAATTGAGACACTCATACACATTGGGTTGACTCTATCCTTAGCAAATTATACCACTATATGTAAATTAAGACAGGAACAGATCTCTCTCTTTTCCTAGCAGGATGTGTTATATTGCCACGGCAGCTTACAAATTCTTGCCCAAAACCTGCACTAAATTGCCCTTACACTTTTTGTATGCGTTGTATGCAATTTATACGTACAGCTGTCATCAGAACCATTTTTCAGATCCTGTATTTAACAATAAGTGATATATATGTTATTTATTTATTGGTGATATAAGAGGGAAAATTTGGGGTTAAGTTACAGTGTCATGCAGCTTTCTGACTTTGCCTGAGGCCTAGCTTCTTCCTTACCCTTACTCGAGCCTTGATTCTTGAGAACCTCTTGTCTAGAAGAACTGAGCCGCTGAAGAAAAAAATTGGCTGCATTTTATCGTCTCTATTCCTTCTGTCTGTCCTGATGACAAAATATGTCAGACTGCTGTAAAAAAAAAAAATAAATTTGAGTTACTACAATGAAAGTTAAATAGCAACTCTCTATGCCAAATAATTTAAAAAACAATTCATATGATTCCAACTTCACCCCGATACAAAATGCGGCAGCACCTGTTAGGAGGATGTGGCAACGGTTTCATAATGTACCACTGCCCCTTGCGTAACAGCAGGAGTGAAAAATACGTGTTTAATTGTGACAAGGGAGAAGATAAGTCAGGCGCAGTATATCCCTTCTGCCAGGACTAACCTTCCAGCCTGGCTTTGGTTCCAGTTCATTTCCAGCCGCCTGACTGCTGAGGCACTGCTGGTGCCTGGTTCTGTCTGTGCCATGGCTTCCTTTAGAGCAGGGCTTCCTTTAGAGCAGGTCTCCCTTTAGGGGGACTGCTCACTGGTCTTTCTCCTCACCGATCCATCTGCAAGGCTCAGGCTCTGGACACTCCTCTTTGGCTGTTCTCTCTTCTTTTCAGATCTTTTCATAGTTGTCTTCTCTGCAAACAAGATTCAGATTAGATATTAGAAAAAAATTTTACACTGGAAGGGTTATTAAGAATTGGAATGGGCTGCCCAGGGAAGTGCTTGAGGCACCATCCCTGGAGGTATTTAAAAGAGGGGTTGACATAGTGCTTAGTGACATGGCTTAGTGATGGTTTTTATCAGAGTTAGGTTGATGGTTGGACTAGATGATCTTAAAGGTCACTTCCAACCTAGACAATTCTATGATTCTATGATTAGCCAGTCTTCACTGTGTTCAGCTCCTCTTTCATGCACATATCAGCAGCATTCAGGCTCAGAAAATAGTTATAGCATCATAGAACATCTCAAGCTGGAAGGGACCCATAAGGATCATCAAGTCCAACTCCCTGCTCCTTGCAGGACTACCTTAAACAGAACCATATGACTAAGAGTGTTGTCCAGATGTTCCTTGAGCTCTGAGAGGCTTGGTACCATGAGCACTTTCCCAGGGAGCCTGTTCCAGTGACTGAACACCCTCTCAGTGAAGAACCTTTTCCTAATGTCCAATCTGAACTTCCCCTGATGCAACTTCATTTCATTTAATTTCATTTTCTCGTGTCCTATTGCTGGTCACCAGAGAGAGAAGATCAACACCTTCCCCCTAGTTATGGTCAGCATCAAACAAAACATCTTCTTGACTATCATTCCCACGATGTGGTTCAGCTCATCATGTTTAAGATGAGCCAGACACAAATATTTTGAGCTGTGCTCTTGTGCTGCAACGGTGTCCTAAATCTCTTCTCAGTCCACGCTTACCAGGGTCATCTTGCACCAGAGATCTGTCTTCCTGTTCATTAATTACCCCACGCAATAAGGTGGGGTGTTACTGACAATCTTTGGTGGGGCAGCATTTGTCCCTGTACAAGCTTTCTGATGATACTGGATTTTTTTTTCTGTAGTGGGCAATGTTTGCCCTATGAAAAATCTAAGGTCTCAGCTGAGTGCAATCAGACACCTTTTCTGAAAGGTTTTTCAAAGTTCCAGAAAAGCTCATCAAGAGTTGCTGGTTGGAGTATTTCAAGTCTTGAGCAGATACCCAGTGTAAACCATAAAGGAAAGTTCGTGTGAATATTAACGAAGCCAGCTATAGCCAAGAGGCCTCATTAGGAGTTCGTGTCATCTGATAACAGAAAGCACAGGAAGTCATTTCAGTAGGACACAAAACCAGGAGCTGCTCGTTGTCTCCAGGACCTATAAGAGAATGGATGTTGGAGCAAGAGGATTGATACCTTATTCTTTGACTGTGTTTTCTCATCCACTTTTAGAAAATGTTCTCAAAAAGAGAATAAAACTAATCTTTTTCAATAAGAGGATGAATATACCCATGCATATCTCTTATTGGGATGCACTGATAAGTATTAGAGGGGTTGTAATAAATAAGCAATGTGATTTTATCAGAAAGGAGGACACAAAGTACAAACCTATTTGATACATACACCGTAATGAAAAAGGCATTCCTGTTTCTTACAGAGCGAATGCAGATAAACCTTTCTGCTTGAACGGACTTGATATATTTTTTAGCATAAGCAAAAGACAGGTATTATTGCAGCAGGAGCAGGACTTAGTAAAGCAAGTATTTCAGATCAGTATTACATTTGTAAAAAGGAAGCTAATAATGTCCTAAAAACTGGTATAAAGAGAGAACTGCTTTCTAGTATCAGTATACAAGCTTAACATATACTTAAATTAAAATTGTATAAGTTTAGTACTGAAAGAGACGAATGTGGACTTTGTTCTAGTACTTGCTTCCTCTGAAGCACCCGCAGTTCTGGGGAGAGAATCCTAGATTAACTCCTGATACCCAAACTGATTCTCAAACACTCCAGTTCAAGTGATTGGTGTAGCTTATGCTATATTTGTTGTCTGGAAGATGATTTTATGGCCTGTTACTAAAATGCTCAGGTGTCTTAAGGCCTTTCCGTAGTAACAAGCCCTTCCATTTCACGCTACTTTTTAAAGAACTTTTATTTATTCACCACTCCTAGCTAGGAATGGCTTAAAGAGCTTTGCACTCAACTAGATATAATCGCTTGTTTATGTAAGAAAGCACCACCTTGCAGGTTAATCTGTTCTGCATCAGTTTCTGAACAAATAAAAAATAGAGCAATATAAGCAATTTATTCTGCTTGCCTGCCTTTTCTCCTTTCTTTTTTTTTTTTCTTTTTTTTTTTTCTTTTCAACATAGATTGTTGGCTTTGCATTGGCTTTGCATCACGAGGGACTGTTTCCGCTATAGAAAGTGTTTCTTGCGTATATAGTGTATTTGTTATACAGGTCGGGTGATTTGAAATCTTTTAAAAGGAAGATATTTATGCAGCACGTGGGTGGAATCACAAGACTCACAATGTGTTAACTCCATGATCTCATTATAAGAAGACTTAGACAATTTTCAATGGAAGGTATCATCCATCATATTATTCAGCATTTTTGGAGGTAAAGTAGTAGAAAATTTTCTGTGTGGAAATTTGATTAATATCTACAAAGGTTCATAACTCTTATGTTTTTACAGACAGAAAAACATGTGGGAAGTTTAGATTATTCACTGAAGTGTAGGGGGTCAATAGCAAACAAAGAATTAAAGCTGTGAATTCTGAATCCTGTTAGGCCTGTTAGCCTCTGATTAATAACAGCACTTTCTGTAAAACTTGCTCACTTATAAAAATTTGCAGTAGAAAAATAACTACAAACTCTGCAAACTTTGACAGTTAAGAGAGCAGTGAAAATTAAGTATTGATCAATAAGATTGTAAAGATATAACCTTTGACTAGAAAGCATGATATTTTTAAACAATTTCATTTTTTGTATAGGTAACTGCAAGTGTTTGAATAACTTATGAAGTCTCCTGAAACTTTAGCCATATCTTCAAATGTCTTTTCAGCACTGGAGAATCAGAATTCTCAAAACAAGACATCTGTAGGTAGAGGTTGCAGAGTCTGTTGGTACTGGGCCCCCAAGAAAAACAACTGTTCTCCCAAGAAAAAAAACAATGGCTAAAATACCTAATATGGTCACAGTTTACTTCACCTGTAAAAGTATAAATCTTTCTAGTAAAATTCTTAATGATCTCCTAAAAAACTATTTCCTTGTCATTAGCTAGGTTCCATGTAGTTCTGTATAGTAGCATTGCTAAATGGGAATATACTTCTTGTTTTCTACTTCTCTCTCTGCTTCCTCTCAGAAGACCATCTCCTGTTTCTTGGAAAACTCATTATGTTGAGGGAAGCAGCGAGTAACCCAGCAACACTTTATGCTGACACACAGGACTAGGTTATTTATGTGCTGCAGTTTCAGTTTATGAAATATATTATGTAATTTTAGGTGGTTTATGCGCTGCTGTATTGTAACCTTATCTTTGTATGGAATGCATTTGACTCAGGTGTCTTTGCAAGAAGGAAAAAGCTGTCGCTGGTTGGTTTTCTGTTGTTGTGGGTTGTTTTTAATCTTTTTTCTTTCTTTTCAAAACCATCCCCTCCCTTAAGGGGAAAAGGGGTTGAGCTATTAGCAGGAAGTGTAAGCAAATCCAAGCAAGAGCAAATCCTGGGCTTTCCAAGCCTGAGAAGGTAAGGTGACATCCCTATTTTAAAAGCTGAAAGAACAAAGTAATTGCAAGGTGTTGTGCTGCTTACGGGGAATCAGTTGCTCAGGAGAGTGCCAAGAACAAAGAAAATAAGAATATAACTGCTTAGGTCAATAGGAACACATTCTGTTCTAATTTGGACAAGTATTAACAAAATAAGGATGCCAGCTATACAAGGTTAGAGGTGCTACTGGAAAAGGCCAAAGAGAAGTAGAGCAGTGGGGAAGCCCTGGGAGATACTACAGTGTACAGCTCATGCTCGTTTCTTCATGGGTGCATCCATATTGTCCAGTGCCATCTCAATATTTCTTTCTGCCATAGAGCAAGATTTCTAAAAATGAAATATGAAAATTTACTTTATAGCGATGTCACAAGAGACCAGTGAGATAAATCAATCCATTGAAATTTAATTGCATATTAAATTCTGTTAGATACTGCTGCTAAAGTTTTAATCTAAATCTGAGTGAGATAAGTAGAGCTAGAGGTAAAAGAAAGAAGGAAGCTTTGTATACATGGTGAAAATATGAATGTCTGTGCAAATAACATGAAAATCCATTTCAGGAGGGATGAAACCCTCTGCAAACTTCTAAGAGAGTTGTGACAACTACACAATACCAGCTCTTGTTGCCCAGTTGCAGAATTTCAACATCAGAAAATGCATCTCCAGAAAATTATATTATCTTGTCCTATCGTATGAATTCAAAACATGTTATTTCCACTGTGGATGTTGATGTCATCTTAAGTCATGTATGTTTTGTATAGCAGCACTCTCTCCCCCCAAAAAAATAATGTACAATGTTGCAGGACATTTCCCCTTGAAAATGTGAGCATCCAGTCTTATAAGAAAACTTATTTGGAGGGGGAAAAAAGTGTGCATCTCTATAAACAAAAATCGAAGTGTCTCAGATAAAAATCACGCTTCGGTTCCTAAATACTGGGTCAGTTTAACTCCAGACTTTTACATGCGCTTGAGTCAAAACACAGATTGGTCAAGAGAGGACGCTTGTGCTTGCATTGTCCGGTCAGTCAGCAACGTGATTCATTTTGTAGGGCTGGTTGCGCAAGTTGACAAGATAATCCAGCCAGCCCTAGCAGCTGCTGCGCTGCTGAGACTCCGGTGTGCCGTCCTGAAGGCAAAAGCCAAGTGCAGTCTGTATGAAAACAGGCTAGTGATGAAACTTCAGAACATACAGTGCAACGAAAAGCTGAAAAATTCCCTCGAAAATGTCGGGTCTCAACACGAATCGGAAGCCTCAGAAGAAGAATATCACTGTGGAAGTACAAAGAAACCAAACAAACCATGGAAGAGGTGGCTGGGTGGTTTCAGCATGCTTTCAACAACATTCTGCAAACTTGCCTTGCCTTAGGTGAGAGAGGCTCACGCTGCGTGTGAGGCAAATTCAAACCTAACATGACAAAAAAGCAGAGGTACACAATTCAGAATAAGAAAAGTTTCCCTATCCAGTGAAAGCCTTGAATCCTAGCTGGGTGTAGAATGCTTTGACCTTTGCCGTTTCCTTTTTTTCTTAAATACAGTTACATGCTTCGAAGGTACTTGTTTCTCTGTAGTAGAAAGGAATACATAAAGACGTTGAATCAGGACCTCTTTTGTTCTGCCCTGCTTCCCTTCCCAGCTGCCCTTAATACTTACGCTAACACTCCTATTTGTCTACCCCACATACCTGCTGGGAGTGCCCTGGCTTGGCAGGCGAGAATCTCCCAGCTTCAGGGGGGGGATTGCGTAAGGTCCGATGGTAACTCAGCACCAAAACCGGGATTACCACGTGTGTTTCTGCTCTCCCGGTCTCACACCTGACGTGTTATGCAGGCACAACACAATGTGTGCTCTCTTTATTTATTGACGGCGTGGTGCAAAGGTTAAGGTTGAAGGCTGGACCCACCGAGGCGTTTCAAGGCTGGAAGGGTTGGAAATATCTCTAAGTCCAAAATCAATGTTTTTGACACCTCCTTGCTAATGCTGGTTTCCATCCAGACCTACACTTCCAGAACTGAAGGTCCCTGTTAAACCCATGCTTTGCACAAAACACCATCCCATCGGATTCCCTGAGGGAAAAACTGTGGAGGCAAAAAGCAGCAAAGGTGTTCTCATGACAGAGATGGAGCTCCTGCAGCAGGCAAGATAGATATGAAGAGGAAGTGGACAAGGGTTGAATCCAAGCTCAGTGGGGACACCCTTTGCTCCTCACAACGAATTTCTTCTGCTTTTGACAGGTGTCTGCATGGGGCTTCTTTCCCTTGCTGGCAATCCATCCTGTGCTCTCCTCACCAATAAAAATACAAGTGAATGTAACTGTCTCTACAGCCATTGTTATCAAAGAGAGGAAATGAACTGGAAATAAAACACCCCGTGAGTTACTCACCTCGAGTTATGTTTTCATGAGAAAACCCAACACACTTTTTGCAGAAGTGACTTCATGTTTCGTGTACCATTAACTCATTAGGTCTACATCTGCCATGTTAACTTTGTGCGTGGCCACAGGCACTGCTAATGAGTCAAAGGTTTTTGGCATCCCTCTGGGGCAGCTCCAGGTAAATAAAGTTTACCTAGTTCCTTTCTTTATGTATAGGTCTCTGCTCTAGTTTCTGCTCCTCTGCTTCCCCCTCCACCCACGTGTGTACAGACAGACCGGTCAGAGAAACCAAGAGAGCTTCTCTGGCCCACAGAAGATAAACTTTTTTCCTTTTTTTGGGGAGGAACACCTGCCAAATGCTGCTGAGCTGGGCTAGCAAGCTGGATTGGTAGAAAACTTCTCTTTCTCTGCCTGTCCTTGATTTGGTTTACCAAACTTCCAAAGTAACAGGTCCTTATGTTTCGGGGCCAATGCTGATCATTGCATGGCAATTAAATGAGCATCTCAAATACCAAACCTAGTGTCACGTATGGAATACACCTGGCAGCTGTTCTACTGGTGGCTGAATGCAGCTGAACTTCTCAAAACCCCTTCTCAGGCAGCCCTGGTGCCCACCCTCCCTGCGGTCCCCGTCTCCTCCAGACCATCCCGTCAAGTAATTGCTGTGCTGTTGAAGATAAGCTGTGTCTTCAAGAACAAAAGGAGGACACGGTGCTATGAGAAAGGTCATAGGAAAAAAATTTTGTTTTCTTTGTTATACGAAGGTTCGTGATGTGGGACGCCTCCGTTACATTAGAAAGTGCAGCTCCTCTCTGGAAGGCTTTCGTATGCACCCGCTGATTCACTAGTAACTTTTTTTCCTTGGATTCCCTATCTGGAAGGTGGGGATAAACCTTTCTTGGAAGGATGTATTATCTTGGGAGGAGTAGTTACTGGTAAGTGACTAGCATTAGTGTTTGGCTACTACCATTGCGAAAGCCAAATAAGTTCTGGTTATAGAGTAAAACCATTAGTCTTTGTTCATAATGGAATTAACGCACTTTCTAAATCAGTTTTTAGCATCCCTTACAATATTGCCTATCCCACAATGAGCTGCACACCCTTGCAATTTCTTTATGCTTGTTATCATTTTTCCAATCTAAAATACAGAGTCAAAAACATCTATTAAGATTTATATAATACACACAATCTAAACAAATAGTAATTTTTCTTCATTTTCTTTAAGGTACTTCAATCTTAATTCAGGTCATCAAGTCATTCATTAAATAATGAATAGTTGTTATCAACTATTCCATATTATGGCTTCACCTCACCGCCTTCTCTGAAATTATCATATTCTTCCTACCTACGAGACTCAGGAAAACAATCTTACCAACTTCCCTACAACCCTTAACTGAGCAATATTTTGTGGCATTTAAGTAATGACAGAGTAGGGTACCCATCAATTAAGATTTCCACCCATACAGCCAAACAGTTGGTGCTAGGATATGGTCTTGGAATAATGTGTAGGTTTAACCTGCATAGTTTACAGAAGTCACACATTGTACTTGCTAATCACCAACTGTAGTTTGTACTCAATTATTCAAAGTTACGTTCCCTTAGTTTTCAGTCCTGTGAGTACAGAGCTTTGTAAAATAAAATTACACCTTCATCTTTGTTCGCTGAACTCCGAGCTCTCCAAGGAAGTGAGCCTCGTTAGGAAACTCAAACCCTCTGAGGACAAATTCTGTCCCTCTAACTGGTTCAACCACAAAACAGCTCCACAGAGGTCAACCTCGTGGCACCAGTTTACTAAATGAAACCAGAATCCAATCCACCTCAGGAGCAGCTGTGAAGCAATTGTGTGGATCTTTATCTCTCTCTATGGGGAAATTACAACATTTGTACTCATCAGGGTGAATTCTGTGCTAGTATTGTTACAAGATTTCAACAATTATTTGGTTTTTTCATTTTTGGTTAAGGAAGACCTTGAATGTTAGAAGATAACATGAGCAGAAACCAGTGTGATCCAACTAGTCTATTTATCTCAACTTGCTTAGAAAACAGGTGGTTTTTCTTAATTTCTGCTTACCGTTTGTATGTCTCTTTCTAGGAAGAAACATCAACACCCTACTCTTTGTTTCCACCAAATGCACAGAGGTATAAGGTGTGCTTGGGAACAACCAAAATTCCCATTCACCATCGTTGTTTATGCAAGTGGAAGAAACCAAATGTTCAGGGAAAAAATGGCACCTTTAATTTTATATTTTAACAGCTTGCAAATGGTGGTAGTATCATCTCATTTATTTATGTATATGAATGAGCTACCGGTGATTCCAGCATTCTTTGCTGTGTTTCAGATTGCTTGTTTTGCTGGAGTAACCATAATAGAGAAATGCAACACTCCCTGCGCTGTGTGGCCGTATATATATCACAGGGCAGTGATATATGACTAGCATTAGCTGTGGCAGTGGAGCTTATACAGCAAGATTTGTGTTTCTCACACGAGTAGGTGGTCTAAATATAGCTATTACCACCCACTCCTCCTTTACCTTAAGAATTTATTCATAAATTTTAACCGTCGAGAGTACGAGTAATTGAGAAGAGGGCAGAGCTCCTTTGGGCAGATTGCCCCATATAGACACAGTTTAAGAAACTGGGGTTCAGCTGTAGCTCTACATCGCAAGTCAGAGCAGTCTTCTTTAGCAGCTGCAGTGCTGACTGTGGATATTCCCCATTGCAACAGATTGCAAGGCTTGTTTGATTTGTACCCAAGAAGGAATCGACCTGTTCAGCAGCCAGGTAATTATTAAGGGCACGCTGTAGGAGATGCCATCAGACTGATTGCATAAACCACAGACCAGTGTAACATAACATTAGCAAGTCTCGAAAGAAGAGGTTTATTCTCCTTTCAGAAATTTTATTTTTTGGCAATGCCTACTAACGTTTTTCTGTTTCCGCATTCCGAGTGCTTCCAAGTCTTAGTATTGTGCAGCTTCCCTGATCCGCTCTTCTTGTTGGCCTCATGCTGTGGTGATTCTCCTGCTAAACTTCTCGTCCGTTTATTTCGTGTATAAATCTAGGGGAGGAAGGTGCAGGCGCTGCTACAATTGAGCATGAAGCGTGCAGGGTGTCATATTGACCGGCGTTCTCCCAGCTTTCCCTGGAGTTTGGTGGCACAGGCGGGATGGCCGTCTGCTCCAGGCAGACCAAAGCGACGAGAGAACTGGGTTACAGAAACAGAGACTCCCGGAATGGTTTGGGTTGGAAGGGACTTTTAGAGATCACCTGCTCCAACCCCCCCCCCCCGCCATGGGCAGGGACACCTTTCACACCGAGCTCGCTTTGCTCCAAGACTCGTCCAGCCTGACCTCCAACACTTCCAAAGATGGGGCATCCACAACTTCGCCGGGCAACCTCCGAGAAGTTCGTGGGGGCCGCGGGTCGGTCGGCGGCGGAAACCGAGCGCCAGCCGGCACCTCTGTGTTTTCCCTTGCGTGTGGCGGCAGCGGTGGGGGGAAGCTCCATCCCCCGGGCTGGGAAGGAGGGAAGGAGGGAAGGAGGGAAGGAGAGCCGCCCTCCCCGCGGCGTCCCCCCCTCCG
>VXAK01026995.1:12981-57144 GCA_013399435.1 Arenaria interpres | reverse complement strand
CCGGCACCCCGTTCCCCTCCCCGCCACCTGCGCTGCCCCGGCCGCCAGCACCGCCCCGCAGCAGCCGGGGTCGGGCGGGGCCCCCGCCAGCCCTCCTTAAAGCCCGGCCGCCCCCGGTATCCTCCCTCCTTCCCTCCCTCTCTCCCTGCTAGGACGACGCCGGCAGCATGGGTAGGTGCTGTTTTGTGTGGGGGGGGTGGCCATGTACCCGGGGGTGGGTCCTCGGTGGGGATGGGATGGGATGGGATGTGGGGTATCCCCTAGAAATCCGTCCCGGGTGGTTTTGGGGCTGCTGGAAGGATGTTGGGCACCAGGATGGAGGTGCCTCTGTGTGTGTCCTTAAGCCACCCTCCCTCTGACCTGGGTGAGGAGTCCACGGGGAGCTGACAGCGTGGCTGAGGGGTCCCGGGACCCCAGGGCTGGCTCTGCTGCTCAGGGAAGGTCCGAGGACACCTTTGGGTGCCTTGCACTCCTCTGGGCCATCCCCAACTACTGCTTTTTCACCGGTCCGCTTCCTCTGGGGCAGCTCTTCCTCTGGCAATCCTATATCCCAGCTTGTATGAACTTCCATTGAAACCCTAGTAAAAGCCAAGTGATGTTAATTTAGTCTTTGAGCTGAACCCCTAGCTGGTAAGGTTTGTCTTAAACTTTTAAGGTTCTTGGAGTTTAAATCATAGTACAAGTTAAATGTGGTGTTTCTCGTAGCTCTTAAATAATGCTTTTTCACAAGACAGTTTACCTAGAGTTGACCTCCTCAATGTTTTTTGAATACACAGAAACACAGCTGGAAGAGTTCAGATAAGAGCAGAGCCCATTTAGCTTGTTAATCTTGAAGACTTTGTTCCTGTCTAAATTGGAACACAGAGTAGTAAAGGCACACACGATGCTTTTCTGTGGTGCAGCTCTCCATCACCCTTTGATGGACCCTTGGTCCTGCAGTGTCTTCTGGGCATGTATGCCCATCCTCGCAAGCGGTTTCTGAGCTGGGGAAACCTTGTCTCATGTAGGAGAGGAACCTGAGGTGCCCCAAAAATGAGAGTAATATCAGGTTTGCTGCATTATAGCAGTTTCAGTATCTTTCTGGAAGAGCGAGGTGTGAAGCGGGGACTCCTGGAGTCACTTGTCCTGGTGGCAGCAGCATCCTCATGTCGGTGCTGTAAGGCTGCTCCAAGGAGCAGAGGCGACAGGCTCAGCTGTGCCACGAGTCAGGTGGCAGGAGAGCAGGCTTGCTCTGGTGCCAGGAACATCCTAGGTGATGGTATGGTGGTGCACAGATTTAGCCTGGCCACAGACATGAAGTATTTCAACCAGGTGAAGCTGCTGTGATGGCTGCATGGAGCAAAGCAATGCGCTCTCATCTTGGGACAGGGACCATGAGCTGCAAAAGCTGCAGCATCCCACAGTATCTCTGTGACTGCAGGGAATCGTGCTTGTGGGAGATGCTAGGGAAGGTGCCAGGTCCATAAGGCTGTCCCCCACCTTGCCTGCAAGTGTAGAAAGGAGAGAGTGACCCTCAAGCCAAGAACTGAGTGCTTTTTGTCTCTATGTTGCTTAAAAATATTAAATATCTTAAGGGAATACGTGTGTTAAGGCATAACAATGCAATCATAAGATGTAACTGTTTAGAGCTTTATTTTGAAAAATGTGAAGCTCTTCAGTATTTTGTGGTGAGAATGAGCAGTTCTGCAGGTCATTCTTTGTGGGGAGATAATGAGAAGTACAGAGGATTGCCCAAAGGAGGGACTGCTCCGATGTGTCACTAGCAGACCCCAGATTTATCACTGAAATTGATGCAAAATGCTGGGTGCTCTGTGCTTTTGTAGGTCTAACCCTGAAGCTACCTGACGGTGGAGTTCCTCAGGCAGTTCGGGTGCCTATGTTGAAATGCTGGCTTTGATGCCATCGGGAATTTCCCAACTGTTGCTGTAAAAGGAGAATCGAGGAGTAAAGTCTCTTAAACGCTAAAGTCAGTCAATGTTCCCTGGAAAAATACCTCTGCAGTGTCCTCTGTGTAGGATTTCTTGCAGAAGTGATACTTTACCCTCTGGAAAGGAGGGAAAAAAAAAAAACCAAACAAATCCCCAACCAACTACAGCTTCCTTGACATTTTTTTCACAAGGCTTAGCTAACAGGCAGGAGTGACCTGCTCGAACTGATATTCCCTGGATGTGTTACGAAAACCTGGCCATATGATGTATGTGTGCTGGAAAGGCCAACAAGAGGAAATAATTAAGAAATTGTTATGAAGATAGCCTCTATCACTAATGCCTTGGTATCCTTCAATATATCTGCTCACATGAGTTGTGTAAGGGACATTACCAATAACTAATGACACGGGTATTCACATGTGCCCTGACGTTGGTGTGTTAGCATTTTCTTCATGTCACCTGTTTTCTAGGAAAATACATTCTTGAAATACCCACATAATACTACTTCTGTCTCTGTCGTGAAGGTAGTCGTCCGTAGCAGTGAAGGAAAGAAATCAGATTAATTTGTCTTAGTAATTTTTGAAAGTGACTTTATTCAGTTTTCTGTTGAATGCTATAGTGTTGCTGTCAGCTGTTTCAGTCTGTTGTGAACTATGGACTAAATAATGATTTTGGCAAACAAATTTTTCTTATAGAGATCTGTTATGGGCACACTTCCCCTGCAAGCAGGGATTTCAAAGTTCACTTCTTGTACTTTGTCTTATCTTAATGATAATGAACTCGCTCATGTGTTTATATAGGAAATGCTGACATCCACTGTGTGGGCGGGGGGCCTTTATCTGACACGGTGCAAGCTCAGCCTTCGAGCCAGTCCTCCGACCTGAGCAAGCCCCGCAGGACAGTGCCTGGAGGGTTGCCAGGGGTAGGCACCCTGCTGTGAGCAGCTGGATGTGATTTCAGGGCTGCAAGCAGCTGTCTGCTCTCGATGACCTCAACGGGACCCCTCCTGTGCTTCCAGGGCTTCCTAGGATAATCTCCAGGTTATGGGAATGCCTGCTAGTGTGAATCATGCCGTTGGGCCATTTATTCAGCCTTTCTTGAATCTGAGCTGTGGGAAGCTTGTCCCTTTTCAGGACTTTGCATCCACCAAGGCAGGGCATCTAGATTGTATTCCTTACTCTTGACTTGCCTTTAAGGTAATGTCCCTGAGAGTGAACTGAAACAGGATTCATCTTCTGTGGGTGGTAGGGTGGTCCACCATCACTTTGAATGATGTGTGGTGAGCAGTCACAGTAGGATAGGATGCTTTGTCTCATCAGTCCTTTTTTTCAGGTTCACCCATACTCACAGGGCAAAACGAAAGGCTACCAAGTGAAGTCTTTCCTTATAACCTTCTTGCACCACAGAAAGTCCCACCCTTTAGCAAGTTGAAAAATTACTCATCCTGAACAATACTGTGTTTGTGTTTCATGATTTGTTTCAAACTGAACTTTTTCCATGTCTTCCAGTGATTTTAAAAGAATCTTACTTAGTAGTTTCCATTAACTTGTGTTTTTTGTTTTTTTTTTCCTTCCACAGCTGCAAAGGGCAAGTCGGTAAGTATTGTTTTTTCTTATGAAAGGCTGCTGTACTGACTCTCTTTGGGTTATGTTGTTTGGGTAACTTCAGCAATGCACAAAAACAATCATCCTATAAACATAGTTTAAAAGCATAAAATAATGAGTTATTGGCCAACACACCCAAAGCAACCTGGTAGCTTATTAAATCCCAGCTAAGCATTAGTGTGCTCGGCACCCTGATAAAACGTCTGAAGAGCCTTTGCTGATTGGGCAGACTTTGGTTGGGAGGAGAAGGGTCCCTGGAGCCTATTCTTTGTGTGGCTGAGTTGTCATCATCTGCCAGCTCTCACACGGGACCCTTTTACCTGTTGGTGTCAGAGTTCTTCTCCTTGAATCTTTGAACTGTTAATGACACCTGTCTCAGCAACCCTATCTCTGTCTTTGCTTTTCTTATCTCACAAGGTTTTACTCTGCAGACTTTCCCCACAGCTTTCTCGCAGCTTAGTGGCTTCCCCAGCAGCCAAAGTCAAAGCTGTGCAGCAAGGTGGTGTCAGACCTGTGCCTGGCATCCCCGGGGCAGGGGAAGGTTACAGAGTACACTGTAAAACCTACCCTTTAGGTTACCTCTTCAGTGGTGGATTGAGCACTTTCTGGCCAAGAGGGATCAGAACAGAACATTTATTTCAGTAAAGGTATATGTAGGCACATGTATAATGCACCAGGGGTGTAAAAGGACAGTATTGTGCAAATCAAGAACAGTCTGTAGGTCATATATTATCAAGGTATAACTGCGTATTCTCTTCTTGCTTGTATCATCTTGGAAAAATAGAAGAGCTGCTACCCTGGGAAAGACCCTGTAGCTTTCTCCTGTGTGCTCATGGCACTTCCACTTCCTCAGGAGCACGAATGTTTGTGTGGCTTAGTGATGGTGCACGGATAGGGCTGGGTGGCATCCTTCTGTATGAACTCCAGTCCACCAAAAGCTGTGTCCAGGTTGGGGCTAGTCATCTAGAGCTCCTGCTGCCTTCAGCCAAGGGAAGTAGGCACCTTCAAGTGAATTTTGTCTAATTTTGGGATGTATGTGGATGGTCTTCCTTTGGAGGCACTTTTTTCTGTGATAAATTGAAAGTGATGTTTCTACTTAAGCCTCTAATTTCTGTTGCCCTGAAGCTAGATGAGTGCCACCTGGCATTCACCTCAGCTGAAGTCACATTCTTTCAGCAAAGCTTGCTTATCAAACCATGGGTAAGATGTGCGCTATATAATTGGTTCAGCTGATAACAAAGATCGATGCTGTTCAGGCTGCCTGGACAGCCAGTGCCCGAGTCAGGCTAAGTCAGCATTACTTTCCCCACTCCCATTTTCATTTTTCTTGTAGTATTCACAAAAACCTTATCGTAGCACACAGATCTCAAGAAGTGGTGTGTTGTGCATTAAGGCTTTGGCCAGAGGCTTTGCTGGAGAGTGACATGGGTGCTCTGATTTACCCATTTCAGGCAGGATTTTCCCACATCAGGTTTCTTTCCTTTTGATCTACAGAGTTAACTTTTTTCTGTTTCACAGGGAATATGGATTGGTTTGATTCCTAAACCCTCACAACATGAATACAAAGAATGCCATATTTATTTCTGTCTGAAGTTTCATAACTGTTTTACCTCTGGGATGTTGTGAGGCTTACTAAAAACCTGATTTTTGCAGCTTGTGGAATTAAACTCATAAAAAAGTTGAAATATGGAGGATTACATTCAATTTGCCTTCATAGTAATATTAATAGAGATGATATCATGTATTCATCCACTAAGAAACATAGGCAATTGGAAGTTAAACTTCGAGTTCTACTGATCATGCCAGATTTGTACCCAATATGTGTTTTTTCTCTGTTGCAATGGCAAGAACCACATCACAAATGGTGTGACGGTGACTGTGGAGGTGCCTATCATAGCAGGTGAAAGCTCAGTAAATCTGACAGTTAATGCCATGCCATTTTAGGTTAGTAATAAATTCAGCAAGTCTGAAGAAATGTAGGATTCTTCATCAAGCAGAGTATTTGTAAGGATAAGGAGGTTTTCTGAGACATTTGTTTGAATAAAATGTTTTTGTCTCAACTGGAGGTATTTAAAAATAGCCCCAGGTTTCTAACTTTGGTGTCCTATGGGGGTTTAGCACGGTGGGGTTTTTGTTGGGTTTGGGTTTTGGTTGTTTTCAAAAACATTGGCTTTTTTTCCACATTGTTGGATACCAGACAAGATTGTTCTAAGGGTGAGATGCTGGAGACTTCAAATGTGCATAATGCAACAGTTGAACGTCAAATGCAGCATTGCTAAAGATCTGTAGAGCTCTGGGGACCAAGAGAGGAAAGTAAGAATTGACTCTTGGTTCATGTAAACCAGTGTTGCTTCACAGAAGCCCATGCAGCCTCCTAACCCCTGGGTGCCTACCCACTCCCCCTGAGTTTTCATGGAGCTTGCTCCAGCTGTGGGTCACAGTGGGCAATATTAGTCCATTGCATAGCTCTGAGCTCATGCTGTTTGTCTCTTGCCTCCAGCCAAGCTGCTTTGGCTACCCCTTGAGCATCTTCTTCATCATCATCAATGAGTTCTGCGAACGGTTCTCCTACTATGGCATGCGAGGTACGTCCCATGTCCTGTGTGTCCTCCTGCCTACCATTACTCATGCAGCCCTGACTTTGGTTTGTAAACCGTTGTTTTGCCCTTCTCCCTACAGCGGTGCTCGTTTTGTATTTCAAATACTTCCTGCAATGGGATGACAACTTGTCTACTGCCATCTACCACACGTTTGTTGCTCTGTGCTACTTGACACCGATCCTCGGAGCCCTGATTGCGGACTCTTGGCTGGGAAAGTTCAAGTGAGTGCTTCCTCAGAAAACAACCAAAAGTCATGAAAGTTCAGCTGAGCTCGGTGGTACTGAAACCATCCCCTAAAGCAGCAGCTCAGAACAACAGCTTCCGAGCTGGTGTTGGCTACTCCAGTACTGTGTTTGTTTGGTTTAGTGTTTGGTTTTTTTTCTCCCCAAAGCTTGAGGTTTTAATTGGTTTAGCTCAGACCTGAAACTCCACTAGACTTGACAGATCTCACAGTTCTGCTAATCATTTAAATGGTGGTAGCTCGCTTTTCAGGCACGATGCATGTTTTTTCTCATCTGGACAAAATATAAGCTAAACTAAGGAAAAGGATTCACCAAGCTGTACAGATACATACTGGAGATTAAAGTTACATTGGATTGAATCTTTACCTATTGCAGGTGGCCAATGAAATTGTGAAATACTATGTTATCTGGTATTAACTGGGACTCTTGAGTATTCTGTAATTTCAGCATTAACTTGATAGCTCAGTGGGAGGTTTTGCTTAGTTGCAACTATTTCTTTAAATGATGAATTCTGGGTTTTTACCTGTGTTCTAGTTCCTCAGAAAATTACCGCTGAGTGAAGTGCTTTGAAATATAACCAAATTATTTCCAACAGCCTGATTTTACTCTCCTTTGCTGAGGCTGTGACTCTAATAGTGTTTACTTTGCCAGAAAAAAGCACCATAAAGATTTTATGGAGGGATATAAGTCAGGAATGTTAGCTGACTTGTCAAAGGTCTCCCAGAGATTAGAGATGACGCTGGCTGTGCAGTCGGTTGGCTGAAGGCTGCACCATCTTCTTGCGCTGGGTTGACAGCCTCTGGGAGACCAGGGCTGCAACCGCTGCCATGTGTGCTCTGTGGAGCCAGCCCCAACAGTATAAGCTCATTGCAAACAGCTTGATGTCTTGCAGATAGCAGCCTGAATATGTGTGCATTCACTTTTTCAGATGGTATGGTGTTTTAAATTTATTTTTTTAATCTATTTTGGCTTTTACCTGTCTTGTCGAATGAAGCTTTGCAGACCTTGCGTCCCTTCTCCTCTGGTACTTGTGTATACCAGCGCTACAGCCGCAAGCTCCTGGCCATCAGGCCTTTAACAAGAGCTCAGTAGGATGGCTCAGGGCTTAAAACTGGAATGAGGTGGGAGTCAATCTCTTCTCCCAAGTAACAGGCAATAGGACAAGAGGAAATGGTCTCAAGCTGTGCCAGGGGAGGTTTAGGATGGATATTAGGAAAAAAGAATTCTTCACTGAAAGGGTTATCAAAATTGGAACAGGTTGTCCGGGGAAGTGGTGGAATCACCATGCCTGCAGGTACTTAAAAGACGGGTAGATGTGGTGCTATGGCGTGTGATTTAGTGGTGGGTTTGGCAGTGTGCAATTGATGGTTGGACTCAATGATCTGAAAGGTCCCTTTCAACCTAGACAGTTCTATGATTCTATGCCCAAAAATACAGCAAGGTGCCATGAGGAAGGCTTAAATGATAATTTTTTTAAAAAGAAAACAACAAACAAACCGTGATGACAAGAGAAAGAGGTCATTACCCAAGCACTAGTAAGCACTCTTAGAGGAGAGACTCGGACCTTACGGAGTCCATGTACTCTGTGCAATGCTTACCAAGGAGCCTGTTGGTACCTGCTCACGTGTTGTTAGATGTGAAACTCTTGGGGGATAGAGGACAAAAATCGTAATTCTTTTTCAATTGGTTACCATCTATGCAGTGCCAATTATGTAAGCATTGTCTTCACAGCATGCTTATGAGCCTCACAAATGAAAAACTGAAGTTTCTCTCCTGGTCAACTCAATTGGAGTTCCAGTTGGAAACTTTCTCCGAAGTTGTTAAGCAACTGAAGTAACTGTGCTATTTAAAAAAAAAAAAAAAGGTCTCATTTATCTGCTAAATACCACTATATAACAGATTCACAAACTTGTAAATCTCTATCTCCTCCTCTCTTTGGAGAGGGGAGGGGGAAGGGCCATCTGTCATCCTGATTGACCAATCCTGCCTAAACCAGAACACCCACTTTGTATAGATTTTTATCCTCCTACAGGCAAGAGCATTTTTAAATCAGAGAAAACTTGTTCTAAAGTGAGAAGAACTTGGTCAATGGTATGAATGATGCTTGCTCTGTCCCTCTTGTATCAGGGTGTTCCAAGCTTGCTGGGAAGATCTTTTGCCATTGTCAAATAGATTTGGATTGTCTGAGGTCCTTGAGCCTTGCCCTTCATTGTTGTGGACTGCACTGGGCTAGGGACTGCTTCTCCTGCAAACTTAAATTTTAAATAATTTCACATCACTACATCCTATTTTTCCTGCTTTTTCTCCAAACTGGAGACCTGGCTTTGTGCCTACTAAATGGGGCTCCAACTAAGAAAGCAGATGAATGTGGATTGAACTACAGTCATGTCCTTAAACTCCAACAAAGTTAAAATGGAGTATGTTCTTACATACAAGAAAGAGGCATGAAACCTAAAGGCATGACGGTGTGGGCTGGTGATTCTGTAGTATTACCCTCCTAGGTACCTTTTGGCAGAGGAAAGTCAGGCTGAAAGCCTGAGGTCTGAACTCTTCAGTGCTGGTCTCACTCTGCTCTGAGTTTAAAACTTTTGGTATGCTTCCAACTGAGAGAGTAGGGCAATAGAGTTGCTGTTCACAACAGTATTGTGCAGGAGTTTCCATATTTAAAGTAGGTTTTTAATTTTATTTTTTTTTCACTCCTCACAGCTAAAATATAAAAAAACATAGAGATTGTTTAAATGATATTAAAATCAGTGTAAATTGTGTACTGTAGAGTAGTCCATTTGAACTTCACTCTATATGAAATATGATAATGGCTGGTTATTAAAAAGGCAACCACTGAAGATATTTAAATATCTCCTGTGACCTGGTGATACCTACAGAATCCATTTGTCATTTTGCCTTGCTTAATTAAATAAGGCTAGCTAAAATAATAAGAAAAAAATAAACAGAACAGAAATATTGTGATAGAGGCATGTTGGCAGATCTTTACAGTAGCTTGTGATGAGTCCGCAACTTGTATCTGTTAATTATACCTCTTTACTAAGCATCTTTGAAATAAGCAAAAGTCTGCATTACCTGTATGTGTATGTATATGTGTGTAATTGTGTTAACATATCTAAAAATGTGTCTCCTCTCTTTATAACAGGACCATTGTTTCCCTGTCCATTGTCTATACGATTGGGCAGGCAGTCATGTCTGTGAGCTCCATAAATGACCTGACAGATCAAAACCGGGATGGCTCTCCTGACAATATACCAGTGCACATGTGAGTTACCTTCTACACAGGTTTTTTCCTGGTTGACGAAGGGTGGGACAACTTGTGCCTTAACTTTATGCTACTTGAATTTCAACTGTCTTGCTATCAATCTCTTGAGTATGCTTTAAGTAAGAAAACAAAGTGATTTTTTTTTTTTTTCTTTTTCTCTTTTCTACTTTGTTCCAGTGCTCTGTCCATGATTGGCTTGATCCTCATTGCACTTGGTACTGGCGGGATCAAACCTTGTGTGTCAGCGTTTGGTGGAGATCAGTTTGAAGAGGATCAGGTAGCAATGGCTTTCAGATTGTCAGTTGTACAGATACTTTTACTAATTTTTGACTGTTGTAACACTAATAACATGCATATTTAGACGTGTGCGTTAGTGTAGTGTTTCCTGAGAAGCTAGAGAAGCAGCAAGGTAACAATTTGCCTTGAACTGTGCAAACAGAGCTGCTAATCTAGGCTGATCAATGCGGTTCTGGCTAAGCCCTTCTAAACATCTTTTTTTTTGTTTTTACTGTAGGATAAACAAAGATCTAGGTTCTTCTCTATCTTTTATTTGTCCATTAATGCTGGAAGTCTCCTATCTACTATAATCACCCCAATTCTCAGAGGTAAGGTCACACATTTGTTTATAAAATAAACATCAGCAAAGGATGAGTGTTGGGTTGCAGTCCAGTTATGTTTAAATGAATGGTCTGTTCTTTGACACCTTGTGGAGTTATTTTGCAAATAGTCTTCAAGTTTTCATGTGTGTCATCCAACTTCTCACAGGTGATATACTGTCAAAAACAAGACAGTTTGAGATCTGAATTGCCTTTAGGATTGGAAGCACTAGATCTGAAGAGACGTGCTGAAGCCATAGGCTTGTATGCCTAATGCGTGCTTTAATTCCATGGAGGTGCAAATGTGGCACCTCTTCTAATGCCTTTAAAAACATCACACACTAAAGGGTTGTACTGTTTTCTGGGAAGAGGGGAGAGAGCCCTCTACTCTGGAAGCAGAGACTATTCTGAAGTGTGCCCGTGCAAAGTACAGAAGCATCTGTGCACATGGAACACATTTATCCATGTGACAACCTAAATCATGTTTTTCACATTGTTAAAGGAAGAAGTTATCTTTCTCTTCTGCTTATAACGAATACCGTGATGCTAAACAAAACCCAAATAATTCACTGATCCATATGCGTATGGATTTTCATGGCAAGTTTACACAGATGGTGCTGTATGGATGTGCTTGGCAGGAGTTTGAGAAGGCTGTTTTTCCCAAAAGAAAGAAAACAGCATGTGAGTTCTGAAAATAACCCTAAAGCACTGGGCTGAAATTCTGGCCTTTGGATTTCTTGACTGGAACAGACTGTGTAGAAGTGATTTAGATGTTTGCTTAATGCAAATTCCATCCTTTCCCAAAATGGAAGGAGACATGCACAAGGCACAACTTGCAATTTACTTCCATGCTGATATAAGGTGAAAACTGCCTTGGAAAGAGACAAATTCAGCTGAGCAAAGTGATATCATTATGTCCTGTAAAGGTTTAACCAAAAGACTAATACAACTAAATCAAAACATTAATTAGCTGCAAGCTATTTTTTTTTTCCAAATCAAACTCTCTAATCTTCCTGTTAGAAGTAGTAAGGTGAAAAAGGTAATAATTTTTAGTCTTTTACTAGCAGGCGTTTTATTTTACTTTTTTTGTTCCCCGAGTTAATATAAGAAGAATAGAAACCCTATGTAAAATACTGGGAGTACTAACCAGGACTTTTATCTAATGTTACTTTGTACTTCAGCTCAAGAGTGTGGCATTCATAGCAAACAGCGATGTTACCCACTAGCTTTTGGAGTTCCTGCTGCCCTCATGGCTATCTCTTTGAGTAAGTGGAACTGTTTCCATCTTGCTGCTTCAGTTATAGACATGATTAGATGATAACGATGTCAGAATAATGAGAAAGTAAGTTGTAGAAATCTCCTGGGTATCAACCTCTACCAATACCTGATTGTATCTGCAATTTTTGACTTAAACATTTTCTTGGAGTTGGGGGGCGGGGGAAGGGAGGAGAGATTAACCTGAAGCGCTCACTTTTACAGAGGAGACTGATGGGGCTGGGGAGAGGCCCAAATACACAATGTACAGAATTCAATACGTAACTTCCTGTCTGTATTTCTTGGACTACTGGGGTGTTTATATATAGGTCTTTTGAATGTAGTGTGAGAACTCTGAGGAAAAAGTGGTTTTTTGGAAACTATCTGTATTCCAGGATAGCAAACTGTATAGGGTAAGAGTCCCTGTGCTGGAGCCATGCCATACTGGTCTGTTCGTATTTCTCAAACACCTGCATTTTTACTAGCTGTGCTGTGGGTCACTCGCCAAGACTTTCTGCTGCAGCACAAAGACCAAGAATCTGGGGGGTGTGTGTGTGTGGGGGGGGGTGTCAGTATTTACCACAGCACCCCTCGTGGGTCTGGTCCTTCTTGTTCCTGACAAGGCATCCACCCAGGGTGGGTCTCCAGCTCCTGGTAACCCCATCTTGCCCGTGCACCCAACACAGGGTAGACAGGGGCTGTGGGGGTCTGCCTGTGTCCTGCCCCGTGTGTGGGAGGGTGAGGCTGGGGAACAGGCCTGGACGTGGGAGCTGAGGATACCTCGTTCCATCCTGCAGTTCAGGCAGAGCCTCGCGTGTCCCTGAGGGACGTGAGCCACAGCATCACGGACTCCTGAAAAGGAGCCCACAAAGCCATCTTAATCTGGCACAGCAAGGACAGAGCCAAGGTCCTAAATGGTCCTTGTTTTCAACTAAGCTAAGGTCCCACTGAGGACCTACCCCAAGAGTTCCCAGATTTAGTCCTTTACCCTTAATACCAGCGGATTGCTTCTATTTAATAATTCGATTTATTTTACTGTATAATAACATGTTGACAGGCAATTTTGCTGCTTTTTAGGAGGCTTATTCGTACCCTGATCTAATTCCTATACCGTTACAGTTTCCATACCATATTATTTGCCATTATTTTCAATTAATCCCGAGTTGCTCCTGGTTTTTGTTTGTGTATTGTAGTTGTATTCATAATTGGAAGCGGAATGTACAAGAAAGTTAAACCTCAAGGAAATATAATGGTTCAAGTTTCCAAATGCATTGGAGTAAGTATTATTTGTATTCCCCAAAATCCTGGCAGCCATTTTAAAAACTGTTCCGTAAACTTGCCTACATCAGAAATGTGTCATGATAAAGAGGAAAGCTTCTGAAGCTCTTTGCTTTTTTTCCTTACAGAAGGCTTCTTACTGAGACCTCCAGATTTACATTGCCTTTTTATTTATCTATATCTTAGTTTACATGTTAATTTATACACAAAGAAAACAAAGCCAGATGTTAGTGATGTCTAAAACTTATCTCAACTGCTGGGAATCATTCCTTCCTCGTTTTTGCACCTTCATGCAGCCCTGTAGTAAGAGGCAAACATGCCTTGACCCAAGTCAAGAGCAGAGCCACTACTATATCTTATCAGCAACAATTTATTGCTTATTAAAAGAATGTTATTTACAATGCAGAGGTATATTGAACCCCACAGTATTAGGGAGGTCAGGGTGGTTACATGTCAGCGCAAGCCTGCAAGGAAGGGGAGCTAAATCTGCATGTCCCAACTTTGCCATGCCTCAACTTTGAGATCGGGGGTTTTTTTTTCATGTATGGGCTGCTTAATTTTCCATGCAGATCTGCCAGCTTGTTATAGCCCAGACCATTGCTTGTCTTGTGAGCACTATCAAAACCAAATCTCTATAGGTGACTTCGGCCATCTCTTGGAGTGCTCCCCCTAAGGCCTGGCTCAGCCACGTGTGTTATTCCATGCAGAAAGTCTTAGTTCTCCAGAACTATATTTTTGTATATTCAGTGTCAAGGTATGAGGAATGTCTGCAAGGTGCAACTTCTCATAGTGAAATGTACTCTTTACAGCCATTCGGTTCTGAAAATCCATGCATACAATATTCTTCTGTTTATTGTTGTACATAAGTAAGTCTGAAATAGGCAGGTCTTCAAGTTCCAACAGCAACCCATATTGAAAGAGACTACTCTGAGCTGTTTGGTTCATGTAATCCCCGGTGCACATTCCACTGGATATACAGTGTGAGGCCTTAAGTGCAATATCCCCTTAGATGCTTAGAGCAGTTAACAGAAGTCACCTCTAGCACCTTCTACAGCAGGAGCATCTTCTTTAATGACAAAAAAGCTTGTAGCACTTATAAATATTTGTAATGCCATTAAATAAAATTCTGTCTCTCCTCAGTTTGCCATCAAAAACCGCTTTCGGCATCGCAGCAAGGAGTTCCCCAAGAGAGAGCACTGGCTAGACTGGGCGAGTGAGAAGTATGATGTGAGTACTGCGTGAGAACTCCTGTGCCCTGACATCCCCTGACCCTCTGTTTCTCTTCTGTCTGCTCTGATCCATTGCCTCAAGCGCCGGGTGAATAGTTTTGGGGCTCTCAGTCATTTAGAAGCTAATGGTTTGGCCAAACCTCAGTGCTCCCTTGGGGCAGGTTATGACCCTGACTCCTGTGGGAGAAAGAAGAGCTGTGTATGAGTTGATGCTCTGTGAGATCACAGGCTGCCCAAGAAAATTTGAGGGAAATGAAGAAAAGAGTAGTTCCCTTGTTGAACAAATACAAGCACCTGTTAGTTTTTTAATTAGTAAAACAGCAAGTGTTATCCCTGTCAACTCTTTGTTTCTCTCAGTAAACCAGCTTCAGAACCAACTTCAAACAAAAATCTGCTGGTTTAATGACTGTAGAAGGGAAATATGGCATGGTGTTGACTGTCGTGGTTAATGCCCGGGGCCATAACGCTCGTCTTGGGATTAAACTGCAGAATTACGCTTAGGAATTTCAGCTTCAGTGAATAAACACAACATCACCCCAGCATCAGTACAGGCTCCTTCCCATGACTCTGGAAGTCTTCTGTACCATAATCCCCAGCCATGTCCCTTGCCTCCTATCTACCCTGCCCTGTTGTCAATGGCAGCACAAACCTTAGCCTGTTGCCTTTATATTCCTTTTGCCTATATGCAGTTTTCATGTGTGAAATGCATTCCTCACTCACCTGTCATTCAAACACCTCCTTGCTAGAAACATAAAGCAACACTGAGTGCTAAATCTCATGCTGCCACCGGTAAACATTCCAAGAGACGCAGGTTCCTCTGATATCAATGTCACCTTTAACCAGCAGCGCTTCCCACACCCATAGGCAGACCTTGTGCTTTTTAACAGAAATCAGCAGAAGTACCCACAGCTTTCAAAGTTCAGGGCATGGGTAAACATTAGATTCATAGAGTTGTTTTGATTGGAGGAGACCTTTAAGATCATCAAGTTCCAACCGCCACCGTTAACTTAGCACTGCCAAGCTACCATTAAACCATGTCCCATAGCACCCCATCTACACATACTTTAAATACCTCCAGGGATGGTGCCTCAACCACTTCTCCGGGCAGCCTGTTCCAACGCTTGACAACGCTTTCAGTGAAGAAATTTTTTCTAATACCCAGCGTAAACCTCCACTGATGCAACTTGAGGCCACTTGTTCTTGTTCTACTACTTGTTACTTTGGAAAAGAGACCAACCCCTAACCTCCCTACACCCTCCTTTCACGTAGTTGTAGAGAGCGAGAAGGTCTCCCCTCAGCCTCCTTTTCTCCAGGCTAAACCACCCCAGTTCACTCAGTCACTCCTCACAAGGCTTGTTCTCCAGACCCCTCACCAGCTTTGCTGCCTTTCTCCAGCACCTCAATGTCTTACTTGTAGTGTAGGGACATGATGTGTCTTTATGTCTTTACCTGTTGTGGTGCAAATAGCAGGCTGCAACTGTGTCTCTCTCTTTTTTTTTTTTTTTTTTTTAACTAATTCCTGTTGTGTAATTCTCATTTGCTACAGAAACGACTGATTGCTCAGACTAAGATGGTGTTGAAGGTGCTTTTCCTTTACATTCCTCTCCCCATGTTCTGGGCACTTTTTGACCAGCAGGTAAAGTAGAAATTGTTTGGCTTAGCAATTAGGGCTGTGCCATGTCACGCTATGTACTCTGAGGTCACCAGACATAAAAGATGCCATTATGAGGGTGGAAACGAATTCTTTGCAATTTCTTTAACGTGATTCTAATGCAAGAGGGTAGCTATTGAGTCATGCTAGTACAGCATGTTCTGCAGCCAGGGGAAACTCAGTTTATCTGGACACACTCAGGACTGATGTGGTGACTGAGGTCTCTCCAAATCTTGTATCAGCCAGGACTCCGAGGGTGAAACAGTAACTTAAAGCTTTCTAAGTTCTTGCTCTTCTTCCACTCTCAGTTGGGAGATGCAGTGTAGACTCCTAGAATAAATGCTCTGGAGAATCAGGGGTGAAACAAGCTGGGTGACGTCTTGCTTAATCACTCAAGCTTGTTAGAAGTACCTCGTATCTTCAAGCAGAAGTATAAGCCTATAATTCCTGTTCACTTGGTGGACTGACTGCTCAGGACTCATGAAAGCAGGCTTTCAGAGTTGAGTGTTATACAGTATGAATTTAGGAGGGTATCTCTGAGAACCAGGGGCTGAGAGCTTTATCCAAGCCAGAGTGTAGGAAGTTTGGTCCAGATTGCCTGGATCGTGCTGGTTTAGTCTAGTAACAGTGAGCTAGAACTATCAGTGTGACCTGCTACAAGTAGGCAACGTCCCTGTGAAGTTCGGAACTAAATACTCATTACATGACTAATAACTGTCACATCTCACAGTGGTACATTGTGGGTGGTTAAAGGCTCTTGCCCCAGATGTGGCGGTGCACGTTCCTTGTCTCACCCTGGGCTCGGGCTGCAAGTCAGCCCCTCTTTTCCCAGCTCCAGGCAGGTTTTATGGGCTGAGGGCTCAAGGCATGTTGGGCTGTGGGAAGGAGGGATGGACACATTAGTGTTGTGGGGTGCTTGGGTGGCACAAAGGTGCTCAAGTGGCTTTTGTGCAAATCCCTGGGCAGTGCTCCGCACAGGATGTCCATGCCATCTCTACAGCTAATCTCTGCATCTAAATTGTCTTCCGCACTGTTTCGTGAAACTAGTAAATAAAGTGAAATGGGCCGTGAGGATCATTTTGTTCAAACGCTTACGTTACAGAGCAATAATACTCCCATAGCAAGCCAGTTTAATTTTTTATTATATTGCATGTCTTTTCCCAACACTTGACATATAAAAACAATTCAAGAGCAACTTTGGAATACTGATTAAACTTTAAAGCATTTTTTAAGCATTTAACTTTCTCTTCTTCTGTCAAGGGCTCAAGATGGACGCTGCAAGCCACAACAATGGATGGGAATTTTGTAGGTTACTTTTTATTGCATTCTTTTCTATATTAACACTTACTTTCTACTTTTATTTGTTGTCCTAATGTTAAAACCCCTTTGTCTTTTCTTCACCAGGGAGCTATTCAGATTCAGCCAGATCAAATGCAGGTAATCTTATGTCTGACAATTCTACGTGTTTCCCAAATATTACATACTTATTTTTAACTGCCCTTCATTTAAAAAAAGACTTTGAAAAATACTCAGTTTTTTCCTTTATGTTCATCTTCAACAGACTGTGAACCCAATCCTGATTATTATAATGGTCCCAGTTGTAGATGCTGTGATTTATCCTTTAATCAAGAAATGCAAGATTAACTTTACGTAAGTCAATCTACTTACCCATCTTCAACAGAAGCTCATTTCAGTGGTTTCTTTAAACTGCTCTTTCAGCCCTAATGTAATAAGAGAAGGCATTTAGCTAAGGAGAAAATAGTAGTGTATGGGGTTAATACTTAATAATAAAATGGGGTTAATATTTTTAACAAGTGAAAATAAAAGAAGGGACTCTGAGAGAGGTGCCTCCAGGTACCACAATACTGGAGGAAGATAATCTACTAGTAAAGTAACAATATTTTAGAGTTAAAGGAAGATGTTTTGACTGCAGGAGAGTAGTTGTTTACTGTTTTCCACTTACCCCTTGTCTACCCCCTCTCCCTCCCAAAGTATTTATAAGAAGCAGAAATACAACACCCATTCTTAGCATGTGTCATGTTTTGGGCTTAAAACTACCTGAAACAAGATGTGTTTCCTCTTCAGTCCCAGTGAGAAGACTGGCTCACGGGATGCTTCTAGATCTACTTTCAGAGGACACTGCATGTTATCTTTATCGTTAGTAATGAAGTGGCTAGCACTTCCAAGTTGGAGGAGCAGAAGAGAATATAGTTTTTAACACAATTCTTATAGGGCTAAGATGCAATGCTTTTATTTTTCCATCTACTTACGAAATTTTCATATTTTTTTTTTGTGGAGAAGGGGGAGTATCCTGTACTGGAAACACTGTCATTTTGGACACTCTACATTTGACAAATGATACCATAAATAAAATACCTACCTTAAACTTATCGTTATAACTGACCTGAATGTCAGTAGTCGTCTCCTAATTCAACATATTTCCCTGACTTTTTCTGTTCAATATTATTTTGATTTAAACATAGCAATATGTTATAACAAGTTGTTACCCTTTTTAAAAGGCATACCTTCTTTTCTTTTTGTTGTTTCAAACCTAACAACCATACTGGATTGGGATACTTTCCCTTCCCTTTTTCAGAAACCTGATTTAGTCAATGTTTGAGCCCAGCAGAAGCAGAGTCACAGGTTATTGAGATGGCGCAGGAAAGAGATTTCCCAATAGTGTAACTACGAGCTG
This sequence comes from Arenaria interpres, assembly GCA_013399435.1. Taxonomy (NCBI): domain Eukaryota; kingdom Metazoa; phylum Chordata; class Aves; order Charadriiformes; family Scolopacidae; genus Arenaria; species Arenaria interpres. Next base: position 38,799 of record VXAK01026995.1, on the reverse strand, counting down.
AGAGGTACCTAGCCTCACAGAACACTTTCTGTAACAACATCAGCCCTTCAAATGGGGATAACATGCTACTTGCAGCCATTTGAGTTTCCCACCATGAAAAGAAAACCACTAACAGCTGAAGTTTTGAATCGGTATGTGTCTTATAACTCACATATGTGTTTTGTTGCTGCACTAGGCCCCTGAGGAAGATCACAGTTGGTATGTTCCTTGCATCGTTGGCTTTTGTTGCTGCTGCCCTTGTGCAGGTCCAAATAGACGTAAGTTCAGCTGCATGCCAGTGTTTACTAGTAATATTTAGTTGTTAATCCAGAACAGAGTGTGTTTAAGGTGAAAGTGAGCCAAGGTTCCTAAATTCAGAACAAAGCATATGAGCACAGGAGTAGAAGGAGAGAAGATATTATGCTAATCACACTACTGCAATATGACGAAATTTTCATATCTAGCCATCTAGTTAATTAAAATTAACTAATACCATCCCCCCCCAAAAAAAATCTCATCTGCCATTAGCATAAATCACACACTAAAGGCAACCTCAGGTCTTTAAACTGAGACTAAAAGCTGAAAAACCAGAGATTTGTTTGGCCTACCAGGAGGTTGTTATGTATCTTCAATCTCTTCTGGTATTTCGGCTGGAGGTGAAGTGTGCCAGTCCGGGAAACGTCATCACCTCATGGGCAAAGATGACACCTGTTTAAGGCAGGATTCCTCACACTTAATTTTGCCCCAAAGGGGAGGTGTCAAGCCTGAACCAGATGAGGGCTCCCCTGTAGCTGGGGCGTCAGCAACACCTCTGGGAGGTGAGCTGTTGCATCCCAAGATCTGAAGAGTTATCCAGAGATACCTGCCTATATTCATGCACTATCAAGGCAAGATGGTCAACTCTTAAATTGTTTTAGTTAAAAATGAGTAATTCTCTCACTAATGCCTGGGTCCAGCAGTGAAACAGGCTTTATGTTAATTTCTGGTTCTTGAAGTTGGAAGTAAAGGGTCTGGCCTTCAATTGGTATAGACACATCCAGGCTGTCTTCCTCAATGTCTTGGTCAGAAGGCTGGAGCTGTGCACACACACACACACACTGGCACTGGGCGGAATCTTCATCAAAGCTGGTAACTTCCTAGACCGTTGCACAAGAACCTCTTGCAGAAAGGTACTTTTGGACCTGTTTTTGTTGTGTGATGTACCTAAAGAGATTGAAGTGGAGAAAAGTATGGGAAAGGAGGAAACGTTGAGGCAGAACTGAAATAGCCCTTGATGTTCTGCAAGAGCAGAAGCTATTTACTGTTAGATCTGGTGGAAAGCGGAGTCTCCAGAAGTTCAGTTTCTCTGGGCTCTCACACTGGGCAGTGCCCATACATGCTTCTGTCCAGTTCAGCAGCACCAGTGCTGGGGGACGATAAGTCAGAACATGGTACAAAGAAACTCAGGAACCCAGGCAACCACAGGATGTAGGAAAAGCTTATTCCTTGAGCCACAGAGTGGCCTTGGTAGTGGCAGCATGTTGCAGGATGTGGCCAAAGAGGAACCACATCTGGCCACGGAGGCATTGTTGTGGTTGAGAGGCCTCTTTCCTGAAGCAGCAGTAAGGCAACTTGTGGAACCAGTAACAAACCTCGTTATTGAAGTTGCATCCCTCTGACAATCACAGGTTATCAGGCAAATGTTAATCTTAATAATGAGATTATTAAGATAACAGTAATCATACCACTTTTTTCCATGTGACTTAGAATAGGGCACTGATTTTACTTTTTTTCTGTCCTACAGAAAACTCTTCCAGTTTTCCCTGCAGCTGGACAATCCCAAATCAAAGTAGTAAACCTAGGTACTGATAACGTAACAATTAAGTTTGAACCACAACTTCAGCAGGTGAATGTAATGCCTAAGGATTGGGTAAGTAACAAGACATGGAGAATAACAAGTTTAAACAAAAAAAATAATCTAGTGGAGTAAGTTGAAGTGGTTCTCAACTAATGGTTCAAAATTGATTCTTTTCTAGTTCTTTTTTTCTATTCATTCTGAAAATGTATTTTTTGTATAGTGGAATCAATTGTTATTGATAACACAGTGAATGAAGAAATGGTAACTATTTCAATATTCTAAGTAGTACTAGTTTGTTCTGGCAAGAGGGTTTTTCAAGAAACTTCATAGTGATTTTGAATTAATTGAAAAATTTTAGTCTTGCTAAAAAGTGCCATTTCTTAACAGCAAGAATACCCTTTCCTTCAATAAAAGTCTATTCAGCTCTAGTAAGTCACTGCTCTTACTGCAAGTGATCACTTACTTGAACAGGGAGCTTTTTCTGTGGCTACATCACATATGTTAAGCTTCAAATTTTGCTGTCAAAGAACACTTTCAGGTGCTATTATAGCACAACCTTGATAGCCCTATTGACAGCAAAATGTGGCAGAGCTGATGGGCGCTTTTAATAATGGATGTTTGGAAGTGTGTTCTCTGATAGCCTGAAGTTCTGTTTCCATCTAAGAGGAGAAACCCTATTCTACTCTCCTCCAGATTTTCCTCACATGGAAACTGAGCTGTGAGGAGAAGATAAGGGCACCCAAATCTTATGTTGATATGGAATTGATATAACCACGGTGCATACCTGAAAATGAAGGGTGTAAAATGCTCCACTCCTTAGCATAGACATTTCATAATCCAGATGGTTTGGATTGTAAAATGCTTTTTATAATCCTATAAAACAAAAGGGTTATTTTAGTACTACATTAATATGTCTAGTAATATTTTAAGTATTTTATTCTGAATATTTAAAATATGTCCCGATAATAGTCACTCCGTTATGCTGAAACCATAAAAATGCAGCTTGCGTTTGCATCTCTTAGGAGGTGTTGCTATTTGGAAAATGCTGCATCTTAACTTAGCTAGTGCTGCCTCTGTAGCTAAACAGAATTTTACTTGGTGGTAAGCCTGATTTATCTGGAGCAAGAAATACACAGGAAAATGTAACAGTTATTCGATAATGTTTGTGGGAAGCTGATGTTACTTTGAAGCTTGTGTAACAACAGAAATTAGTGCTTGATGCAGAAAACCTAACAAAAATTATCTCTGACACTTCAGAAGTAACACACATGTAAACCTCTGCCCCCCTGGAGTTTATAACACTCCCCCAAAGGTGTAGATGAATATGGAGTTGCATGGAAATTCATAGCAATTTTTTTCTCTTTATAGGTGGGCTACATGACATTTGAGAGTTCTCAGTTGCAATCATTAAGCATAACTTCCGGAAATAAAAGCAGAACTGAAAATATCAGGTTGGAAGATGGAAAACGTCACACTCTTGGAGTTAAAAATGATGCAAATACCATTGTTTTTAAGTTGGTAAGTCTATTTAATTTCCAAGATATACATTAATGTCTTGGCAGCTATCTATATGGAGTGTGTGAAGCTGAGAGGACAAACTCTGGGGAGATTTTCCCTTTGTCTTGTTTTCTGTCTCTCCCCTTCTTTGCTGTAGCAGTGAGACTGGTGATTTGTAGAGACCAGGGCAGGATGTAGTTTAAAAAAAAAAAAAAAAGTAGTAGAAAAAATTACTAACTTAGTATTTAACTTTACAATTACCCTTTCACCAAGACTTAAATGTGTGGTCGTATGGAGTTTTCTAGTAGACACATATTCTAGAAGGATCCTAAAAGGAGAAAGGTCTGGAGTCTTGCTCCAAAGCCTCTGTTAATTCTTACTGCTATATAATAGTGCTCCTTTAAGCTGATCACTGATACTAACAAAGTATCTTGGTAATGGTCTCTTCCACCAGCTGCTTGACAATGTCACGTCAAAACCAGAAGAAGGAAATAATCTCATCAGGTAGAGTTTGTTTTGTTCCTAAGTTTTGACTGTCTCTTCAATCTGCCTCTTGCTTAACATATACCGTAGGAAATCTCTGCTTGCTGAACACCTCACTCAATGTTTAGGGGGTGTAGGAACTTCCGGGGCATAATTTATCTAAGCTACCTTGCATATCTACTTTAGGTATAATTTAACTAAAATTGGAAGTGCATGCTTCACTCTACCGTGTAGACTTTTTTTGTAGACAATGAGCACAGATGGCATGTCTATTACCTCCTTTTTAATCTTGGATAAGAAGCCTCCTACAACTTTTGGTTTTCTTCTACATCTTCCGTTTGCAGATGTATTTGTTACTGGCTGTGGCTGTTACTGGCTTGCTTTTGACATTCTCCTAAGCAGGCAGCGGGCTGATGTACAATTCGTTTGCTCTTTGCATTAACCACACTTTAAGAGATTTAGAGTTCTTTCAAAAATGTTAACTGAGAAAAATGAAAGGGGAAGACTTGGTTTCTTGTGCTGCCAACATATTATTGAAAGTAAAATGCGTATTTTTTGACTTATGCATATTTTGTTTAGTATGTCTTCCTTCTTGCATTTTAAAGGTTCATAAACAATTTGCCTGATCCTGTCAACATCACTATGGGTGGAATTTCTTTTGGTAATCTGCCGTCTTTTTCTGACAGTAATTATGAACTCTTTCCAGGAGGAAGGTAAGTATTTTTCCTATACCTAAACCTAACTGCTTAAAAGCATACTTGTCTTTATATATAGCACACACAATTGTCTATACCTATGGTCTGAACCGTGTTTTTTCTCTTGCAGAACAGACAAGATTACTGTCATTAGAAACTCAACTAATTTTTCAGTTACTTCAAAAGTATTTGGATTTGGTAGTGCCAATACAATTATAATTGATGAGGTGAGTTGCCAGTGCTGTTGAATAGACAAGACAGATTACTTTTCATGTCAATATTTTCTTTAATTAAAAAAATACTTGTAGAATTATTCATCTTGCCCTTAGTTGTACACAGGATAGAATTCTTATATGCTAAAAAGAACATAAAACCATTCTTAACTATAAAAATAATGATGGGTATGATAAATTATTTAATAGAATCATAGAATGGTTAGAGTTGGAAGGGACCTTAAAGATCATCGAGTTCCAACCCCCCTGCCATAGGCAGGGACACCTCCCACTAGAGCAGGTTGCTCAAAGCCCCATCCAGCCTGGCCTTGAACACCTCCAGGGATGGGGCATCCACAACTTCTCTGGGCAACCTGTTCCAGTGTCTCACCACCCTCACACTAAAAAATTTCTTCCTAAAACCTAATCTAAATCTCCCCTCTTTCAATTTGAAACTGTTACCCCTCGTCTTACTGCTACACTCCCTGATAAAGAGTTCCTTCCATATTTACTGGAGGCCCAGGCATGCAAGGATTCATGTTCACCAGTGATGGCCTTAAATCTTTAGCCCAATTAGAGGCTAAGGATCTGCATGAAGTCCACTGTAGAGCAACTACTCCTTTATAATTTGATACGCAGTGTTTCATATACAATACTGCTTACTAACCCAGAACTTTGTGTGTATGCATGATTATAGAGCTGATGTAGAACTGTTTAGAGTGCTTTTGGTGTACAGGCCCTTTATCACTGTTCCTGATGTGCTATTTTAACTTCCAGTGTTCTGAAGGCACTTGTAGTGTATGGTACTCTGAAGATATCCCACCCAACACAGTCCATATGGCCTGGCAGATCCCTCAGTATTTTATTCTTACGTGTGCAGAAGTAGTCTTCTCTGTCACTGGGCTGGAGTTTTCATACTCACAGGTAGGTTTTGCCCTTCAGAGTTCTCGTTGTTTTAAGAGCCCTGAGTGGAGTCCTTACCCTGGTACAAACAAAGATCCATGATTTATTAAGTGGTGGTTCCATATTGCTGCTTTGTTTAAACAACAATGTCCTTCAGAGCCTTCTAGTAGGACTACGGGCTGGTACAAGTTGGCCTTGTTTCACTAGCATTTGGTGTTTTCCATGAAGCTATGCTGAATTATATCATTTGAAGACCCAATCACTAGTCCTCAAATTTCCTTCTCACGTGTGACTTTACATTGAAAAGAAGCGGTGTGTACTGCTGTTGTAAAACCAAACTAGAGAGCCCTCAAATATAAAATGAACAAGTACTGACAGCTATATCCACACTAGTTTCCTCTATATAGTCTTTAGCAACAGTTTAGTTATGCATTCTTAATTACTTTGTCTTCCAATTCCAGTTCGTAGTATTAGCTTTGTGTATTTCTTCCCTTAATTCTGAGTCTATAAACTGCAGTGATGGCTATATTGGAAGACATGGCTTGCTAGACTGTGATGCACTCAGTTTCTTCATTTAGTCTGTACCGTTGTGACCGAGTCAGATGTGAAATGGGACTGTTAGTTACTCAGTGCGTACAAAGTAAATGTTGTTATAGTCAGTGCTAATAATATCTTGTTCCTCGAAGCCTTTCCCAGGCCTGTCTAGCAACTTTTAATTATTAAAAAAAAAAAAAAAAAAGGCGAACCAAGAAACCCCACCCCAAAGAACCAGTGTTTGTTATAATGTAAAAAATGCAGTAAAAGTCAAAAAAACAAGCAATAGCAGTTTTTGACTAACACTTAAGTGCCTTTACTTCTATAGGCCCCGTCCAATATGAAGGCAGTGCTGCAGGCAGGATGGCTGCTAACGGTGGCTGTTGGTAACATCATTGTCCTTATCGTGGCTGGAGCATCCAAACTCAGCGAGCAGGTAAGCACACAAGCAAGTGGAGTGCTTTTCTATTATGCTGTGAGAAAGCAGCTCTAGTACAGGGAGGGGAGTCATAGCTGGTAATCCTCAACCACAACTTTTGAACATCAGCATTATGGTGGATTTGCATTTATAATTGGAATGTAGGTGGTTAGTCTTAGCTACAAGATGTGCACCAGTCAGTTGTAGAACTAGTGCTTGACTGAATCTCATTACACTACAAAAGTAACAGAATTATGAATCTTTATAAGCTATCTGGATAAAAACTAGTGTTGAAGGCTGTGACAACAGGGTGGTAACTTGTCTTCTGGAGCCACTGCTAAAGTTTCTGTTGATCTTTTTCCCCAGCACTTCCTCAATGTGTGTACACATGTACACGCACAAATTCAACAACTCTAACAAATACGACTTCAGCAACGGCTTCTACCTCTTATCTGTTGTTTGCCATTCCTAACTCTTGCTCTGCCAGGCTTCTTCTCTTGCCAGCAGCAGTTTCTAGAAATAAGTTGCTTCTCACAATGCGGAAGTGCTGTGAACTTCTGGGCTGAAATTCTAGACTAATGGGATCAAAACCTACCAAAACTCTGTTCAGTGCTAATGAATCTTCAACTGCATACCTCAGCCTTGCCATGTCCTGTCTTCTGGCTCCATTGGTTTCCAACCTCACTCCCTGGGGCATGAAAGCTATGGCTCTTCTGGTGTGGAGCACTTGGACAAGACTTTCTTAGACTACTTGTGGCAATCCCTAATGAAGCAAAAGGGATATCTGAGAGAGGGGAGATCCCGTCTTTGAAATGAGTCTGGCAGTTCTGATTTCAGCTAAATTAACCAGAAACCAGCATGAATCAGAGCTGTTGAGGCTTTTCAGGTGGAGACAGCACTTTGAAACCAAAGTTCCCGGTGTTGCTCTCTGCCCAGATATGTGGTCAGTAGAAACTTTTCTGCTGACCTAAGTGGAAGCAGGATTACTGCTAGCCTGGTTAAAAATTACATTACCTGGCCAAAAGGAGGGGCTGAGTTTCTTTTTCAGGCTATTGTTTTGTTCCCATGTGTTCGGAAAGATGATATCGTAGAACTTTCCAGCATTCATAGAACTTCTGTCTCTTCATCGAAGACAGAACTACTGAAAGGGCCTCAATTCTGAGTTGCTTTAAATATATAATATATATGCCCTTTAAGTCATATGGTACTTGTTATATGTGTTCAGTTTCACATTCTGAATTAACTTCATTCCTTGCAAACAGTAAAAAGGTGTAATACTTTGAGGAATGAATATTGATGGATGAATTGTATTTTTTTTTTTTTTCTCTTTTACAGTGGGCAGAGTATGTGCTGTTTGCTGCCTTGCTGTTGGCAGTTTGCATCATTTTTGCTGTCATGGCTTATTTTTATACCTATGTTGATCCAAATGAGGTTGAAGCCCAACTTGATGAGGAAGAAAAGAAGCAAGCCAAAAAAGATACGGACATCTATGAAAACAAAGCTGAAGCTGACTCTCAGATGTAAAAGTTGTATTCAAGAAGTGTTTGTAAATTATGGTATCCCGTTAAATCTCCCTGCAGTAAGAGGAATCAGGGTATCGGTAACACCTCTGGATAATATGCCCAATGGGAGAGGTTAAGAAAACCTGTTTTAACTCAAAATGCAGCCTTTCTTGGGAAGCAAGAGGAAAAGATTAGTCTCTCTTGTACCGAACATAGTATCCTGAAGAAACTCCAGCAGAATTTGCACTCTTAATGTACCTCAAGCTCAAATACTATAGCACTAAGATGTTGAAATTGCACTCAGCACTATTAGACCCTGTGAAAAAAAAATGTATTTTTTTATACGACATTTCAATTTTATAACACGAAAGAAACAAATATTGCCAAGAAATAGTAATCGAAGCCAAGCTATCTGCGTGACCCCTGTAGCCTCACTGTTACTTGAAAGCAGCACGTCACATGTGCCTTAAATTCTTTTGTACTTCCGTACAGATAGTGGGAGCAAAGCTCTGGCATTGCTCAGATTAAAATGTTGTCTGTGCTCCACACGGCAGTAGCTTGGACATGCACTGTATTATAATGTTTTATGTGCCTGTTAACTACCCATTTAACTCCTGTTCTGTTTTTAATTAAACGTATTAATGAGATGTCCACTCAGGTAAACAGACAATGGCAAATGACGTTTGAAATAAGCAACAGCAATAAAACTTGTGTTATTTCAAAATAATGGAAGTGATGTAAGAGTATGACTTAAAGTTGCCCATTAACAAAACGTGATACCACCTCACTGGTGCTTCTTCATATGTGCTCCATCACTAAGCTAATGGACAAGTGTCAGTCTTTGTCTTCATATCAAGATTTATGGCAGAGAAGACTAAATTCCCACTCTGGTTGCTGGCACTTAAGCCTCCATGTACATATGTGCACAGAGAATAGAGTTCCTCACCCATGAAAAGAGTTGGAAATGGAGCTTGATAAAGCAAATCCAAAGTGCTCTTCCCCTGAATCCCAGCTAGTCCTGTACCCTATAGGCAGTAACACCTATCAGTCTCTAAGGTCATCCAGGGAGAGCCTTTCCCATGGATTCAAGATGCTGGGTGTCCCTCCAGCCCACGGAGGACCTGTCTCCCTGCCATCCTCTGAGGAGGTAAGGGGTTTGGCATCAGGTTTACTTGCTGTAGACTAGCCAGCATTTCCTTTGCAAGTTAAGCAAAACAAATTGTCTCTTTACTGTATCCCTACAGGATAGCATCTTCTGTCTACTATTTCAGCCATAGCAGGTGAAATGTTTATGTGGTGTTTTAACGCTGCATTTTTCTCCTTTGGTATACAAGTCACATCTCTATTTTTTTAATACCATAAGCTGTTGGAAGTTAGCACTCTAGCAAACCCAGTTGCTTGTCTACCACCTGGATGGATGCGTTCTATGGGGAGAAAGCCACTAAAGCTGTAAAATTATATGGGAAAGCTTTGTGATAAGGAGAAAACAAGCTCCCCTATCTCTTCGGCCTAGTAAGGGAAAAAGACAATCATATCTGATGAGATTTTATCTCTTTTCATCAGGGATTGATGTAATTAAAGTTAAAACATGCCTTATCCAAAATCTGATGTGAAAAAAAAATGGGGAACCTCATATAGATAAGATGGGATGGGCAGCCATCTTCAGTATTGCTGTGGCTGTGTCTAGAACCACCGGGCAGGGATCTGCTCTCCGGGTTGGAATCGTGTATTTTCAGTCCCTTAGTTTTGGGGATTAAAGATGTATGGTTAACCTCCAAATCTGACAGTGTGTAGTTTTGGGTGCTGCTGGCTAGACTACCAGACTGCTGAGAGGGTCTTTTGCTTATCTTTTTCTGTTACAGAGGCGATACCCTGAAATCAATGGGACTAAGAGTTGATCATTCCAACTTCAGTTCTTATCTAAAACAGACAAACACAAACCTTTTAAAAAAAAATGCAAGAGTGGTGAATTATGAAAGCCTGTTCTAGCAATCAAATCTGCACTCATGTCTGGCCAGGTAGATACGGGAATGTGTATGTTCATATGCTTACTAATATTACAAATACACTGTGCAGCTTCCATGTTTTTCCCACTGCTCATTAGCTCAACCTAATGACAGTTGACTTAAAACTATTCAAAATCAGATTCTTCGAACTACATGAATCCAGTCCCTGCCATTTGCTGTTCTTGAAAATGGGTCTACGAGCAGCACAATCTTTTCAAGGACTTCTCTATAGTTCTAGGCAAATGTCTGCACAAAATGGTTGGGTTTTTCTGAAATTCCTGGAATTAAATTCCTGGAAACAATTGCAAGCTACCTATACATACTGCTGCCTACAAATTACTTTTTCATTCATACCTTGACACAATGCATTAGCATATCACTGACCATCTTGCAGAGGTTAGAATACTGATAATAAATTAACTGGGTCATGCCTTAAAGAGTGAGAGAGAGACAAATTATCAAAGGGAAAGTAATAACACCTGAGATCATCCTACTCCACCAGGAGGTGGCTCAGGACAATCAAGGATGCCCTATTTCCAGCCTAATTCAATCACTGCTATTTCTCCTAGAGACACCACCGAGGGACAGGATTGTGTGGAGTGTAGCACAATACAAAGGTAACATGAGTGCCTGCAATACAATGGACCCTCCATTATTGCTGTTAAGTTTTATTGCTTTTTCATGCTCATTCCTAATCCGAGTCAAAGCTCTGCGTAAAATACCTAATGCCCAGAGGTGGATAACAAATCCATGTCCCCAGGGAGCTTAACAGCTGATCCGACTGCATATGGGGGAGAGAGAGGAAAGGAAGATGAGGAAAATGGACCTGTGTTTTTCAGAGAGTAGCTACCTGCTTAAGTGAATCATAGAATCATCTAGGTTGGAAAGGACCTTTAAGATCATCTAGTCCAACCATCAGTGAAGATCAGTGGTCGCCTACTGCTGTCACCTACCTCATCACGTGGAAGGTCTCAGCAGCATCCTGGTGCAATGACTGGGAGGGTGAAGGGGGACAGATAGGGAAAAAAATGGGCAGAGTGTGGGAATGGGTTTGTCACCGTTTTGGACAGTACGGGTTGGGATATGTGTTTCATAAGTGTAGAGAGCTCAGCAAGGAGCTGGAAGAAGGTCTCCCGCAGCAGGGCCTGAGTAAGCTTGGACAAAAGGCAGGGTGTAGGCAGTGCACCCTCACGGGTGAAGCCCGTGCCACAGCAGGCACAGTTCATCCTTGTGTGGCCTCCATGACTGCTTTCTTGGGTAGCAGCTGGGCTGGACCTGGCCAAGCCACTTGTGCTTTTGTCAAGGGTCGTTTTCAACGAGCTGCAGAGCCCAAAGTCTTTTGGCAACGGGACAGCTCGTAGAAACTACATGTTATTATTTCCTTTGTACTGGCATACAAAGCACTGATTTGATGATCTTAAGTGATGTTACAACTGTCACTGACTGCATCCTAAAGGAATCCTAATTATTGCAGAAGCTAATCAGATAGGCTTGCCAGCAGATGTACTGGGAAGAAAAAGCTGCAGTGCCAGAATGGCCATAAGACCTTCTGAAACACTGATAAGGAGACTGCCTCTGGTGAAAGGGGTTCTGCCCCCGGAACACCGTTGCTGTATTTTGAGGGTAAGGGGAAAAGAAAAATTGAAGCTGTGGAAGCTGTATAGTTAAATAAAAAATTAATAAAAATGGTGCAAGAGTTAGGCATGAAATACAGTGAGGCATTTCAACCCCGCTTGCTGTCTAGCTGCTCTTGCAACCCCTTGTTTGACCTGCTTCTGCGCTTGGTGGTGAATAAAACCCTCATGAGATTAAGATGATATCTCAGCTGTCTGCTTCTGTGAAATTGTGTTTGTCCTCCTCCTGTGAGATTCAGCTGACTGCAGTGTATATCCCTGTCAGAGCTTCTTTCCACCATAGCCCATATAGGGCTTTTTTACTCCAAATTGAACATCTACCCTTACAGCTGGGAAAAATATTCAAGCCTGATAAACTAAAAAAAAATAAAAATATCAGTGCTCCTGAAGCCATGTCATGCTTCCTTGGTAGTAAAAATTGGAAATGTCTTCTACTTAGATGGGAATCCTATTTCCTAAAGGTCTTATCTTACAAAAAAAACATTTCGAGTAAAGGTTAATTCAATTGGTGCAGCTCCTTCAGGCTGGTACTTTACTTCAACTGAGTGCCTGAGATGAGTTCTGTAACCGCTTAACTGAATTAATGTTATTGAATGCATTTTTACTGAAATCTGATCCCAAATGTGGGAAGGAAGGGGGGCACCACTGCTGCATGAGTTTAATAAAGCTAGAGCCATGGACGTCCCATGCTGGCAGGGCCTGGCTGAATGTTGAACCTTGGGGGGGAAGAGGGGGCATGGGAATGGGGGATTGCATTTGAGAAACTGAGCATGGAAATGAGGGTGGGAGAGAGAGGACCTTCAGGTCCTCTACGTCTGCACCCTGGCCTTCTGCTGCTCTGCAGTGAGCAGGAATATAAGGCTAATGGTCATGTTATTCTCTGCCACAGCAGGGCAAGAAGTCACTCCACAGAATCATAGAATCATAGAATTGTCCAGGCCGGAAGGGACCTCCAAAGGTCATCTAGTCTGACCTCCCTGCAGTCAGCAGGGACACCCCCAACTAGACCAGGCTGCCCAGGGCCTCATTGAGCCTCACTTTGAATATCTCCAGGGAAGGGGCCTCAACCACCTCTCTGGGCAACCTGTCCCAGTGCTCCACCACCCTCACAGTAAAGAACCTTCTCCTAATCTCCAATCTAAACCTGCTCCCCTTCAGCTTAAAGCCATTGCCCCTCGTTCTATCACTACAGGCTTTTGTAAACAGGCTTTTGTAAACATGCTCTCCCCAGCCTTCACTGTTGCAGACCCTCTTCTTCTGCCCCACAGTTTGGGACCAGGCTGAGTTCATTGCCCATCACATTCCTGATTGAGTTATGGAAACCCAGGCTGGGGTTTGGGTTTTGTTTTGGTTTTTTGGGTTTTTTTGGATTGATTGATTGTTGGTTGGTGTGAGTTCTTTATTTCGTGCATTGTTTTTAAGTGTGACTCATCCTTTCTCCACTACATCAGCTTCAGGGCAGGTGGCTGCCCCAGCACCCAGTGACCCTATGGCCAGCACAGAGCTGATGAACTTGCTCCCTCTCCTAGCTTGCTGCCACCCCCGTTGCAGGAGGCGACTGTGTCACTTATGTCCAGCTCAAGCAGCTGGGCAGAACCAGGAGGAACCAGAGAAGCCCCTGAGCCTTCTCCGACCCGCCTTGAGGCAGCTTGCAGAACAGGAGGGATTTGCTTTACCCAGATCAGGACTTTTGCAACGAAGTGCGAGGCTGTGATTACAGATTCTCGGTGGTATCAACAGGGATAAAATACATTATGACTCTCTCCTTCCTTTCTTTAACCTTCTTTTTTTTTTTTTTTTTGGCCCATCCCAGGCTTCTTGCTCAGGCAAAGCTTCCCTGAGTGTCAGCCAGAGGTCTCCAGCAAATTCTGCTCCCCGCTCCGACCCCGGTCCAGGGAAGCGGCGGGTGATTTCCCACCACCAGGTGGCACAAAAATACATTGCAGAGGAGGGAAAAGGCGGGGGCCGGCTTGGGGGGGAGAGGGGAGGGAGCCCTCAGAAAATCCTCTCGCATCCTTGCCTTCGTGATTTTTTTCCCTCGCGGTTATCACAATCTTCCGGTTATCCTATGAAAAATACCCCGTGCACAGATCAGATTCGCTTTTGAAGACCGGAGGGCTGCCGTATGTTTCAGAAAATCAAAATACCTGGATGGATTTAAGCAAAAGATGGCTGGTCCCTCGTGAAAGTCACCTCTCTTCCGAACTTTTAAAAACTTGTTAAAACTGCCCAAATCCTAAGCGGTATTACAAAAAGACACTTTGATATTGAAGAATAGCAAAGAACAAGAATAAAGCTGGCTCTGCTGCAGCACCCAACGCTTTTACTTGAAAAGATGATAAAATCACTTGGTACAGCTTCATGTTGCACTTAATCCAATTTAACTGCAGGCCTTAAACCCCAGGCACGAAACCCTGCCCTAAGCAGCAAAGTCACAAAGCAGGTTTGGGGGAATTTTGGCAAGTGAGCAAAATGCCAGTCAGACAAAGAAAATTGGCTCCTGTGGAGCCGATTTTCTCATCCCCAGAGAAAACAGCACCGTGTTAAATACAGGGATGTATAGAGACTGCAGCAAAAAGATTATTTTTAAGTGGATACAGAATTTGAGCTGAATCTACGCTTGGTCCTGACAGACTAAGGACACACTGATTTCAGGTTCCTGCCTCCTGGGTGACTTCCCAAGCTGTTAGTCTGCTGTGTAATCACTTAGCCCAGCCTCTGGCTTTAAAAATTAAGCCGCAATCACCACATTTGGTAGGGGTTCTCTGAGATGGCACTTGGTGAGTCATGCCAGCTAGATACAGTCCAGTAAGGGAGTTTGCTGGAAGGGCATCTCATTCCTGAATGCCATTCAGTTTTAGACCTCTCCTAAACACTGCTCTTTTCACACTGACCTCTTCTCAAACGTATACAGAAAAAGGGTTTTGAGCTATCCCACAAACTTTAGGGTGAAACTTGGACATGCTTCAGAAAGAGGTTTGGGTATTAGGGCTGTTATAGTCCTTGAGAGAACAACAAGAAACCTCCATAGTCTGTGGGGCTGTGAATGCTGCTGCTACAAGGGCTGAGAGGGTTGCGAGCAAGGTCTGGATGGGCCCTCAGGCAACTGGTCTTGAGGAGGTCTTCAAAGCAGAAGGGATTTGCAGTGAGTTGTGACTTCGGTGGGAGAGCTTTGGGAGGCAGGACTGCTAGGAGGTGAGATTTGGATCCCCCTGGCACTGCATGCTGAAAAAATTTGGGAAGGGCTGATGTGGGAGAGTTTGGGACGCTGGGTGTCAAACCTTTGGGGCGGGAAGAGTTAGGAGAGTCGCCAGACGGCAACTCCTGAGGCACTTCTAACCAGATCTTCAGGTTGGGGCCAAGGACCTGTGTGCAAGGACTGCTGCACCCTGACACCTCTCCTCAGAGCTGCTCCTCCCTGCTCTGTCCTCCACAGTGTCTGCCCTATGGAAAGCCGAGGAAACTTCAACTCAGGATCGCTGTAGGGGAAAGGTGTGGTGTCCAGCTCAGATTAAGTTAATATGAAATGATGCCAGTGCTGAAGAAGGAGACGGTCACTGGGAGGGGCAGCCTTTGAGCAGCTAAAACATCTAATGATGCTGTGCCGTCATTCTCACATGGAATTCTTGTAAGCCTGGAATTTAATTTTAAAGATGCTTTAAAAACAATCTCTACAGAAGTTGGTTAAATACCCAAATCATTAAATGCAAACACTTTACATGTATAAAAATTGCAGATACACAGCTTTTGAAAGTGCTTCTCTCTTTATTTAACACCCAGAAAATGAATACATGCTCTTGTGGTTTTGCTGGAAGAATGACATAAAATCACATGTAAAACCTTGAGCTCTCATAAGGACCAGGTTAGAAATTTTTATTTTACTTCCATAAATGCAAATAAATGTCAGCATAGAGCTGCATTATAATGCAAGCCAAGCTTGCTCTCTGAGAAAATTGCTCACGGAAATGAGTCAGTGGCTATAGTGTCAACCTCCATACAAATGAGAAAGGAAGATGAGGAAGATGTGCCATGGCCTGAGGAGCCTGTGTACTACCTAGAAATAGCAGAAATCAAAAATCCAGTGAAGTTGATGAGAATCTTTCCCCTGGTATCAGTATGCTTTGCCTGACCTCCTCAGTGCACATAACTACAGGAGCTTTTCTGTATCTGGTACGGGTGGGTGGCATGTTGGCCCTGGAGAGCTTCTCAGGAGAAGGGAGGGGAAGGCCAAGGTTTGCACTGAGGGAGTTTGAGAGGAAGGTACAGATGGGGGCAGGATAAATTCTAGGTGCAAGAAGCACAATGAGCAGAACTGAGCGTAGATGTGTAAGATAATAGCAGTATCAGAAGACACAGAGTTAATACATATAATTCTTGGTAGCAGGTTCGGGGGCTAATCTGTGTATTTCTCACTTAAGACTCATCAGAAAATCAATGTAGGCTTGTGGTGTCCTGCAGTTCCCTCTGACCAGTTCTACAAGCAGCTATGGTGATGAGGCAAATCTGCCTGCTATCAGGACACAGTGGGATGGGAAGTTTGTGCAGCTCTGCTACCCCGCTGCAGTGTTCATATGAGCCTACAGCCCGTAACTCACCCTGTAAATTTATTTGGAGGCAGGGAAGAACACCAGTGCTGGTGTGGAGCAGCAAAATCTGCCTGCTCTTCTTTGCAAGTAAAGCATCAGGTACCCACTATCTCAGCTGGAAGAAGAGCTATGCTTAGTCCAAAATTTCCAGGAAGCCTGCTCTCCTGAAAAAGATGGGAGGAAAACTGAGCCAGCAGCTGTAGAAGCCAAAGGGGCACGAGGCTTTGGGATCTAGCCAAAGGTCTGGTGGAAGTGGGAGGTTACGGCAGATTTTTATGAATGAAAGGAGGTCTGCAGGAGGAGGTGGAAGATTGCTGAAGCACGTCAGGGCACCGCGACCGCTACAGGAACTTACTGGGCAACTGCTTTTAGAAGCCTGTGGGATGGGAACGATGGGGAAGGTAGGAGGGTAGACGCACAGGACCTGCATTCTTGTGGGGGCACAGTTATTACAGGCTGTAGCTGTCCCACACACATACTTAGTGGGGATGATGGTAGGTTCAAATGTTGGGAAACAGCTTTACAAGCTGTAATTTATTTGCCTAATGGAAACCCTCAAACAATAACAGTATTTGTGATTTCTGGCTTTTCACTCTTTGGGTGTTAAATTCTGGGGTTGGGAAGGCTGCAGGCTGGTGGTCTTAAGTACTGATGTTCTCCGATTACCCAGCAAAGAGATTTAGTCATCCCTCCATGGTTCGCTTCTGTACCTGCTCTGCCAAGGCCGACCACTCCAGATAACACAGTTCCGGGCTTGAACTATGGGCGGGAGCGTTCACTGCTACAAGCCGAGAAGGCGGATTTTATGGTATGAAAGAGCTGGAAGCCACCATCCCACTCCATACAGGACATTCTGGCTGGAGTTTCGCCTTCTAACTCATCTGAGCTAACTGTGGGCTACCAGTGAAGGGGATGCGCTGGCCTCCCTGCTTCCCTTCCTCCCACACACAGGGTGTCCCTGCTGAGTGACACCCAGAGACCACTGCCACAGGGGACTAATCCAGCAGGATGTGCACGCATTTCCCGTGGGATCAGTGAACTGATCCAAATCACCACGCGGGCATGTGATCGCTAATGCAAGGACGGGAGCCAGGGCTGGGAGAAAGGAAGAGCAGGATCAGCACTTTGGCAGCAGACCGCAGTTAAATTGGATTAAGTGCAACACGAAGCTGTGCCCTAAAAAACTCATCACATGGCAAAATTTGTTACCGACACCCTGGACTGACAACTGAAACTTGCAGGAATCCATATGTTTTTGTGTTCAACGGATGAATACAATAATCTTCTCTCAACACATGATTTTCCAGGTGGCTTCTGGTATATCATGAGATTAATGAAGGGTAAAACGTGACAATTCTTGAACTAAAACAGTGAAGTAGTGCCCTCCCTTATTGTAAGACCACTACTTGTCAGCCGTCAATGAGATACAGTGCAACTTTTTATTCTGGGACAACTGTAGCCTGCAAGTAAACATTTTAAATCTGTGATGACATGGACTGTCTAGGGACATAGTTATAGGTTAGAGCGTCTCATCATGATTACAGGGTCATCCTTAATGGATCCACTTAGTCTGGAGATTTTGCTTGTCTGGTGTGTACACAGACATTAATCTGAGATAAGAACTGATGTCTCCATCATAAAATGTGAAATGTGAGAAGAAGATAGAAAAGGTGTATTTCCTTCTGTTTGCTTATGTTTGCTTTGTGTGACAAGAGGGTAAGAGAAAGGTTTATAAAAAGCAAGATTTAATGAAATGATGCTCTTCGGGGGCAGGGGCACAGTGCGGTATAATCAATCTCATGTTTCTTAATGAGCTCTAGGTCCCCATCTAATTTTAATTGTCTGCCTGGAATACCAAAATACTCTCAGGCACTTACATTCTGCTCATTATTAATAAAGGGCATACAACACTTGAGACTTTTCTTCCATTTCCTGCCTCATCCCGGCTTACCCATTATGACTCTCAGTACTATAAGAAAGTGAATTTTCTCCTGTTAATAAGAATCCCAAAACCCTGTGATTCTCTATGAACAATATGAAGTACATCACCACAGGAAGCAAAATATATGAAGAACAGCATGTTTTATACAAACCTTGCAAAATACTGGACTTTTCTTTGGGGGACCATAACTTATTATGCCCATTTTTTCCCCTTCAGCATTCACGAGACTTAAAGCGGAATCTGTGTTTGAACTTCAAACTTTGCTTCTGTAATAGACAAAACAATTTCCTGACACGACTGCTTCTGGAACCATAACTTAAATGCACAGCCGAGTTTAGCTGTAGAAGGCAATCTGTGTGCTTTTGAAGCTACTTAAGATTTCTCTGCTGACATAAATACACGGCTGCAGGGTTACCCATGGCATGTCGAGATGAAGAAAGGCTCCAGCATGACCTTTGTAGAAGGGAACCCCTTTCCATCAAAAATGGAAAACCTACACTTTTAAATTTTGGTGGAAACACAGAAAAACCCAGCGTTTTGTTGGGGTATGATCCCCACAGAGTTTAAAAGCACAATAGAAACTAATCTTGTAGAGTTACCACAATTAAAGGCAGGGAAAACATCAGTTCTAGGCAACACAAGGATATTTTTTGGTATAAACAGGGAAGTGTGCATTTCTTCTTCAGCACAGAAGAATGTCAGAATATGGGTGTTTTAAATATCCTTAACAAGGCCCTACAGAAAAAAAGGCTTTCTGGGCAAACTTTATAAACACGAAATAGCTAAAGCAGTGGATGAAAACCCACAGATATAATTATAGTTCATTTCTGCACACTGAGTCATCCTGACTATGGGCTCTCATTTCAGAACAATGCCCAGCCCTTTCTGCTCTACTTCCTCAGAGGTCTGCTCAAGCAGGGACTTATTCTCCCACGGATGAGCCAAGGAACTGGACATGGGCAGGAATTTTTATTTTTTTAAAAAAATATATTTAGTGCTAAAAAATGTTTCCAAAGAACTGCTGGAGGGTGTAAATTCCTGTATGTGAAAAGCAGTTTTGGTTCAGGACCTCATAAGCAGTCTCATGCCATAAAGAGTTAGGCAGACCTTTTTAAATCTTGATTGCAAAAATCTTGATGGAGAGCGTAGCGAGAGAGCGGAACAACCAGTGAGTCATTTATAAAGTGCAAGAAGAAAGATACGAGGGGCAGCCTGGGCAATAAGCCTCTTATACCTTGCACAGCTGGAGGGGAGAGATGAGGAGGAGCCTGATACAGGGACGCAGTTACCGAGTCAGTCTCCCAGGAGGGTCAAGGCTGCTCAAACTTATCGCTGGTTGACCTCCATATGTTGTTCAAGCAGAAGGTGGCTACCCAGGCCCTTGGGGTTCAGGGGTGCTTATTTCTCTCCCCAGGCTCTAGTACCCCCTGCCAGGGAGCAGCAGGGTGAGCGGGGAGCCAGGTGTGACAGTGGGGTGGGACTACTACCCACTCAGTGCAGACCCATGGCACCCAAACACGAGGATCAGAGCAGGTCTGAGAGCAGCCACCTGGGTCTGCTGAGAGTCCAGATCACCAGTTCACGGTGACGAGGCAGAGCTAAAGGCTTCACAGCTTCACACAGCCCTTTCCTACCTTACTCTTGCCAGGGCTTGAGAGCAGCCCTTCAAGCCCAGCTCTGGAGGGTGAAGAACCTCTGAGTGCACCCAAGATCTGGGCACCAGCATGGGGACGATTCAGAACATGTAACCTGTGGTATTTCCCCAGATGCCCCAAGGTTCTCTTAACCTTATTTACTGGAAAGGATTAGCCTTTTTTCTTTCAATCTCCAGAAATGTTTTGGCAGAGGAAAGAGATCTTGGAATACAAATGAACAAGCCCATCTTCGTTCAACCTCTGTTATAACTATGCACTCTTCAGTGGAGCTCCCCTCAGCTATGATTAATCATCCTTCCTGGCCAAGGAAATCCCACTCTGCAAGAAGCACTAACGACAAGAGTGAAAAACGAGCCAACTGCCATTTCCCCTTTTGCATGGCTCACTAGCAGACCAGCTACCCAGCCTTGTAGCCTGCAAGTTCTAGTGCGGCGTTCCCTACCGACCCCCTGTCACTGAACAAAAACCCTTCAGCCACCTCCCATTTGACCAAACGCAACCTAAACCTGAAGAAAAATCTTCACTGCATTTCCACCCAATTCGGAAATGGATACACAGTTTTGTTTCCAAACTGTGGGTAAATAAACCTGTAGCATGCAAATATATATTATTTAAACTTAAAAAGAAAAAGTTTCTAAATGGTAATGTGCCAATTCAGCTACAATTATGATATCAATTCAGTAATATGAGGGTTTAATCCTGTCCTCACCTAAGTCAAGAGAGTAGATTCTGATAGCTTTTTTTCTTCTCATTCAGGGAAATTCTGTTTCTGATGTCAGTATAAAACCACATGAAAAGGGATGAGACCCATCTGGCTATATGGGTAGGCTATTTGATTATTTCACTGTTCAGACACTGTATGTGAAGATTAAAGCCTGATTTCTGTCTTTGTTTTTCATTATTCCTTAGTAGGGTCTCCAGTGTCCTGCTACTTTTTTCTCTTCTAGTACTCTAATTTATCAAAACTTAATACTCTTTTTAATTTGTCTCGGTAAAGACTCCAGATTGACACTGGGAGGCTAGGAGCAAGTTATTTCTAACACGTTGCTGTTGTATGAAAAATATTTCCATGAATCTGTCAATTTTTTAAAGGAAGAAAAATTTTTCTTTGGCATGCCATCTCATAGCAGTGAGCTCCATTATTCATTTGTGCTCTTACCCACTTCTCTGTTTTCAAGTTTCTGTCTGATAGCTCTTGTTATGAGAAAAATTGTACAGGCATCTTCTGCAGGCCATTCATGAGGTTACAGACCTCTACTGCCCTCATGAAAATTCTCTTTTCTACACTGAGGAGCCATAACATATTTAATTTCTCCATCTAGAGAATATTTTCTGAATCTTTGATCACGGTTTTCTTCCTTTTCTGGTACCTTTTTCTTTATGCTACAGTATCATTTTGGAAATGATACAGACAGTCTATAGGAGCAGCATAATAAGGATTTATAGTGAGGTATAACAATGTTGTCTCCCTTATTCTTTATTCCTTTCCTAATAACTCCTAATACAGTTTTATCTTCTGAGTGATTTGAAATCCTTGACAGCCAAGACTTCCTTCTTGATTGGTAGGAACTCCAATGTGTAATGTTGAACTTTTTTCCCGTACACTTTTCCCCTGTATAGTTTTCAACGCTGAACTCCCATCTGCTGCTGTGTCACTCCGCAGTCACTCACTCTGAGATTCTTCTGCAACCCTTTGCACTTCACGTTAGTTTTTACCTCATGATACTTGGCAATGTGAGACTATTTTGTCACTTCTCTTTAGTCTCTTCTCCAGGTCACTCATGGATATACTGAGCAAGATGGGTCCCAGATGGACTCCTGTCACCAGTCTACTGGTAACACCATCCACTGTGAAATGTTTTTATTTTCTCGTTCCTCTTTATCTTCAGTTATAGACCCATGTGAAGACTTCTCCTTTTATTCCCAGGAACACTTACATTCTTTAAGGTCCATTTTTGAAAAGCCTTGTTAAAGCTGCTTTGCATTATATGATACAGGCAAGCACCATACATTTAAAACACACGTATTCAAAATCGAGCCTTGCTGACAAATGATTGAGAATTTGAGTACATAGTCCATCAGGCGTATTAACAGGATAATTAAAAAAAAAACAAAAGGGATAAGACTAGGAACCTAATACACACAGTTAAGAAATAAATGAGACATTTTCATACAGATTGTTAAAACAGTTGAAGAAATTGATCAGTCAAGAAAGTGTAGAGAAAGGAAAGAAGAAAGACAAAAGATAATGGTGGATAAAGAGGATAAGGAAGCGAGAAAAAAATCCAGCGACAAGCTGAGCAGAGAACTGTATGGTATTGTGATTTGGTTAATTGTTCTACGGCACCCAGGCCAGGATACCTGTGCTGCCATACAAGACAGACAGACTCCAGCCTATCTGCATGGGAGTCTCCATAATCCTGTCGCCGTACCTTACTGCAAGCAATACTGTCACACGTTCAGCCCCCTCAGTCTTCCCTCTTCCCCAGGTAAATCTCTGCCTGCCTGCTACTTATTCACCACGGCATTTCTCATGCCCTGTATTTTGTAGACAAATGTCCCACCTGTTACAATCCACAGTGCTTTTTTATTTCAAGAAAGGATTATTTATTTATTGATGGCATATTACAAATTCTAAGAGCTACGTTCCAGGTACACCTTCCTCCTTAGGAAGCCTCAGTGGTCCTACATTGCTCAGTTGAGAAGTTTCAGTCTTGGTCAGTAAGAAAAATGTTTTTCCTTCACAGGTAGTTTATAAACAGAAGTTCACAGTCACTGCCATTATATTAATGTGGTTTGGTTTTTTGTGTAGCTTTTTTCTTATATAACCAACAAAGCAGAAAATCTCTGCATATTCAAAGTATCATTTTAAATTGAAAGCAAGCCAGGTATTGAGAAGTCTACACATAAAATAAATTGAATCTTTTCATGCTAGAAACATCTGGCTTCATAAAGATACAACAGAGAACCATCTTAATGATAAGAACTGTTTATTTTTGAAGTCTCTGCCATTGTACTGGAATGGCAGGCTATGTAATCATTTCTATTTTTAAAATAGATTACTGCAAAAGTAGCCTTTCTTTGGAGTATAATACACACAATCATTTTTTCTCAGAAAAGGTTGAGAAAAGGAGAGGAACATTTGCAAGACTTCTGTTATTTAGTCTGTAAGGATGGAGCTGAAATTTAGACTGAAAAATTAGCATTTACAAAACTAGCAGCAAAAAGAAAACACACTTATTATTTTAAGATTACATTTAAAACTATTTTGGTTAAAACTTCTTCAAATCCAGGGGAGAAATTGGAAGTGCATCAGAGCATAGGGTACAGCTTACAATACAGAAGCTGACAGAAATTAGACATTTTAGTACATTGTTCTGATTTCATTAGAATTTAACTTAGGCTGGTATCTGGTTTATGACATAGAGTTTTGAATCTACTCCTTTGTTTTCCTGCCTTTAACAGGTAAATCTGCTCATAGAGCTTATTCCACTAGCTCAAAGTATATTTTTTCAGGTCCAGTCTCTTGTTGAACGTGTAATACAGAACTCTGAAATGAAAAAAACTTGAAATGAAATAAACACATTATCTTTACTCAGTTATGTCATACAAGCAAGAGAAAGACCTCACAGTGGCCCTAGGTGAGGAGCTTATATGGGAAAGTTACTCCAGAGCAGCCTCCACATGGGAACTTTTTTGTGCTTATGCGCCCTGAGCTAGACAATCTACAAACTAAATGTAAAGAGGGAATTAGCAAGATAAAACACAAACAACTCTAGGAAATCAAGTATGCATTCCTTATGAAAATTAAATTTAAGTCCCAAAGAGTATACTAATGGACAGAAAATAATATACATTTCATAATACAAAAGGTAACTTATTTTTACACCTTTCTTCTTTTCACTCTGCACTGAATGTGCAACTGCAGAAAAAGTAAAGCACCTGATAAAATCTGTATCCTAATGACTATATAGAGAAGAGCAAAAAATAAAGCTACATAGGCAATGGTAAAGCTGATATTTTCTCAATGAGGATTTTTAATATTATGTGATGTAGTGAAAGCTCAATGGTATTCATGGGACAAAGGAAGTTCACTTCTAGCCCACTGACTTTATCCCTAGCAAGCTAAAAAAATTTACTCCACAGTGGAGCAACCATGGAGACACTAAAGCTCTACCTTTTTTTTTAAAAAAAAAAAAAAGAAGATTGCAAAAATGCTGTAAAAAACAATCTAGATGATAGAAAGTTTTTATATTGATTCTTGTGACTGTTACTTAATTTGACTTTTGACTGAGGTAAAACTCAAATGAAAGCTTAGACATTTTTTAGAAAATTACATACTAGTAAGCAGTAGAAACATTTTTGTGTTTAAGTTAAAACCCCCATAATTTAAACTCCATTCCAGCATTAAGGAAACTAACAACTCCTTCATGAATTCCAGTAGTTCAATTTTCTACACAATTTCTACCTGTCATCCTTTCCGTGTTTCACTGTACTCAAGAGCTGGTACATTCAATTTCTCGGGGAAAGAATCTGTGTGTGTGTATACACATACATGCCTGTATAAGGCTGTTAGCTAATTTTATTCAAGTTTGAGTGGTAGAAATCTTAGAGACATTTATGTTTCTTCAAGTTTCAGAAAAACAAGATTGTATAGCATTATCTCAGCCCACATTAGACAATATCACGGAATCGTGGAATCGTCAGAGTTGGAAGGGACCTCTAGAGATCATCCAGTCCAACTGCCCTGCTGAAGCAGGATTGCCCAGAGCACATTACTCAGGACTGCATCCAGGTGGGTCTCGAAAGCCTCCAGATAAGGGGACTCCACAACCTCCCTGGGCAGCCTGTTCCAGGGCTCTGTCACCCTCACTGTAAAGAAGTTCTTCCTCATATTTGAGTGGAACTTCCTATGTTCCAGCTTGTGCCCATTGCCCCTCATCCTGTCACTGGCAACCACTGAAAAGAATCCGGCTCCATCCTCCCTCAAACCGCCCTCTAGATAATTATAAGCATTAATAAGGTCTCCCCTCAGCCTTCTCTTCTCCAGGCTCATAACTATAGGAAAAACTTTGGTGAGAGTTTAACCACGTATCAATAGGTCCATTTTATATTTTGAAGTGTTTCGTGCAGTTAAAGATTTGTACAAACTCTGTAGTGAATTTCCTACTGACAAGTAATCTGTGCCGCAGAGGATGCTCACCCTTTTCTTTAATTCAGTTGAAAAGACAGTGAACCACCGTCCTATGGATCCCGGACACACTGGCCAACCGATTTGGATAATTTTAATACTAATGAAACTACTTTTTTCCTTTTTTTTTTTTTTTGCAGGGGGGGTTGGAAAGGAGAGAATCTTAGTTTCATTCCCTAATGCATTAGAAATTGTGTGACGGGAGCTCTTGAATCTCAGCTTAAATAGGCCAAACGCGGGGAATATAACATTGCTGAGTTCCTAAGGGTTTTGCAGGGTCCAGGGTTTCTGCTATGTGTGTGTGAGGGGAGACCCGACTACTCACCCACTCTTCTTTCGTTTAGTGAGTATTGTAAAAACACGCCTGTCATTTTGGTTTACTGCTTCTGCAGCTTCTGACAGGAAGTCAAGTGCTTCCTGAAACCATACCCCGCGGCAGGGCGATAGCATTACCCTGACCTTTCTTAAAGCCTCCAGGCGAAAGGGGGGCAGGAAAAGGACATACCAGAAGATGTCTAGGGTTTCTGCCATCTTGGTCTATCGCCTCACCCCGGTTTCCGTATTTCAAGCCCGCAGCCTGATGCTCGCCTCCCTTCACCTGCTCTGCCTCACCGGCAGCCGCTCTTCGCCGGGGCAGCGGGAGAGGCGAAGCAGCCCTCCGGTTGCCGGCGAGGCGAAGGACGAAACCCAACACAACCCGCGAAGGCCGCGGCCCCGCCGCCTCCCGCCCAGAGGAGGATGCGA
>VXAK01026995.1:0-12488 GCA_013399435.1 Arenaria interpres | reverse complement strand
GGGGAAGCGCGAGGAGGAGGAGGAGGAGGGCTCTCTGTGTGTGTGAGAGAGTGTGGAGATGAGCTCAGCCCTGTCCCCTAGAGCCGCCTGAGGAGACCCGGCTCCTTCCCCCCCACNGACGGGGAACGGCGCGAAGGGGCGCAGTGCTCATCGGTAAAGGGGGTTCCCTGGGGCGGAGGAACAGGGCGAGGGGAGAAAACGCCTCTTCGCTGTGTCTCGGCCCCGGGGGCCGGGCCGGGGTGGGCTGGGGAGGGGATAAGGAGCGGGATCTCGTAGCCCGTGGAAACGGAACGTGCTGCCGGCGCTTCGAGTAATGCCTAACGAGGTCCCTCCGCCCGGTGAACCCCTCCCCCTCTCTCCCCCCTTCTTCCCTCTCCCCTTCCTCAGCCGTCTCTGGTTCGCCGCAAGCCTGCGGAGCGGAGGGGTGCGCGGTTCGTCTCCCGCTCCCCACCTCCAGGAGTGCTCCTCGTGGAGCGAAGCGTGACTCGATGGGCGATTTTCGGTCCCGTTATTTTGACGTGATTCGGGGAAGCAGACATAAAAAAACCAAACCAAAACAAACCAGGGCCTGAAAATGTTGACCTTCAGCGCGTGCTGCAGTGCCCATCTCTGTGGTGCTGGCTAGTGGGAGCGCTGCCTGAAGGTGGGTGTTGGGGGATTGTGTTTGGCTCTAAGAATCGGTTAGTTGTTGTTATACAATGGAATTTGCTGGTTCTGTGTTGTAACTATATTTTTGAAATATTTTTGAAATAACCGATGTGGTTTTCTGGTGACTGAGCTGGCTTCTCCTCCCCCTCCCCCCCCCTTTCTTTTTCCTTAATCCAAATGTAAACTACTGCCAGAAAAACATTAAGGTCATTGGTATCTGTGTGTTGTTATTCTAATGTTTCCCACATCTTATTAGAAACTTCCCTGCCCCAGCCTCCAGAAGAAAAACTTACGAATGGCACGTAGAGTTTTTCCCAATTTATCTTCTGGATTGAAAGTTTTTGTGCTTCGTTTGGTTTAAGTATTGATTTACTCTGGTTTGTTTTTCCACGAGTCAAGATCCTAAGTCGTGAATCTTTTTTCTTTGCATAACTTGAGGATTTGCATTTAAAATGTTACATGCTCAGGCATGGCATGAATTATATGCTCAGGCGTAGTACTGGATGCCAAATAGAGTATGTAGGCCCTCACTCTGAGCTGGTTAATTTATTGCTCTGTAGGTACTGCTGTTGAGTGTTCAAGTTCACCTTCCAAATATGAGCAGTTCACTGATTGCCAGAGACAGACAAGTAAGGGTTGCTTGCTTTAGCTAGGGCTAGATTAATGTTGCATTTTTTTATCCTTTTGAAACATGTTAGAACCAAGATGACTATCTACTTACTTTGAAATACGATCTGTAATATTTTAGAATTAAAAATTCAGATTTGTAGCTACTCAGAAGTGAGAGAATGAAGATTACTCCAGCAATATGCATGTACTGCTTATGCGTGTCACTGCATGATCTCTCTAAGGACCTGTATTTTTATTGACTTGATTTGTTACTTAGTTTGTAATACTGTTAGCTGTACTAAATGGGTAGATATTCAGGGTTTTTGTTAGTCCACATACTTTGGGAGTTTACTTCAAATCTCTTTTTCTTCAGGACAGTGTTATTTTTCTCATTAATTTTTATTGTATTATGAGAGTTTCTGAAGTGTGAATTTTAACAGGTTTAAAAAACCCAAACACACCAAAGTAAGGACTTGCTAATAGGTAGAGGTACAAAGTCTGTCAGCAATATCAATACTACTTGCTAATTTTCTTCATCAAGTTCAAGATGTCTATATCCATTTCCATTCTGTCAGAGTATATAGCAATTTTATAGTGGTCTGTTTGCAGTACATGATTCTCTTTGATTTTACTTGCAGATACGTGTTCAAAGAGTAAGGTACATAAAATATGTGACATCTACTTAAAAAAGACAAAGATTATGGCTTGGCACTTTTTATTATGTAGAAGAGAGAGGAATAGAGCTTAGTTCTCTGGGTTATAATTAAATTGCCGAAATCACGGGACTATCTTTTCTTTTTCTGTAGTGTGATCCTTCCTCCCCACCTACCAGCTTCTGCAACAAACGGTGTAAGCAGTGTCAGCGACAAGTTATGCAGCTTTCTCCTACATTCTTTGCTGTACTTATAACAAGAGAGCAGTCAGTATCCTAGTGTGAACAAGAGTAACTTCTTGATTCCCAAAAAATCACATGCAAGCACAATGCTTTAGTAATGCTGTTTGGCGTGAGCAGAGTAGTGTGTCGATAGAGCAGAGGAATGAAGGATTAATGTATTTCTCTCTGAACAACATATCTGATTAATGTTTGAAGAGTGATGCATAAAAAGTGAGTGGGTAGAGAGTGAGCCAAAGGAATGAAAAACTGTGGAGGAAATGTAGGATGGTGCTGGAAGGTTGTCAAAACCTGAGATTCGCTATCTGCTATGAAGTGGGCATGTTGTAACCTGAATAAAACCGGAGTTGGGGTTTTGACCTAAATTTCTATGTGTGCAAATAAGTTTGGACTCGAAGTTTATGCTGTCCTTGGTTTAAGGGCTTTGTGTAGATACGAGTTTGAGTGTGTGGCATGAAGGTGCACCATTACTAAACTGAGAGTGTGTTGTCTTCCTTCTCTATGCTTTATAGTATCGGTCTGGGGAGAATGCTTGTTTATCTGCAATGCATGAGATTTCTGCAAGGCTGGCTCGGAATAAGTGTATATGACCTTGATTTTTAGACTGGCCTGTGTTCCAAGGCTGTGGTAAGCTTCTACAGCTTCTTTATGGGAGCTATATTTTAAATAAAAAAAGTACTGTGTTTATAAACTTATGGTAAGACTGCTTGCTGAACCGTAATGTATTTTGAAGCATGTTAGGAGTGCGTTGGCCCAAAAAGCTCAGGAAACATAGACTGGCAGAGAAAATCTTACAGGATGAAGCTGTGGAACACAGTACTTGCTATACATCAACCTGTGGATATATCTTGGATATATGGCAACAGCTAGTTTTAAGAAAAATTTAAACAATAAAAATATTAAACTGAATAGTGATTAAATGTCTTCCTTCTTGCTCTCCCGACTTAAAAAACTTGGGGTTAAGCTGCATCTGGTTTGCTTGTATTTTTCTTTTTTTCTGAAGTTAGAGAACGAGAAAAGCAGTTTTTTACCCTAGCTTTTCTGTGTACTTCTATCTGTGTGATATAACTGTAAACAGATTTTATTAACCTACTTTAAAATGAGTCTTATATTATGGTAATAACAATAAGAATACTATAAACTCATCCTGAGAAAAGATAAATGGCTCTGTCAGCTTCAGATCCCAGAGAAGTGAGAAAGCCCACAGGTGGTTTGCCTTTTTGGTGTTCGCTGTGTTCAGGAAGCATGGTGCCACAGTTAGAATGGATCTAGGTACGACTTCTAGCTGTAATTTTAGGTGCTTCCGTAGTAAAGGCAGTTAAAAGTTTCAGGTGAATAAGAATTTCAAATACACTTCTGTGGCATAATGAACACTGCTACTGGTGGACTGTGGAGTTACTGATTAGAAATAATTATTGTTGCCTTCTTTTTCCTGCTTGTCTCCTAAAGGGGAAAAAAGAACCAAAAAAAACAACTGTACCCTTCCCTGAAGCCCTGAATCTTTATTTTTTTGTCCTAAGAAGAATAATTTTCTGAGAAGGTTGGTTCGTATTTTAGGGGTGCCTGTATGTCAGCTTCATCAAATTCCTGAGGTGCTTTTAAAATTCCATCGTCTTTAAGCCAAAGCCTCTTCTGGGTGATAAAATCCTTTCTTTATCTTCCTCCCTTTCAGTCTTTTGGTAAGAATAACAGTATTTATGCAGTAAGTTGTTTTTATTCATTCTTTATTGTTATTTTCAATACAAGAGCTACACATTCTTCATCCAAAATGTAAATAAGCACTTACATTCACACCGTCTTGCTTCAAGAAATGTTAAAAGTTTAACTAAATTTAAGTGGCAACTTGACAAATGAACAGAAAAGAAAGGTTGTTAAGTATAAAGGCACCATTTCTGGCTCAGAAAGTGTCTGAACTGTCAGTTTGCTGGAGACTGGAAGAGTGTTTTGGGAAATGCTGCTATTTACTTGTCTATTCTTGCATTGTTCCCAAGAAGTTCAATTTTGACTGCTGTAGGAGAGCTGTTCTGGCCTAGAAGATCCTTTGTTCTGATCCAGCATGGCTGTTCTTTTGTTCTTACCCACTATATATATTACTGTCTTCCCTATTATAACTCATTCTCCTTTTAAAATAAACTGTTGTAACTACTTGTACAAACCATGGGTTTGGTAATTGCAAGACATTAGGTTGCTAAATCAAAGGCACTGGGAAGTCCATGTAGCCTCTGCTGCCTTCCCTTTGCAGGTTCTGGGTAGGAGATTAATTTTCCTCAATTTGAATTTTTTTTGAAAGTTGAAGTTATGGGTTTGGTTTTTTTGCCCCTCAGTCTTTAAGCTTCTTCGTTCTTTTCTTTCTGTGGCTTTTGCAGGTCCTTTTTTATTAGGTGGAAAATAACTGGTAGTAAACCAGCAGGTATAGACTGCTTTGTCTTTGGGGAGCAGTTTGAGGTATACTCGGTCTTTTACTTTTTTGGGTTGATTTCATCACTTCATGAATAGCTGAAGGATTTATTAGGACAGCTTTATGGAATAAGGATTGGCAATAGTGAATCCTCAATTTTTGTGAATCTCTGTGTTGTTTCAGCCCTTTTATGGTTTTGTAGCTATGCTTTTTAGACATGCTCTCCAGAATTTTATTTAATTTTAAATGTTTATATAGAGGTAAGGTGGAGTGTTTATACAGAGGCAAAGGAGGTAAGGAGAGGTACTCTTAGTTTCCAAAGGCTGAACGTGAAAAATCTGGTTCATCTGGTTCTGGATCTTTGCTGTGGTATCAGTCACATCCAAGATGGTTGGTTGTCCTTGTCAGTTACCAAGTGATCCATGTCAGCATTCACCCTTTTATCTTAACTCTCGCCATTAGTGTCAACAGCCTCTGAACAGGAAGAACACATTTTCATCAGTGGCCTTCCGGAATAGGTAAACAGATACTGCTTATGGCAACTGTGTCTTTCAGGTACCCGTATAGAGACCACTCGGGCTGGTTTCATGTACCAGTTTCATGTTTGCATAAGTTGCCCTTTTAGTCAGCTGTCATCTTTGTTCCCCAGAAAGACAGAAGACTACTGATGTAGTGAATACATTAGGGCTTTTGTTATGAGTGGTGTACAAGGCTTTGATGTCAGCTTTTACATAGTGGCATCTTTTGTGGCTCCGAGATAGGAAATGGATATATGTATCTTGGCTACATTTTAAAATTTTGTGTAAATTCTTTTCATGCTCCATTTCTTGGATGGAGGGAGGAGGGGATGTACCAAACACTGGTTAACAAAGCCAGCAGGACTTGTAATATAAAATACTGTATCCTAGAATAATTTACCTAGCTTTTGATTTTGTGATGTTGCAGCTGCCTGCATTGGTGGAGCACTATTTAATTAAGTGATATTGTGTGTGGCTAAAAGTAATCATTTGTATGGATGCAGCTATATAATCAAAACCTCTTGCAAACTCTTTCAACTGAGGACTTTGAGTTCATCCATATACATCTCTTAATCTGGGGTAAGTTTCCACATACGTGTATGTATCTGACAATTAATAACAGAGATGATATGTTAGGAAGCATCACTTCAATGTGCTGAATTTGACATGTAGACGGAGAAATTCTATAAGAGAATACTTAGTTTTATGAGAAGGCACAAAGATAATAAAATGACTCTGTACTACATAAGAACAGTGCCCGAACAATTTTAATCTTGGATTTCCTAACCTGTCATTACAATGATCTCTCTTTCCCTGTAGGGGAAAGTTGTTTTTATGGTGATCTTCAGCTTCCATATTCCAATTCCTTGGTATGCAGAGGAGCTTGACTGTGAATGTAGCAACTTCATTTTGGCAAAGTTGTTGACTCCCTTCAGTTGATGTGTTTGGGTTGTATGCCTAATTGAGTCTTGAGCCATGATCAGTACAAGGTGATGAGGGCATTCACAAGTTAGTTGATACCAGTAAAATCTGTTGGTTTGTTTTTTTTTTTTCCCCTAAGCTTGTTTTAAACTTTAGTATATTACCTGAAACCAAACTTCTGAGTATGTTGAGGATGTATAATTCCAAAATCAGATAAATGTAGTTCAGTTTTGAAGAGGTATATTAAATAGAGAGTCTTGAGTAAAATTGCTTTCATAAGCTAATAAATACTTTGTTTATTGGAAGTATATATGTATGGAATTGTTCCATATTACTGGAAAAGAACCGATCTGGAAGTAATAAATATTTAGGTTGCACAAGCATCAGACTGTTCTGTATGTTGACTCTACATTAGTATAGAACTAAGTGCTTTCTGCAGTGTAACTCTATAGAATCATAGAATTGTCTAGGTTGGAAGGGACCTTAAAGATCATCTAGTCCAACCAAGCGAGGCTTAAAACAGGAAAATTTGGAGAATGCTTGTACTCCCCTGTTCTATTTTTAGTTGTACTGTCAGGCAGCTTCTTAAGAGGCATACATCTGGATTTTCTTGTCAGATGATAGAATGGGTGGAAGAAGAGTCTCCACTCAAATTATGGGGTTGCTGCAGGTCCTAAAACTCACTCTTTTTCTTCTTTTCCTCAATTAGTATTAATGCAACATAAATTTCTAAATTCTTCTATTACCATTAACATTCTATTCTTCTATTTCTAAACTCATCTATTAGCATTCTATTAGTATTCTTCTGTTAGCATATACCAATAATGCTTCTATTAGCGTTATTTGTTCAGCCATTTGCCATAATGCTGGAAATTTCCACATAGAGTCAGTACTTTCTTTTTTCTTTTTATCAATAGCTTAGCTAATTAAGAGTGACTTTTACTTTGTTTGATTGATCTTTTAGCAAGTGGAAACAAGTGAGAGACATTGTTATAAACTTTTGTTTGGAACTCTTCTCCTTAGCTGTCTTTCTCTTGGTGTCTAAAGTAGATTTTTAGGCTTCACTGCTGTGCTTTGTCTACTGATGATGATACTTTTTTGGTGTTCTCATTGTGTGCTCAAGGCATACAGAGATTTTTCAATTGTAGTGATTTATGTTTAAAAAGTGTAATGAATGGAAAGGAAAGAGTCAGTTACAGGTTATGAAAGTTTTTAGTGATGTTATATTAAAATAAAAAAAAAAAGGATCCTGAGAAACTTTTCAGAAATTCAGCATATTTAATTGGAATTTCTCTCTGAATGCTTGTAAAAAGCAGGCTGTGGTTAGTTAACTATTAATTTTGGAATTAAACTCTTAATGTTATATCCTAAGCAGCTTTTTGAATGAAAATTTGAATGAAAAATATAATAAAATTACAGTGTGATTTGAGCAGGTGACATTGCACCCAGAAAATGATATTAGTTCACTGGGAATTTGGAAGCATGCTTTGGATAGCCATGTAGTTGATAAAGAACTGAATGTTTTGTATTCTGAATCTCAGATAAGTGCATCTTCCTTGAATTAAGTGGAAAAAGGTTTATACAGTGGCTGAAGAATGCTTTTATGATAGGCTGACTTTAGACAACTTTTTTATTCCCCTGGAAACATGCTTAAAACATGTTCCAATCTAGTTAGAAATCAGAGCAAGGGAATTGAACTGTGACAAATGTATTAGTAAGGACACTTTGCATAATATATGTTTTTAGCCTCTTCTGCTTGTGACACCAAAAGTGTTTGAGATGTGCAAGGTTTTACAGCTTTATTCTTTACTTCCTCTCTCCTCCCCTTCCTGCCCTTACGACCCACTGAAGTTTCATGGCAGAATTCATGACAGTTTTTCCTCTTTATCATAGTTAATGTATTGCTAATTCTTCAAACTGTTCGCATTTCTTTTCCCAGAAAAAAAATCCCTTATGGTAGTGTGCATCTGAATTGAATAATTATAGTATTGGAGATGGAAAATGAGAAATATGGAATATGTACATTTCCAGAATAAAAGAAATGAACAGTCGTCTTCGTTTTGATTATTGACAAATTCTCAGTGAAACAGCTGGATCTTAGAAACACCTGGTTAGTACAGATGAATGCTTTCATTCTATTCTTTGTACCTTTCATTAAATGTTTTGCTGATTAGTCTTCTAAAAAGAAAATAAAAATCAGTTGTTTCTGTTAATGATAATTGTAAAGTGTTTCTCCTAGTTCAGCTAATTTTACTCTATTATTGACAGGTGAAACTGAGAAATAACTCCCTTTGGGTCAGATTTTAAGGTTTCTTAAAAATGTCTTTTTTCCCTTGTTTAGATAAAAGTCCCACACTATAAATCCAAATACTTTAATATATTTTATCATTTTGTGTTAATTAGTTGCTTTTTGAAAATACAGGTAGGGCTTGATACCATGCAGTAAAATTGAGCACTGCCTCTGTTTTATTTCAGTTTCCCACCAACCGCAGGAAATAATCTTGTGCTATTCATATATGTGTATGTCAGTTATTCATATGTGGTATATATATACTGCAGAAAGAAAAAACTTGTGAGCTTCACAGCTTTTAAACCACTTGCTAGCCAGTCAGTCTGCAGCCTATACTGGTGTACAGTGCTACTCATCCACAGGCGCGGGACTTCGCATTTGCCTTCGCTGAATTTCATGAGGTTTGTGTTGACCCATTTCTCCAGACTGCTGAGGTCCCCCTGAATGGCAGCACAAACAACTAGTGTATCAACCATTCCTACCGGTTCTGTGCCATTAGCAAACCTATTGAGGGTATGTTTTCCTCCAGTGTTCACGTTATGGGTGAAGATGCTAAACAGTATTGGCCCCAGTATCAACCCATGGGCAGTGACTGGCCTCCAGCTGGACTTTGTGCTACTGATTTCCTTGCCTAATCCCTGTACTCTTGGACAATGTCTATATTTCTCCTGGGTCACTTGACCCTGCCTCTACCTCTTGTATACTTTCTCTTTATGTTTGAGTTTAGTCAGGAGTTCCTTTTTCACCCATGCAGTCTTTCTGCCACCTCTTCTTGTGTTCCTGCATGTGAGGTGGATCATTCTTGAACTCGGAGGAGGTAATCCTTGAAAATCAACCAGCTCTCCTTGATCACTTTTGTCTCTAGGACTGTTTCCTCTTGACTTATTCCAAGCAGATCCGTGATCTGTCCGCTCTTCCTTGAGCCCTTCACCAGTAGGATTGAGGAGAAGATCACTTGGGCCCCTATGCTCTTGACCCTCATCCCCAGGACCATGTAGTCATGGTTGATATGCTCCGGGTCTCCCCAGGCCGTTTCAGTGGTGCCTGACATGGAAGAGTTGCATGGGGTAATCGAGCACTGAACAAGCCTCACTAGTCTCTCCAAAATGTTCTAAATTGGAGTCCCTGGCAAGCACCAAGCTGTCCTAGGCAGCAGTTCAGCAGATTGGGACCTCTGTTCCTTACAGGGAGGGCGTCTGCCACTACTGCCACTTGCAACTTCCTCCTGGTGTTGTCATAAAGCTGATGGTTTGTGTACCCTGTTTCTATATTAAATAGGTGTACTTGTGCAAGCAGTACAAAAGTTTGAGCAAGAAGGTGAGGCATCTTTTTGTAGAAGATAAAAGTTGTTTTGTTCCTTAATGTGATAGGTTACACGCCTAACCTGAGTGGTCCAAACTTCTCAATTGCTTCTGATGAATACATATGAAGTAGTTGGTAATTCTGATATGGTCTTCTGAAACTAGTTTTTGTAGGAAGTAAACATTTTTGTGTGAAAGGAACACCAGATAATCACCACACCTTAACAGTGAACAAACCTGTAGTAGTGGCCTTAGAAACAGTGTCATGCCTCTCTTTTCTCCCTCTATTTTTATCTTTTGTTTTTATCAGTTGAAAGAAGTCTCAGTGTCTTATTTAGAATGTGAAAGTGTGATGTTCGGTTGTGGGGCAGAGGAGGAAACCATGAAGACAATTCTCGAATGGCAATGGCCTTACTGCCTTCCTCTCTGAGCATCGACTGTGCTATAAAATTTAAATTGTGGTTGAAGTTTTAGCTTAGATGCTAATAACTTGCGAGCATATCAGCTGAATGGGGTCAGATCATAGGCCTATTGGAAGATGTGTAAGAATACAGTAACTTGTAATATTTCTATACATATTTCTACAGCTTCTGCTAAATTTCACTGCTCAAGGATTTCCAGAGCTGGAAGTGATTATCTTGATGGATTTTTTTTTCACTTCCATTAGTTCTTTAGTCCTTAATGGTTTTGTGGGGCTCGCTGTCTGCAACACCCTTTTCCAGTGTGTATCCAGGTTTATCTGCCTGCATGTGAACAAAGTTCAAAACATATTCTTTTTATCTCGAAGTATGGTAGCAGACAGCAGTGATCACCAACAATCACAAGCCAGTTCACCTGTAGGTTTTGGTGTTTTGTTTTTTTTTTCACCAGAAATATCTGAACCTCTTCAGATGATGTTATTTTGGCTTAGTCTTGATAGGGAATGAGGATTGGACTGACAATTTGGAAATTGATTTGGTGAAATGAAAAGTATACAAAAGGAGATGTTGAAAGATGATTGTCTGTTTTAAAAGAGCAGGCACAGAGAAATTAGAGATCTGCAAGCAAAGTGAGAGAATGAACAACGCTTCATAAAAGGAGGTTAGAAATAGGAACTGGAGTGAAATGCAGAAGACGACTCAGTTAAAGCTATATCTTAGGTCAGAATGGTTATGGATGAAGTTTCATCTAACTAGTTTGAATTTCAGTAACATTTTCTGTTGAGCTATAGGGACAGTTAGTGCAGATGAGAATTAGAGATTCATAAAAATAAATACATTGTAAGATGTGTATAGTCCTGGCTGTGAGGAGCTTACTGGAGAGGTGATGTCAGAGTGGATGATACTGTCGGTTTCTCCAAGATTGTTCTTGACAGTTGGTGACAGAAAAGTGACCTTAGCGTAAAAAAAAGCAATCCATGCTGATAAAATTTGCTGATGGTTCAAAATTTAAAGGCACTTGCTATACTTAAGAGGCCATTACTGAAGAACTACACAAACTTGAGGATTTGAATTACTGAACAAAATAGCACGAAGTGCAAGGTGCCGTGAGTGTGGATTATTACAAAGAACCTTTGCAACAGGCTGGGAGCTCATTAGTTGGAAATGCAGAGGATTAGGAAGAGATGAGTGGGTGTAGTTGGTCACAGCTGAGTTTCAGCCGTGAGGCCAAATGGAACAAATAGGATCTGAGAATGTATTGGACTATCTTTATACTGTAGAAGTGGGCAACAGTGATGTTATGTACTGAGAAGTTAATTTTAAGTGTCATACGTTTTTCTGGCTCGTTAAGGTCAAAAGTAATGAATCCCATATGGAACAAGTATAGGGAGGTTACTCAAATTATTAGGTGAATGGTCACTCTGCTTATGGTGAAAAGTAAAGGACTTAGTTTCCAGCTTGTTTAGCCGAAGAACAGAAACAGGATGGTTGCGATTTCACACTTCTGAACACCAGAACTACTCAAAACAAAAAACCAAACTCAAGGGGCTGTGGAAACTGAAAGTTCTATAATCATTAGATCTCAATGTTCCAGAATTTGTTTTTGATTTGCCGCTATTTGTATTCTGTGACACACTTTGAAGGAAATGTGTTAGTGGTAGAGGTGTAGCTCCTTGTCAAACAAGGCGATTAGTTTTATCCTTTTGCAGCCGGCGTTTCTGCTCTATTCTGTGGTTTCTATCACAATTCAGTGTGCTCGATTACATGAAGGCTCTTTTATTGGTTTCCTTTATTTTAATATTAGTAAGAAAAATCTATATGCTTAGTGAAAACTTGCAAAGAATAATAGTCAGCAAAGGTGTAGTGACAGCATCTATGGAAGACTTTTCTGTATTCAGTCATATAGAGAGAATATTTATGAAGCTCTTTGTTTATTTTAGCACTGTAGGAAGTATTTACAAAACCAAACAAACAAATTTGGCAAGAACCCTTTCCAGATGTGATCTTAGAAAAATGAATTGGCCACTCATGTACTTGCAAATTCATCAGTTCATTTAGGTATCTGGAAGCCTGATGTATCCAGTTTTGAAATAGAGCAGGTCATTAAAGAGAGACCAACTGGTAGTTTTCCGAAAACACAGGTTGCCAGTAGTTAAGGCTCTCACTTCAAACTCCTGCTGTTCTGAGAAGAATGTTCTGACTTTGTCATAGAGAAAGTTACCTTTTTTTTTCCTTTTTTTTTTTTTTTTAAAAAAAAAACAACAACAAACAACCAAAAACAAAAAAAAACAAACAAAAAAACCCAACAAACCCAACTATTACCTTCTATTGCTCAGAACAAATTGAAAAAATGGCAGCTTTTAAATTTTGAAAGTAAGAAGTGAACATACAAAAGTTCTGATTTGGGAAAGAAAAGTTTTTTTTATAACTAGTAATTTCACAAGGAGCTTGGAGAAAGACCTATTATTTTAATAATTTTTTTTATATTAATA
>VXAK01026994.1:6230-40184 GCA_013399435.1 Arenaria interpres | reverse complement strand
TGAGCTAGAAGCTGCTAGATGATGGAATTCCATGACACATGCTGTCTCTCACTGCACCAACAAATATCCCCTAGCCATGTAATAAAGACCTATGTGATATGGGAGCTGTTGTTATCTGAAACGGAATGATGAAAAAGGGGTCCCTACCCTGGTGTTGGTACCTGCTGCTCCTGGTGTTTCTTGTTGTTTCTTTAAAGGGACCATATGTCCCATTGTCATTATTTCAAATGTACTTATAACTGAATAGAGCACACAAGGACGTGTTTATAACGTATTTCAACGGAAATTGTTATTAGAGCAGGCTCAAGAACCTGTAACATAACACAACACAAATCCTTAATATCAATAAACAGCACACCTAGTGTAGTAGTGTAGACACACTGTCCTCAAACCAGGACAATGTTTAAAAACACAATCTAGAGTGTAATTGTCTCACTGTTCTTATGTCTAATTTGCTGCCTAGTGGTACAATCTGTTTCTTAAACTAATGTGTTTTAACGTAAAACGTAGGTTATTCCTGAGAGGTAACTATTGCTCATTTGTTAGACAAATACGGTTTACAGGCTAAACAGCTATTTTGGATTGAGTTGTGCTGTTGTGTATTACTTTCATTAAACACAGTATGCTCATTTATTTAATTCATTTTTTTTCTGAGTTAAATCTTTTGACTTCATTAATTTTACCCTTGATGGCCAGCAGTTTCCAGCAAGAACCGTACCAATACCCTGATAAGTAGTACTGTGACACGGCAACACGCCCATCACAGGTCTGCTTTAGATTAATTGCCACCTCTCCACCAATTATTCAAATGGGATGAACCTTATTGCAATCACTTTTCCATCAAGCTCCAGTTGGGAGCTATAAACACGGTAAAATGGCCTGCACT
Source organism: Arenaria interpres (assembly GCA_013399435.1). Classification (NCBI taxonomy): domain Eukaryota; kingdom Metazoa; phylum Chordata; class Aves; order Charadriiformes; family Scolopacidae; genus Arenaria; species Arenaria interpres. The sequence goes on along the minus strand of VXAK01026994.1, from coordinate 39,298 downwards.
TTGGTGTTGCTCAACCACATTAGACCTACACCTCTCTAGAGCTCTCCAGAAAAAAAAAGTGTAACTATTGTGTTAGGTTCATAGAAACCAGTGAAATTTGGCTGGTAATGGCCAATTAGCAATACGAATGCTGAAGTTAGAGGAAACGTTAATGAAAAATGTATATAGGAGATAAATATATATGTTATATATATTTATATGACCTTAGCAACTGCTGGAGTTGGATGATTTGAAGCTTCTGAAAGAGGTGCAACAAAATTTAGCCAAGTATGATCTCTAATGTAACTGAATTATCATAGCTCCTGATTTTTTATGAGATTTTGATAATCTGCAGAAATTCTGTTTGGCAGTCAGATCTTAATTCCTGCTGTGCTGCAGTTCACAACTGATGTAAAAAATCAAACTTTTCATGAACACGAGTCACAACATTTCTTCAGAAATGTCAAGATACCAGAACACATTACACGTTTGTTTTTTTTTTTTTTTTTTTTTTTTTGAACGTGGGTGCTACAATGAACATTGAAGTCTATTTGCTGTCTGATCTGCAGTAGTTGCACTTTCAGACTGTGGTATGGTGGAAGCAGCTGGATCTGACTCTGCTGAAATTAATATCATCCAAAAGAAACTCAGCAGTCCTGCATCTCAGAGGGATTTTCCCCAGTTTGTCAGGTCACTGGAAGAACATTAATTGTTAAAAAAAATAGACCTTACCTCTCCCTGCATGAGTGCTTTGTTTATTTTAAGCACTTATATGCTGGCCTTAAAAAGACTTGCAGATAAGACAAAAGCTTTAGGTAGCATTTCTGAAAGTGTTTAAACATTTGTGGGTTGAAATTTATGCACAAGACTTTTTCAGAAATCTGTGCCAGCTGAACCTCTGGTGGGGCCATCATTTGGAAGGTGCTGGATCCATCTAATTCTCCATGCAGTGTTGCATCAACATATTAACCATCAGCTCCAACATCCTGACACATCATCTAAACTCACCTGTTTTCTGCATATTGGGCAAAGAGATGCTCTGGTTCATGGCGATGAATAAAGGGATTAGAAATCTACCTTTCTCTGTGGGGACAGGACAGATGTCTGCCTCCCAGGAGCCCAAGTGATGGTTATTGTATTTTGATTGTATATTGTATTTTGATATATTGACGGAGAGGAAAGGAAACTGTGTCAAAATGTACTAACAACATTAACTGTGACAACACCTAAACAGATGGTTTTAAGTCTTATACAGACTTCTCTTACATTATCAGCTGTCTCTGTAGGAATATATCTCTGTTTTATTCATTCTCCAGTTACAAGACAGTCTGGTAGACTTTTAAAGTACTAGGTGGGTGATGGGGAGGAAGAAGTAACATCTTTTAAAATATTTTTTCCATCTTCTGGGCACCTCAGATCTCTGTGTGTGTTTTCTCTTTTCTTTGCTGGTCGCCTTTACAAAGTGTCAGTTCTGTAGCTTCATGACCAACAGTTTTTCTATTTTAAAATACCGGGTTTTACCTATTTTCTACATTGGGGGGAGTAAATTAATCTGAGGAACTGTTTAAATTAAGACTAGCTTCTTCGAAGCTTAGCAACTAGCTTCATAAAATATAAAATTACTGTCGATAATTACTTCATATATGATATGCTCTCACTGTGATGATACATTTTAGGGTACGTTTGGTGTCCTACAACAGCAAGGCAATTATTACAATATAACTTCAGCTGATTAAATGCAGTACTTTTCAATATATGAATGTTACAAGGAGTTGTCCTTTGCTACGTTCTTAATATCTAAAATTTTCTCCTCTATTCTGCATTATTTTTTATATATTAAAAAGAAAGAGAGATTAATTTAGGCATTAATAAATTCAGACAGTCATTTGTGGGCTCTAATTTGAGAAAAAATCCTATAAGCAAAATTAGCTTTCTAAATAAACATGTCTGTTTACCAAAAACAAACAAAAAACCAACCCCCCAAGCCTTAAAAATGGCCATTAATAAATGACAGTGTGCCTGCTCTTGTTTCCTCCTAGTAAGATCTTTTGTTTTTTAATTCTTTATTATCTACCTAAGAACTGCAGTTTCTGTCTGGCTTAGTCAACTTAAATGGTAACTGCTGAATGAGTAAATTGATGTCTTTAGGGAAGTGAAGATAAAAACTTCTTTGTAACCACAGAAAACCAATAGAAAGAAAGTAATTCATTGATATGGAAAGTCCTAGGCATAGTCAGGATATTCTTCCATCAAGTGATAAAAAGCCACTTCTCTAACTGGAAGAGCAGAGGCAGAGGAATATTTCTCTCTGACATCTGTAACTTGGGAGAAGAAGCCGCTGCTCAGCCACCAAAGCAATTCAGGTCTTAAAACAGGTGGATTAAAGGTATTTTTCTATCAGTTTTTCCAGCAAGGGTACTCTACACAGGTTGTAGTTGAGTCCATACCTTCATAGCTTGGGAGGATTAAGCGGTTGCCCTCCCCTACATGTTTGCTCTGAGGAGGAATTATGGATCATGTGCCACTGGAAGATTAGCACTAGAGTCCAGGCTGCGGCATGTTTGCTGGGAAGACCTGCAGTGTTGTCACTGCCAGTGGAAGTCCTTTTAAAAGCTTTCTGTGTGGAGGTCATGATACCCCAGTGCAAACTAAAGGGACCTAGGGAGAGACCTGAATGTAGAAAGGACCTGCATCCTCTTCCTCTCTTACCTTTTCTCTCCAGAACACCTAGAAATATTACCACTTGTCTGCATGAGTCAAGGTGAAAGGAAGAAATACACAACGGAGTAGACTGGAGGATTGCACTCCCATACAGTTCACCTGGTTCATGAGCCCCAAAAGACAAATGTCTCATTTGTAGGCAGGAAAGAAGCTCTTGGGATGGATGGCAAATGCCTGGACTCTTGTTGAGATGCTGGTTTTACGTTAGACAACTTTTCTCTGCAATAAGTCAGCACGACAGACCATTACATGTAGGACCAACACAAGCTGTAGATCAGGCTACTCAATTAGTTTTGACCGAAGTCTAATAGATAACTTGCTTGAAAACATCATACTGTATGTATGCTGCCTTTATGAGGATGGAGGCAGGACACAACTATTTTTAGAGAAATTCGATTTTACACTCTTCCATCCTTTTCCCACCCTGATGCCTCAGACATGTTGATGTGACCCTAGAAAAAGGTATTTCTAGTCCACACCTGGGCTGACGCCACTCAAGTGGAAGAATCTTTCTTAACTCTTGGTAACAACTTCATTATTTCCATCTTGTTTCTTTTTTTCTGATGCTCCTGCATATTTTTTTCTGGTTACAGAGTAAGTTTAGTATCTAAGTCAGCTTTAAAATTAAAAGGAAGAAAATAAAAAAGGTTTGGTGTAAAGCTCAGCAGAGCTTAAAACACCTGCCTGTTGCTGGAATTATCATTGGTATTACAGACATATCTCCAGGACTCTGCAAAAGAGTTAGAGCTCTTCACACTCACTTACTCATTATTGTTCTCATGATGCTTTAAAAATAAAAAGTATCTCTCAATCTCTTTATCAGGACTCCAAAGTTTTTAATGCTGGTCATTAGAAGACTGGATTGATTTGAAGCTGTAAGTTCTGTGAACCTTAATTTTTAAGTGTACTCCATGCAGAACACCTGAAATTAAATTTTAAGTAGTATTTACGAAGAGGGAGTAAATTCAAGTCTCAGCACTGACATAATTAAGGCAGATGAATAGGTTTTTTTATGGGTTCCTTTGAAGTCTGTAAATGAACTTGTCCGCTCTTAGACTCTTGCCTTGGTTATATATATGGCTCTTATTAAAGACAAATTCAAATACATATACTTTTATTACCCATATGTCCACAGGAAGAGATTGATAGATGAAACCATATACTATCTCCATAAAATCCTGCTTGAATAAGGTTGAACCATTAAATGGAACACTTTTATTAAATCCTCAAATATGAAACATTTGTGAAGATCACCTAAGTAAGGACTTATTAAAGGTATTAATACAATGGTTATATTATTACAATAAACTGAGAGAACTCCAGAATTTATCCAATTTGTTCTGTATGCAGACAAATGGGCAAAGTTGCTAACACAAGAGTTACAGCAGAAAAAAGGGTTGTAATCAAATGATGTGATTGAAATATATTTTTAAATATAATGCAATATATTTATGCAATAAATATAATGCAATAAAAGGCATGGGATACAAACTTTTGCATTTTAGCCTTCTTTCTATCCTCCTCAGATCAATTCTGTAACACTCAGAACAGGTGCCGCACAGCATCAGTTTTGCTCTTTACTCTGATTCATTCGCTGCTCAAAGTGCAACGTGGTATGAAGAACAGTTACAGGCTCACCACTGCTTAGTAGTGACATGTCCTTTTTTTTCAGAAGAGTTGCAGAAGGTAAGGTGGTGCAGATGCAGATGATGGACTCTTGGTGCTGGGGGTCAATGTCCACTAAGGAAGCCCTGCTCTTCTATCATTGCCTCGATGTGTCTCCTTCTGCTACCCTGGTGGTGACATCCTTTTTACAGAAAAGATGCAGGAGGTAAGGTGATGCAGATGATGATGGACTGTTGGTGCTTCTGGATATATTTCCACCTAGGAAGCCTTGTTTTTTCATCACTGCCTCCCCACTTTTCCTTCCGCTATGCCGGGAAGATTTGGGAATAGAGGTGTCCCCTCCAGCTGAGAGCCCAAGCTTAGACCTTCCTACTGAGACCAATCTTCTCTGTGCTCACTGCCCTTCCTACGGTGAACACAAAATCGGTGCTGTTCAAGTGAATTAAACTTTCCAGTAAATTGATATATGTGTGGGTGCGTCGCTAACTTTTCCCAACAAATTGGAGCCTGTACGATACCATTTTTTTAAAAAAATCCGCTTCAATAGGTCTAAGCAGGACTGAACAGGCACAGAAACAACATACTTGTCCGTGAGATCTTGGCCTTGCTCCTGCAAAGAGCCAAATGCTCCAGCTGAGCATTCCTGGGCGTACAGCGAGATAACACAATTCCTTTAAAGGTCTGAAGCCTCAAAGGGTTCCTTGGGCTAATTGGGAAAAATATGTACGAAATCAATCAGCTTTCTTAGTTTATTTTTGTTAGCTGCCATTAATTACAGGCAGCAAGGAACTCATCTGGGAGTGATGGTAATTCAGGGTTGCAAGGTATTTCCAGCAATTAGATTTGTATGAACTGAGAAGGTTCAGTGAATCTACTACTTCTCAGGCATTAACTGCACGAAATATATTTTTCCCTCAGGAAAAAGAAAAGGCCTGATGTCAAATATGCTACAAGCTTTCACTATTTTTTCCATCTTAGTCTTTTTCTTAAGACCATTTTAGATTGATTGAAACTAAAGTTTAAGAGTAAATTTTCTCCTATGTCTCTAAAAATAACAAAAGCAAGTATGATGAGTAAATTTTGTATTTCTTAACTTTGCATCCTCTGAGTTCTTAGCTTTCGCCTAGCTTTGTATACCCGGTCCAAACAATTTTGAAAGAGCTCTGTGTAACTAATGGAGGTCCCAGCAGTCCGTCTGCAGCGCCTTTGGTGTAGCAGCGCTATGCAGACTTCCTGATCTTCAAAGCACTCTGGTGGTGGCCACTCTCCCTGCAGCATGCGTGACCTGCGTTTGTGGTTCTGATCACCATGAGCTCATGTGCAGGTCTTGGTGGTGGCGTCTTCTTCTCTTGTTTGCTTCAAGGGGAATCCTTTGCACCCAGAGAGAGAAACTGCGCAGCTTTGTCTTGCCCTTGCAGAAGTGGGGTAAGAGGGATGGAGAAATCTTTCTTCTTAATCAATGGCATGTCCTGGTTAGAGTTGGTTGTGGAATGAGAAATGAAAGGACTTTCTCTCCTCTCTAACTGTTAGAACTTTCTTCTCTTCTGCCTTTCCTTCCTCCCCATCACCCTCTCTCCCTGCGACACCTTTTCCCCTTACTCCTCTAATAGCACAATGGCTGCTCTTTCTGTCCCATGGATTCATGACAGTTGTACTGATTTCAGTCTCAGTGGCTGTTTTGCCCTTGGCATCTATTTGGCATCTGTTCCCAGCCTTTTATTTCATCTTTCTTGTTTGATTGGCTTGAATGGGTGTCTGTGAACGTGCATCACTGATGCAGAATCTTGAGTCCCAGGCAAGAGGGTACTATTGTTGAAATCCACGTTCTTGAGGCTACAGACCAGCTGTGACGCTGTATGACAGCTTCAGTTATATGTCTCTGTCTCTTCCCAGCAGGCCTCCACGGTGTCTTCCTTGGAGGTAGCCAGCCGAAGGTTTCTTCTCCAAATATGGGTGAACAGATGGGAACTGTATTGCTCTTGCTCTCCAACAAATATGTCAAGAGCAGATGTTTTCTTCTAGGAATCCACTTTTGATAGAATAAACACAGAATATGACGTGTAGATTAGCAGATCTTGTTGGGGGAGATCATTTTCATATGTCTTTTACATGCAGTAAAAACCTGCACTTTTTTATTTTTCAGTGCCTTGTTTAATACAAAAGGACATTCAGACTGAATTGGGAGGGTAAGAATACAAAAATGAATGTGGCAGCGTGCTTGTGTCGGGAAAAATACAACTCAGTTATCTGAATAGACAAAGATGTTCTTAAAAGATGTTCTTTAACCTATCTTTAGACAGAGGGATTGAGAGCACCATCAGCAAGTTTGCAGATGACACCAAGCTGTGTGGTGTTGTCGATACACCAGAGGGACGGGATGTCATTCAGAGGGACCTGGACAGGCTGGAGAGGTGGGCCCAGATGAACCTCATGAGGTTCAACAAAAGCAAGTGCAGGATTCTGCACCTGGGAAGAAACAATCCTCAGTATAAATACAGACTGGGGGATGAGATATTAGAAAGCAGCCCTGAGGAAAGGGACTTGGGGGTGTTGATGGACAAGAAGCTGGACATGAGCAGGCAATGGGCACTTGCAGCCCAGAAGGCCAATCGCATCCTGGGCTGCATCAAAAGATGCATTGCTAGCAGGTCCAGAGAGCTAATTCTTCCACTTTACTCTGCTTTGGTGAGACCTCACCTGGAGTATTGTGTGCAGGTCTGGAGCCCTCAATATAGAAAGGACATGGACCTGATGGAGCGGGTCCAGAGGAGGGCCACCAAAATGATCAGGGGGCTGGAGCACCTCTCCTATGAGGACAGACTGAAGGAGCTGGGGTTGTTCAGCTTGGAGAAAAGGAGGCTCCGAGGAGACCTCATAGCAGCCTTCCAGTACCTGAGGGGGGCCTACAGGAAGGCTGGGGAGGGTCTGTTTACAAAGGCCTGCAGTGACAGGACAAGGGGCAATGGTTTTAAGTTGGAGAAGGGGAGATTTAGATTGGATATTAGGAAAAAATTCTTTACCATGAGGGTGGTGGAGCACTGGAACAGGTTGCCCAGGGAGGTGGTTGAGGCCCCTTCCCTTGAGATATTCAAGGTGAAGCTCGACGAGGCCCTGGGCAACCTGGTCTAGTTGGGGGTGTCCCTGCTGACTGCGGGGAGGTCGGACTAGATGACCTTTGGAGGTCCCTTCCGGCCTGGACCAATCTATGAATCTATGAATCCATAAAAAATTCTTGAAAAGACAAATATTTTTTAAATACATACATATAACAGGGAAAAGATTTCTTTTTTTTTTGGCTCTGTTATTACTCCTTTGTCTACTTGTAAGCTCCAGCCTAATCTGCAAAAGGAAGGATAGAGAAGGATCTGAATAGTAACGATTCATTAGTGCTTGTCTCGTTCCCCTTTCTCATGCCCTTTGCCTGGCATTACATGCTACAGCACAGATACTGTACCACCTATGTTAATTCAATTTTCAGGACATGACAGAGGAAATGTCATTTTTTCTCTGCAAATGCATATTCATGGCTGAAAAGTCAAGGTGAAAATATCTAGTCTTGAACTACAGGACCAAACACCCCAAAATGTCAATGACTTTGGAACACTTTACTACAGTATCTTTTTCCCAGTGTCTATTGCTGATAGGCACTTTTGGTCGGGTGGTGGTTAATTCACCACTAGAGGTGGGTGAATAACTCACAGCCATTTCTTCATGTTACGGTTTTTGTCCCTCACTTAGTGAACTGTTTGCAAGTGAATGAATTATCAAACCAAACAGAAAAATTCTGTCCAGGTAAAATGGTGGACAGGAAGGGAAAAAGAGGGACTTGCATAGCTATAGCGATTTATAGTGTCTTCGACTTCTATTATTCAGAGAAAGAGTCGGGGAAAGTCTCTATCTCCCAATTCTTCAAGACTGAATTCCGAGCTAGTACATTATATATGGCATATTAATATGTCAGATCTGAGCTGTGAGGGAGGTCAGACTTACAGTTTTGATACTGCCCATTATTTTAGCAATTGGCTGCCTCCAGGTGAGATCAAACCCTTCCATAACAGTCAAATAGTATCTGTAGCCCTGCAAAGGTATGAACAAGATTACATTGCTCTAAAATATTATAATACCTTCTTATGCTGCAATGAGGAGAAATGTTAGGAACTGAGTTGTGGCTGCAAAACACACAGTAATACTGTTTGTCAATCTTCTAGAGATGTTACACCTCATGCCTATAAGAAATCCCTTAGCTATATAGTAGTTCTTGGTAGTGATAACGCTAGATGTCCTGGAGCACCTACCAATGAACCACCCATATCATATTTTACTGGGCCTGACAGAAAAGGGAAAAGTTATAAATATGGTCTGTAGCTATAAGATACTGCTGTTCCTGATGTGGCCCTAGGAGTCATAACAGGAGCAACCCAGTAACTCAAAACAAAAAGGGTACCCAATGGGCTTTCCTGATACTCTGAGTCTGGGGCGTATCTGGGAGAAGGGCTCCCTTTTCCACATTCCTATCGCCACCTGTGTCAAGTTTTGACAGTTGACAACTCCTTTCCTCCACGTTTCTCAGTCCTTATCATTTCCGCTTTGTGACTGAAGAGAATTATCCTAATTCTTCTCTTGATCTTATGTATATTCAAAGCATATTCACCCTTTCTCTGCTTGTTCTTCTTTGAGCTCCCCTTTTGTAAAAAACCCTAAAAAGACCCTGGTCTATCCAGCACTGCAAACACGCCACAGCTGGGGCGTATTCTATGTAGAGCTGCCACAAGTCTCCTGTAAAACTCTGGACCAACAGTTCCTTCAATTTTGAGTTGAGTGCTTTGCCCTTAATGACATTTTGTTTTGGTTTTTGGTTACAAGACTCAGTCAATCTCTGCCTTCTTCTCCTCAAATTTTGCCCACACTGCCATAGAGATGAAATCACTGTGCCAAGCACAATTGACCTCTGCTTCTCTTCTTTGTCAGCACTTAATCTCCTGTCTCTGCTCTCAGTGTAGCTTGCAGCTTGCTCGGGTCTGCCCTCCAGCTCCAGCCTTGGACTATGCTACTGCAGGTGTCCTGTACAGAGGACTGTCCCTTGGTCTGGTGTGTGCAGTTTCCTTCCTCTGCTGAGTCAGAAGAATCATAGAATGGTTAGAGTTGGAAGCGACCTTAAAGATCATTGAGTTCCAACCCCTGACCAGGTCACTCAAAGCCCCATCCAGCCAGCCTGGCCTTGAACACTTCCAGGGATGGAGCATCCACAGCTTCTCTGGGCAACCTGGACCAGTGTCTCACCACCCTCACAGGAAAGAATGTCTTCCTGAGATCTTATGTAAATCTACCCTCTTCCAGTCTGAAGCCATTACCCCTTGTCCCATCACTACATGACCTTGTAAAAAGCCCCTCTCCAGCTTTCTTGTAGGCCCCCTTCAGATACTGGAAGGCTGCTATAAGGTCTCCCTCGAGCCTTCTCTTCTCCAGGCTAAACAACCTCAACTCTCTCAACCTGTCAAGAAGACAAAAATTCCCTCTGCTTTTCTGCTCTGGAGGACTGTGCCCAGGTGGGAGGTCCTTCCACAACAGATCCATCACCACTCCTTGTCTACATTCTTGTAAAAGTCTTAACATACTTCTTATCTGTGCATGGAACAAACATGGAAATACCAAAGTGCTGTGATGCATCTGAAGCTGGGATCTGGATGAAGTGTCCCCACATTACAAGAAGAGGTTAAATGCCTAGCTCTCCCTCCTCTGACATACACAGGTGCATTCTGTGGAAAGATGACCTCCAGGCACTTCCAAATTTGCTGTTATAGCAGAAGGATACCTAGCATTGAAGGTCAACCTGTAGAATTAAAGTCTTAACTACAGGTAGTACTCAAATGTATAGACGCCCAAGCTGGATTTTAACCAGGTATTGGAAGCAATCAAGATATTACAGCATGCAGTTCAATGTCACTCGATTTGCTTTGTTTTTTAGGTGAAGTCCATATCCTAACTCTGTGCAGCAATCCACTTGTAATCCCTTTTCATGTATGTGTAGTGACAGCTCTTCAGTACGGACATTTGTGTTGATCTTTGCTGTAGCAGAATGACACAACATAAAATATGTCTTATCAAACAAAGACTTTCATGGAATAATCAAAAATGGGACTGGAAACAAAGACGACCTCACAAGGTCACCCAGTCAATGTTCTGGCCCCAATTATAGCTAAACCATTCCTGACAGATGTTTGTCTAGCTCTTATTTTTCTCATCCCAGCATGTCTTTATTCTCTGGCTGAACTTATTCTATTATGAATCAGGCACTATCAAGTCTCCATAAAAGATTAAAAGTTCCCTTTGAATAAGAGACCGTACAATGTAAGACAAATTATCTACAGCAGACAAGGGAGAATTTCGGAAGAGAAAATATCTGACCTAGAAACTGTGGTCATGACTAAAATGAATTTAGGAGTTAATAGATAAAATAAACATTTCAGCATACGCTGAGATGTTTAGATATCCTTAATAAAATAAATGCAAAAGTTTCAAAAAACTCAATGGTATCCTAAATGGTGTTAATAATGGGTATCATCTCCTATACACATCTCACAAGAATAAATAGTTAATGATTATTAAATGAAACCCTTGGCTGAAATACTACAAAAATGTGTGCTATTACTACTAGAAAGAATCATATATAGCATTTTTCCAACAATTACATTGTTATAACCGGTTTAATGAGCGGGATTTTTTCTTTACATGTGTCTAGCTTTTGCCTTCCTTACAGACGCTGCGTCTCTCAAAAATCCAGAAATCTTTTTCCTGGTGCTGGCTGCAGCCTGGGAAACATTTAGACCTCCAGCATACACTGAGTAGCAACATGAGAGCTGTGCAGGTTTGCTGGAATTATATATTTTTGGCACATTAACCCTCGCTTGTGATGCATTGTTTCAGTCAAAGAGCACATTGCATTTAGAACCTTGCAGAAATTGAAGGCATGCTGCAGAGGGCACTATTTACTAAGAAAATTAAAACAGGCGTTGGGGTTAGGGATTGAACAATGCTTATAAAAACACATAGTGTGCTTTGATCCATCTATTTTCTTACTCATTTTAATCAGGTATGAAGTATAGACTCAATATAACTCCATCCCCCCACCACCCCCTCGCCCTTCCCCAAGTTCATAGATCCAGGAATGTCTGCACTCTTGAGTTTTCTCAGGAAAATATATATTCCATTATTATTTTTTCAGGAAAAAAACAATATTTACTAAGACGATATTATCTGACACAATGTTATGTCTGAGACAGGCAGTTTTCATACTTTGAATTTATTCTAGTCTGCAATAAATTGCTGGAAAATGAAGGAAAGTCAAGATATAATCTCACAGAGACTAACATTGTACCGTAGTTTTCCACAAAGAACCCAACATTAATAAAATGACTGAACAAGATAAGATGGCCAAGTTCACTGTTTTAATGTTCTCAGAGAAGATGAGCATATCACTCTCTGTCTGTATGCAAGGTGTTTTGTATGTTAATTTAAATGCAGCCATCCTGCTGGTAATAATCTACATATTGTAAACTCCCTGATGGATGGTCCACGATAAACAAATTCGAAATTTTCGTGGGAATTAGAAGGGAGGTGGGAAGATATCAGGTAAGAGAATGAAAATGTGCTGTAAGACGTGGAACTCTCAATATCAGTATATCACAGCATTCCAGTCAGAGCCCGGCTGCATATTTTATCACAGTAGGTAGCTTTAAAAATTATTTATGAGACATTCAGAACACTTAGTGTACCAAAGAAAGGACAAATCACTTCTGCTCAGTATATACTTATGCTAAATTCTCACTGGTCTGTTGCAAATTTAAGATAAACCTTCTCCTCTTTTCTTCCCTAGGAAAGCAATACAAATGTGACAGCAACAGCACCTGTCCACTTGCATGGGGCTGGGAAATAAGTTTTCTCTTCCATCTCTGCCCCTCAGCAACAGCAATGCAGGCTACCCCCTTTTGTCAGCAGAAAACATTTCCAGCAAACTTTTGGTGGGTAATTAGTTGTTTGGATTAAAAACTGGGAAACACATCATCAGATCAGTTTTACGAGTGTTAGTTTGAAAGCAACTTTTATCTCCAAATCAAGTTACATCAGTCAGGTCTTTATCTGTTGCTAATAACTCTGAGAATTAGATTTGATCTTAGCCAGGATACTGGAGCAGACACTCTGTCTTGGGATGTTTCCATTCTATTAATCAGGAAAGTCTGGATGTTGATCCCACCACAAGACATAACCTCCACAACTGATTTCCATGCTCGCTGCAAGTCCCGTGTAAAGCAGCCAAAACCAAACAGGCAGTCAGATATCCTGGCCTCGCAGGAGACCATGTCACTTGTTTCAGTCGCTGGCAGAGCAACCCCATTAACCACCTGCATCTGGTCACTCCTCTGCTTGGACTGGAGGTAGAGGACTCATGTCTTCATGCAATGCAGTGAGAAGAGCCAGCTACGTAACTCATACAATTTGTTGTATTCTGTTAACAGGAGTAATTCAGCAGCTGGGAAAAAGAAGCCAGCACAAAATCATATCAATATGTTACTGGAGCCCAATGTAACTTCCTCATGCCTCACAAAAACTTACTACTTCTAGTTCATCCCTATTTGATAAAACACAGGCATCTACTACCCACATTCATCAATTTCTTCCTTACTTTATATGAAGATATTATCCTGAGCTATTATATGAATTATATATTCATATTACATATGAATTATATATTATATGAAATGATATTATATAATATCCTTGCTATTATATGAAGATAATAAAGTGTTACATGCTTCTCTTCAAATGAAGATTTCTGGTGATTTCATTAGCATTAAAAAACCCACTCAAACTGGCTGGGAAATGTGTTAGCCATTATAAAGGAAATAATGTGATTTACATCTGATGAGGAAAGGGTTTGCTTTTTGAATGTTGCAAAAAGCAATAAAAACTTTTGAGGTACTGACTTGTTAGAGTCAACCGCGTCTATATTAAAGAATGTTTTCAGCAGATACTTATAAGATCATTTTGACACTAACAATGGTATAAATATGGAAATGATACAACAGTAAGCTAGCTGATTTTTAAGCAGTGGAATAAAAGATCCCAAACACGTAAGAGTGATAAATAAGTCTGTGCATATAAGAAAAGTAATTTTTCCATAGCTACTTTAGCAGAATGGCTGTTGTGCAACTTCCTCCAGGATGAAACCTTTCATGTAGTTTATTTGTCTTCTTCTGCTGGAATGAAAGACGCTGTTAGAACGACAGACAGAAAAATTCTTTCAAGATTTCACTTCCTAACAATGCAGCTTTAGTTTTAGTAATAGAGTGAGAATGTCTCCTTTTTATTTCTGCTTTAAACTCTGAATTTCTGTAACAGTAGATTCTGACTTTTCTGAGCAGCTGTGAGTGCTCAGGAAGGAGGATGGGAAGGTTTCATCCTGTATAACCACAGTCTAAGCCTCTAGTCCACAACACCCACACTACCTTTTTGGCATCCACCGCTTGTGCTATATGCACAGCTGAAATAATTTGATCAGGGATTTATAACTGAAATTGTGAATATATTATTTCTTCATGAGGAAATGAACCTGTATTTAGACCGCAGAAAACTAAGGCATTCTCACAGTGTAAGGAAGGGAATTGAAAGAGACCTTCAGAAGTCATCTAGTCATTACTGCTGAAGCAGGTTGAAATGGCTCTGGAGCTGTAAAAGCGCCGGCTGCACCAGCAGGTGTAAGAATTTGGTCCACAGCTGTTGACAATGGAGACAGCACGACTGCCAGCTCCTGACCAGTGGCCAACAAACGCTGGCTGCATTTAGCCTCACGTTAAGTCAGCTGGGGAAATCTTTGCAGAGATGGATGGAATGGTTTTATTTGTCGAATGTGAGTTGGCTTTGCATCGCCTTTATTTTGGTTCTGCAATCTTTGTAAATAAGGGGTTATGATTATTTTAATTTTTATAAACTTTCATTGGAGCAACAAGATCAGCGGTATGATCAGAGTAAGTGATAACATCATGTTTCCTTTCCTTTTGCTAAAGTGAGAGAGGAACAGACTCGCACAGCTCTAACCTGGCAGTGAAACGCTAGAGGTCCCTGTTTTTTTGACGGCAGACATCCAGGCCATTCTACTCTCTCATTCCAGAAAGGTGGTTGGACATGCTCCTAGCATTTACTGCAGGCTACTAATTGTCCGGAGGAGGAATTCTGTGGAGAAACTTTATATACAAAGGAAACAGATCGAATTTGACCGTGATACATTTGACACATTCTGACATCTAAACTACATACTTCATGCTCAGTCTTTTACCAGTATTTCTCCCTTCACTTTAAAAAATTGCATGTGCTAATAGCTGTCCCAGTACTGATATGCTCCACTAGCTGCTGTTGTTCATGAGACAGATCTCTGTGTTCTCTCATCTAACATTATGATGAAGGGCAGTGAACACTCATGGGTGCTGCAGAACTCGTTCTTTTCATTATGCCATGTGCTTTCCATGCAATGCGTGCTGCTATGAGCTTTAAGCAGACTCCTTGCTAAGAACAAGCCATTTCTTTATGTGAGATGGAAGCCCAGGACTGATGAAATGTATATAATCCAAGAAAAGACAGAGAACAAAACCCAGTGGTTCAGTGAAGGGCACATAGCATGACAGTGTCTTAAAAAACGGTGCAGAGGGAAATGTTATCAGTTAATGCAGCTCAGCACGTAGACCAGGATAAGATTAGATTCTCCAAAAGTACAATACTAGCCTTTAAACCAGATACTAAGACTGTTTCATATTATTTTATTAAAGTAAACCTAACTACGCTTGCAGGCTTGGAAGAGATGGGACAAAATCTGGGCATAAATATTTATAACGATCTGTGTTAGCTTCCTTAGGTCTTCTACTGCAGTCAGGTTTTCTGTAGCAAAATAGCAATACATAATTATTTGTTGCCTATGTAAGAGCAGCTTCAACACATTCACTGGTTCCTGAATGGATTTTCCCCCTGGGGTTAAAAGAATTCATTTTGCTAATTTCAGTGAGTAATGACGCGTGATTTTACAGAGGACTCAGTATGATTCTTGGTGAATTGTATCAAGAGAAGTTTTTACTGAACATTTTTTAGCATCTTGAAGCCATAAATAGATTTTCTTTGTGGGAAGCCTGTTGCCATATGTGCACCTTCAGAATATAGGCTTCCACAGTTCAGAAAACAATCCTAGCAAATGTATTTTATTTTAGCTTTGTCATACCCACACTGCTATGTAAGAAGTGAACCACACCACTTAGCTATTCAGCATGGAAATTTGGTTGGATTGGCAAACCCAGCTCTTGGGACACTGTGACAATTCCTTCCCACCCCAGGCTGAACCACAGATATGCAGGCTGCAGTTTTGGAAATTGAGTTTCAACTTTCAAGAGCTTTGAATCCAATTATTCCATTTCCAGTCTTGCCTTGGATTGTTCCCCACCTTATATCCCTGTTCCTCAGCATGTTTCAACTGCACTTAAGGCTAAAAACAATATATAGGGAATGATGTCACACAACACTAATGTTTCTTCTAAATAATCAGTGATAATGTGATAAAAGCTTATGAAAGAGAAATGTTTATAGATTATGTGACTATATTGATGTACTAACCACATATCCCATTAGGTAAGTGCTTTACTTCACATGTATAAATACAGCCAGAAGATACAGCATCAGATGTTATCATTGCAGTAGAAGAAAAAAAATCGCCTCGATAGCCTTGCCTCCTAGGAAAACAATTTTAACTGGAAACCAGTTAATCCTTTACCTGTATACTAAAACACATGTTGGTATGCTTCTGCGGCTTGCACATTTTTGATTGAATAACAGCATTGGAAGCTGGAATTTGAATTTCTGCTCAGGATAGCAGTAGAATTAGTCTTGCATGTTGTAGAAGGGTCCTTCCTGGTCCTGTTGGCACTGTGCCTGCAAACAACGCTGCCTGGTTCCGTGTGTGTGGATAAAGGGTGTTAAATCTGGAGGACACGGCCTGCCGTCTCTGGGGTGGTGATGATAGGTCTGGAGTTCCACTGTCATATTGTCAGGACAAGACACAGTGTGAAATGAGAGAGGAATATGCCTCATCAGGACTGTGCAGAGATATGGCAGCACAGGTCTGCACAGATGCTTTTGTGAGAAACGGGGAGATGTATAGCAGTGCGGTACCAGGTGTGATACCTCCATCAGCTGTATCAATATACCAACGTCAAAGCCTGTATGTTAAAGAAATGTTGATGGTACTTGTATTTACGTCCTTGCAACTCATGACATCTCAAAACTGTGCTACTTGTGTGACTATACAGGCATAGCTACAGAGACTCTCGCATACAGAAAGATTATTGATAGGATGAAGGGTAATGGTTTTAAGCTGAAAAAGAGGAGATTTAGATTAGATATCAGGAAGAAATTCTTTGCTGTGAGGGTGGCGAGGCACTGGAACAGGTTGCCCAGAGAAGCTGTAGATGCCCCATCCCTGGAGGTGTTCAAGACCAGGCTGGATGGGGCTTGGAGCAACCTGGTCTGGTGGGAGGTGTCGCTGCCCAGGGCAGGGGGGTTGGAACTTGATGATCTTTAAGTTCCCTTCCAACTCGAACCATTCTATGATTCTATGATTAAAGATGATTTTAAGCCATCAGTTTCTAAAATTGTGTCTCTTCTTCTCATTATATTTTAGGACATCCAAGGATATTTCACAAACTGCGGCCAAAACGATGTGTACTTCTGCCATCCTCATCTAAATTACATGGGGGGACTGAAAAGTAAGAGACAGTGCTGCTCTTGCAGGTGTGCGCTGTTGGTTCAATTCCTCCCAAAAGCCCTGCATGGACCCCTTTGCCACTTCTTCAGACTCCCCATCTCCTTCACGTGGTTGGACTACCACGTATCTAAAACCCAAGTGACAATGTAGGCTTCATTTTAGGACTTCATCTTCAGGCAGGCACTTGTGGGGACTTTTTGCTCTGTTGGCTGGGATTTTTTCAAGAGAGAGACAAAGATTTCATAGTTGCATTTTTAACACTGAAGAAGACTGTAAACTAGTAAATAAGACATGCATGCATAAGGGTATAAAACATTGCCAGATACATAGGTCTCAAACATTGGTAGCTGAGACAAAAAACCAGAAAAAAATAATAAAAACAGCCAAAGATTTCTTTGTCTGTGGAGCTGTGCATTAAGGTGCTACTTATTTTTAGAAACAGAAAAAAATAAGTGCAAAATGGTACTGGCATTTTTTGCTCTTCTCACTTATGGTCTCCTTCCAGCTATGCCTAAACTTGGGCAGTGTTGTTTCAAATGAGAATGTCTGAAAATCCTGAGTGGCAAAACCCAGGGACTAGTAACAGAAACAGGTGTGAGATCTCAGCTGCAGTGCTTTGTGACCAACATCAGTTTTCCACTAACGATATATGGAATATCCCTGCGTTGGGTTCTGAAATACCAACTCCTTTAACGTTTTGGCATCCATGCAGTTGAGCTAAATGTTATTCCCACAGAATGAGTGTAAGTGAATCCTCAAAAAAAACCTACCTAAATGCCATAGAAATGAGACTCAAATTCCTGTAAGTTTTTTTGTAAGTTTGAGTGTGGTAAACTTGTCCATGTTATTCCAAGTGCCTGTAAAAAAACAATTTCCTAGCTCTCTTTTTAAAATTCCAGGTCTGTCTTGGGTGCATGTAATATGTATATAATTTAATTTGTAGATAGCATTTGCTGTTAAGGAAAAACAATAACGTATTTCGGACAATGAAAAGGAACAAGTCTTAATTTACACAGAAATACCCATAGGAAGTTAGAAACTGGTCAAGCTTGTAGTTATGACCTTCCCTATTTTGACGTCCAGGCACCATTTCCTTATGTGTGTTTTGAAGTCCTGTTTTAGTACATTGCCACTATGACAACCTGTGCATTGTAGCTTTAAATTAGCTTGCAGGCTGAAGTCGACTGAATGAAAATAAAAAATCAACCAAAGAAATTTTTTTTTTTTTTGCCAGGTGCTTGCAAACTAATATGTTTCCCTGCAGGCTAGAAATAAAAAGTATCTTATTAAATCACATCATAAATGACCCATGTAGCACAGTTTATTTTACATTACCTAGGTAAGGAGGCACTGAGCCAAATAAATCAACGTGAACAAGGCAATAATTGTTCCTCCTTTTATATCACCTAAAATATGGGAGTAATGAAGGAAACATGATTAAAGTGAGAATACTTTATTAGTAATAGGCTTTTCTTTTATTGTTTTTTACAGAAATCAAGTTCGCTGTGGATATGGAAGCCCCTTTCCCTGTAATTTCAAGCTGACATTTCATATATTTGGAAAGGATAATACTCTACTTGTAAAATAAGATCAATCACAAAATGTAAGTGGCTTTTTTTAGAGTACAGATTTTATGAGCTGGATTTGTTTTGAAATTTTTTTCATGACCCCTTGCTGTGAGAAATCATATGTTCAGGAAGAGGTCAAAACACCACTTCAGTGCTTGCATTAAAAATTTTATGGTTTTCTGTAGACTAAAGACCACCATAGATTCTTTCTTTCATGTGCCAGCTCATTTTATTGAAATAAATGGAATTACTTAATGGAGGTTATGTGGTGAATCTGTTTCTTAAGTGAACTGTGTACTATACCCATTAGTCTTCAGTAGGATTAAGATTTCACAGAGTAGCAAATTAGATTTAATCATTACAGCTTAAGTAAATGAAATAGCAATATGGCCTAGAGTAGAAAAAATAGCCTTAATTATGATTAAAAATATAAAACAAAGAGAAATATATTTTCATGATCAAGATTAATCATGCACTTGCTGGGTCTGAAACACGATTAAATTTTTAAAGGTGCATCTTAAAAGACTGGTTGTTTAAGACAATATTCCAATGTTCCTGCTTGTGTAGGAACATCCTTAGTGGCTCAGACCAAGGGTCCTCTTAACTCAATGTCCTGTCTCTGAGGTCACCCACCAGTGGACACACAGGAACATGAGAAATGGGAAATTATAAAACTATATAGAGGTACTAAATACAGAATTATATACAGGTCCTTTCCCAGCATACCTCCCCACAGCTATCTGTCTTATGGTCAAGAGTTCACATTGCACTTGGGCCACCACGTTTATCTCATACTGATGAACCAGTCCTCTTTGAATTTATCTAACCTTTTTTTTAGCTCTCCCACATGTTTTATTCCTTTGGAGCAATGAGTTCTGAAATGGAATTTGCAATCTGCAAAAAATGATTTCCTTCTATTTGTCTAGGGTACTCTCAATCCATTAAGGTAATAAGACATACTGACTAATTACTTCCTGCTCAAGAGGCAGCTGCCAGCAGTATTGGAACTGAGTGTTTCGGTTACATATTGAATTCAGATTTTGGGTTTTCAAGTCATCCAGACATTGGAGAGGGGCAGAAGGCTGTGCCACATAAACACTGGACAGCTTGTTGATCTTTCTAATTACAGCACGGTGACATCCAAAATACAACTGCGAACCAAAAGACCATGAGCACACCTTCAAATAATTCTTTTTTCCCTGAATGACTATATTTACCATGAGACCTAAGTTGTTGCCATTCTCCTGCCATTCTCTGGTACATTCTCCTTGTGTGTCACTTATAACTGGTATTTATAGCTCTTCCAATTTTCTGGCAAATGCTGTTTGCCTTGCTGCTAACTGGGATCTCACGTTCACTGAGTTGTGCATTTTCTTCTGCTTCTTATCTGTACTTTAACCACTAGCCTTGACTCAAGCCATCAGTTCTGCCACAACTCACACAACCTTTCCCATCAACTACATTTTTCCCCATGCATGGAGACCATCTTCCATGCTCCACGGATGATGTTGTTCTGCAAAGATAACTGTACTGCAGTTATACGGATTTTGAAGAAACACTGTGGATTAAATCTGATCTTATTCTGAAGGCATTTTTCTTTACTTTTGCTACTGAAATTACTTCAGATTCTGTTTGGCCAATTAGTCAGACTCCAGGAAAGACAGGTATAACGTATATGCATTATTTTTTCCTGATCTGTAAGTGAATACTTTCATCCCTCATGATGCCATCTATCTCTCAATTGTGTTGTGCGAAATACTGTGGAATGGGTATGTAGGAAGGATGCTAAACATGGCAAACACGTGTATATGAGTTAATCACATGAACAGGTGATCCTAGACACTGTGGGCCATCACAGTGGTGCCATGTTCTGCCTCAGAAGTGACTTCTGAGTGCACATCCATACCTACCACGTATTTGCAGTAGAAAAGGTCAGGACAACTCAAACTCTAAAACAGGTGAAAGAGGCAGCAAGGGGGCCTAGTAACGATGCAGTGCAAAGCCTGGTTATTGGATTAGCTGAGTACCAGCCGAATTTCAACCTCATTTCCCCAGGAGAGTCCTTCATGAATGAAGGGGATACACAGAGCCACTTCTCCTCTTTCAAGTGAGCAGCGATCAACATCTGCACAGAGAGCTGAAATCCATATTTCCCATTATTGGCAGGTGGGAAACAAACTGACACTTCACGAAGCGTTTTGCAATCCTTTTGGGATGAAAGAAATTATTCTGTATGTAGTATAATCCTCACTGGGCCTTGTGGCTCTCTCTTGTGCCTGAAATGAATGGAAAGGAAGAAGTTCATATCTTTTCTCCTCCGTTGTAAAAGGTCTTCCATAATTTAGACATCTAAAGCATCTAAAATTCACCTTTACTCAAAGCACGCACCTTCTTAGGATATTGTTTTCTCATCCCAAATCACCTTCATAGATTATAAATGAATTTCTGGAGCCAGCTCACAGAATTGGCTCAGGAGTCAAATACTTGGGAGAAGAACAGAGGAAAGAGAGTTGGGCCAGCTCCCACCAGCTGTCCAGAGACGTGATCAACCCATTTGTGCATCTGTGCTAACTCTAACCTGCCAACCAGCCTGCAAAATACATTGACTATTTTGATCTCCCATATAATAGTATCTTTCAGGATTAGTTTTCTTATTTTAAGGAGGAACAGAACCAACTAATTGCTACCAAGAATATTAACACTTTGCCTGGGTTTTTTACGGCCAAATGGGACTCAATCCACTACATTCTTGTGTTAGGTTGCAGCAGCCATCAGGCAAAAAATTTACTGAATGACCAAGGGGTTGTGCCCATGCTTTAGCACCATCTGGTGAAGCAGGCATGATCCTGTCTTCCATACTGTGTCTGTATTCACCCCTAAATGTCTCTCTCTCATTGAAATTAGCAATTATTTTGGGTACAGGCCAACAGGAGAACAACGAAGGATATTGAGAATGGTTTCAAAAGATTTGTTTTCAGCTAAATATCTCTGTGCAAAACCAGACATTCCTGGACTGTCCTAACAGCCTGTTGGTGTAGGTCAGTGGGGATAAGAAGCAGTACTTGCCATGAGCCTTTTCTTAACAGGATTCAGGACTGGATCAAAGAGCTTGATGCTGGAAACCAAAATATAATCAAAAGGGTGTTTAGTCCTTGTGCTCTTGGCAGACGAGAAATACCTACCTGTTGCTGATGGCTTGAGTCCACAATTGAACTGTGTATGGATTTTGTTTATTACCACTGAAGATGGCAGAAGAGTAAATGCTGCCTTTGTATGTTGTTTGTTGTGTTAAATTAGTTGCTTTCAAGGTGATCGTTCTGTCTTGCTCTGCTTATTTTGGTGGGATGGGCCCGCGGGTTATGAACACTGCTTTGGTAAAAATTATTTCATGTTAAAGTCAGTCTTAAGTGAAAGGGTTAGGGTATATCCAAGAGCAGCATTGAACAGATTGTGCTAAATAGGATGTATTATCTTAATCAAATATGTCATTTGAAGGGTAACCAAATACGGTCATAGCTTTATTGTCACTACATGGTCATTTACTAGAAGCCAGTAAGCTACACACTGCTTGTTAAAATCTGAGTGCCCTTTTCAAGGCTGAGCAGAGTGCTAAGTGTATTAAATGAGTCACGTTTCCTTATCTGGCATGACAGATGTTTGATTTTGTTGACATTTGCAGGAATGCACAAACAATTACGACTTCAATTGTTTATCCATCAGAGAATGTGAAGTTACCTGATGGTGCATATATACTGGGGGGGTTTGTACAATAAATCTTGCTGTTGTTGTTGGCCTCACGTAAGTTTATCAGCATTTAAAAAGACATAAGTGACAATCTTTTTCTTCATGGAAAGGTCATTTTTTTTTTATAAGGTGATGTTTTAGACGCCAGCAGTATCTCAGGGAAGCCTGAGACATTTAACAAATTATTTCCAGACATTACAGAGAAACCAAGCATTCGCGCAACACTACATGAGAAGGCATCTAATTTAGGTATTCTTTAATTTTATAAGCCTCACCAAATGAAGGACTATTCTGCTCTTTTGAATGCTTTTTGAATGGATGGATAGTATCTGCTGGATGGTTTACTGGGAATTCTTTCGCTTTTCCTTGGCTGCAGTCCAGAACAGCTAATTTTTTGGCAAACATTTGAACATGTATTTCAATTTTCTTCCACTTACAATACTTATTATAGTAACACAGAAATGTAAAAACACTGCCTTTTAGAAAATGAGGCATGGGAATGATTGCAGTCCTTCAGAATTTTATATGAGACCACTTGAGCTGAGCAAAGAAATGAAGTAAGAATTAGACAATATTTATTCAGATATTGAAGTGTAAGTAATCATTCTGTTCAAAGAATGAAGTTTTAGGAAAGTTAGGTTTTATGGCTAAGTCCTACAGAATAGGGGGAAATGTAATGAGAAAGTTTTACAAATGTTTTTAATGTCTTCATTCTGTGCATACTCATTCCCAAGTAACAAATGCTATTTTTTCAATGTAACAGAGAGCAACTCTAAGCATTCGGACGCTCCTGTAAATTCTTGTTACCTGTATACCCACCATACATGTAGATTAAAGGAAGAAAATCAGTAACTAGGAAAAGATGCACCAAATACAGCCAAATAAAATGGTGGCACAAAAAGCTTACATGATTTTTCAATTTATTTATTTATTTATTTATTTTAATTTGGGGGGATTCGCCCTTCTATAAAAGTTTTACAGTCTCCATTTGAAATTAAAAGGAATTTATCTAATTACTTAGACTTTGAATATACCCAATTGCTATTATATAATTTCCCTGGCAAAACAAAACCTACAGCACTTTTTGCTAGGACTTCTCTATTTTTTAAAAAATATACCTGTATTTTAAGAAATGCAAATATCTTTTCCAAGGTCTGAAAACACTTGGTAAGGAAAACCTGAACTTTCCAAGTCCGTTAGCTACTTCTGTCATAAATGTCTACTTTATGTGACATTAGCAGTGTCATCCTCTCTAGCTTAAAACCACATCTGCATTACGGCATGGCAATACCATAGAGCTTTAGCTCTTTTTTTCGGTTTTGAATGTTTTCTAAATTTATCTAAATTTTATCTAAATTTTTAAGATAAAAAGAAGCTAAATGCGACAGAAGAACCTGCAGATTATTTTGGAGAGGGAGAGAGGAGTGAATTCTTTATATCCTGCAAGAGTAACAGAGACATTATGAGGCCAGATGGTGCATTGTCTCCTGAAGTACTTTTGCATTTTTCAAGAAAAATAGAAAAATTTTTAACATCAGCAGTTGGGATTGTCAAATAGATAGCTGACCATCAGCACCAACAGGACAAGTGTTGAAGTTTCACAGGATACTTATTGCTGGAAATGCAGAAACTGTAGGTTTCCAGAACAGCTAGTGAGATGATACAAATTTTTGAGAAGGAAAATGTTTGGGGTTAAGGATAAACAACAACATAGTTTTTTTAATATACAGTCTGACTCTTTTTTTCTAGATTATTTCTAGTTTAATAACTTCTAATTTTTTCCAAGTATAATTTCCTGAACTCTGCATTGATCTGGTGTTCACAAAGTGGGCTGGCAGACTTTTTCTGAAAAGTTGGCCTATCTGAATCATTTGTGATAGGGTATTCAGAACCAAGTACCTTGGATCACAAATGTTGCAGAAAATACTGGCCAGAGTAAGGAGAGACATTGCTACTGTTTTATTTTTAAAGTCCTCCTCTAATTACAGATGGATTAATTCAATAACAGTTAATGTAGCATCTAAACTGTAAACAGGAATTCTGTTTTCCATTTCTTTAGGAAAATAAAAAATATTCTGTTCTTTGGCACACAAGTAACAAATCCATTTGCCCATTTGTGCGAGTATTTGGTGCATCTTTCGGTGCTAAAACCATGAGCCTGGTCTCACCCACCCTCTCCCTGGCAGTGGCAGGGAGTAGTTTGCACCCGGGATGTTCAACTGGGTACCTCCACCTCCCAAAAACCAGACCCATTCACACTGCCCCTGGATGTGCTGCCTGCACCAATACCAACTCGCTGATGGTTATTCACATGTAGACTGAGGCAGTGAGGAGAAATATCTGGGGAAATTTAGGTCCCAATTTTTTCTCTGTTATTTTTAGCTGGCAGGTGGACAAACACCCTTCGGTGGGCAGTTTTTCTTAAATGTGATTTGTGGCAGATATAAGACATTTTAACCTTGACTTAGTATCTCTCATCCAGCAGCGCCCTCCACTATTTCATGTTCAGTGAGATGGTTCGAACTCTTGGTTTTTTTCTCTTTTGTCAATAGTTTTACCTTGAATTGTCTTCTATTTCTGTTTGGTCACTAATTTTTCAAAGGTCATTGATTTCTAAGGGAGACCAAAGGTTTCATTTAGTAATCTTACCTGAAAATTGCCAGAGGGCTTTAAGAAATAAGTGTCTTCAGTCCCTGATGACATATTGTATTTTCCCTCTCCTATAATTTCAGGAAAACTTTTCAGACTATGTATCTGACAGTGATGCGGCTTTCAAAAGCAGAACATGCAGTTATTTTCTCTCCTGCATGACCTGATTTAGTGGGTGTTAGCATGGCTACTGGAGGGGTATCTAAATTTAGCTGGAGAAAGAAGCAGTATGTGGTCACCTCCCACCAGGGGAGCTTTTGTGCAGAACATGAGAGACCCTGGTTGAATTTCGAGTGATCTCCAGTGGCCTCCCAAGAGTGTGCTTTAATCCGCACAGTTTCAGGTACATTGATGAGGGTGTGCTCTCCATACCACCCACCAGAGATATTCCACTTTTCAAGGATTATTTAAGTATCTGTTGCACAGGAGGGGTGGCTGGGGCATTTAACTAGGAGAGAAGAGACCTGAGTTTGTGTTCTAAGATTATATACAACTGTATTTAAGCACTCACTGGAGCAAGTACTGAAAGTCAAGTCTTCTCTCACGTAACATAAGGTTGACTGTCAATTTACGGCTGTTCTATAATGAAATGAAAACCGAACCACTAAAAAACTTAGGAGATGGCCCCTACCTTGGGCACGGTTCCTTTCTTGAGACCGCAAGTGAGACTCTAATGTCCCCCAGAAATGCGAGGGTCCGAGTCCTATCCTTGTACTGGGTACTATACAGGTGCTGGTGGTCTACTTTCTGGGGTCTGCACGTTCCATTCTTTGGGTTGTCTGTGTAGTAACCATCAGGAAAATTAATTGAATTAACTTTGTAAAAAATGAACCACATAAAGTGCTGTTTGTTAAGTTTCTGCTGACCTACTTAGAGTAACTGGAAAATTGTTTTATGTAAATTGATTTCAGAGGTAAATTTAAATTCAACTAGTATAGGGCTACTTTAACTTGAAAGCAGCATCAAACCAAGAATTAAATAAAGTTTAAGTAATTTTGAAGTCACACCTTCAACTGGTTAATTGTCCTGTAGATTAGCTGCCAGGTGCCTGTACTCTTGTTTTGCATTATATACTGGGCAGAGGCGCTTAAACAGTGTGTAACAAGTTAAATGATGCAATGTCTAAATCCTTTTGCAGAATACCTCCTCCCTTCATGCTGCCACTTTTCAGCATATGAAAAGGGAGACCTTATTTAGGGGTTCCTAGCCTTACCCCTGCCCTCTCCAAAAAAACCCCATTCCCCTCCACACCCAGCTTGGTAAAGAGAGCACCAAAATACTCCCAACTGGGCTATAAAGAGGCATTTATAGCTCCTGAGAGCGGGTTGAGATAATACTGAGTTAACAACTTAACTGCCGCTGTTTGGCTGAAAACAATTTTCTGCAATATTGGGCTGCGAGGACAGCAGCACGTCGGGAAAAACAAACAGGAGAGAAAAGTGACAGCTTTGCGGGGAGGGCCGGGGGGGGAGCTGATGCTCAGCCCGCCTGGTGTTGGAGCCCGGCGATGTGCACGCTTCCAGAAAAGTTTCCAATTAGCTGTCCCCAAATCTGAAGCGTCAGTGCTTCAGGCTGTCAGACAAAAAGAAAACAAAAACCAAAACCCAACTCTGTAAGACGAGGTCTTAAAGAGATGTAAAGAGACGGATCTTTTTTGGAGAGGCACGTCTTCCCTAGCTTTCACTTTCAATTACCTAGATGGCTTATGAACACATGCAAAAAGAATTGCTCATTCATATTAATGACCTGTATATATATGTTTATTGTATTTTTTTTTTTCCCCCACCAGCCCATTCTGCCACAGTTTCAGGCAACAGCTAACAGCTTTGGTTAACAGCAAAGCCCCATTGAGTCAAATATCCATGGTGACTGATGCAGCAGGCTAGTGGCTACCAGGTTTCCCCTTCCTCAAGGATGATATCTTTCTTCTTGTCTTTACAAAACTAAGTTTAGCCCAGAACTATGGAGCACTTCTTTTTTTTTCTGCTACACTAGGTCTAAAGAAGCCTCGAGGCATTCTGAATTCTAATGGTGCAATCAACAGTTTAGAAAAAAAGAAACAGAACCTCAGACCACTCTCTTTCCGCTCAGCTCTCTCCTTCCACCACCAGTCATAATTTTTGCGCTCACCGTTTTTTTACAAGCAAGGTACATTTCCACAATTTGTTGCTGGCTCTGGCTTAGTTAGGTTCTCAGCAGTGCTATTTATACACTGACATTTTTCACAGAGCTGCGTGCTCTCTGTAGCTAATGGAAAAGGTGGCACAACCACAGAAAAATAACTTAATAGTATTCATGGAATACTGAAAGAGAAAATGGGACAGTGGGTCACATTAATTCCAGAAAATACTATTATTTTAAACTCATTTAAATGCAAGTCAAACTTACGGGGCATATCATCCCAGAGAACAACTAACATTTATCTTCCAGATATAATCAGAGCAAACAGGAGCTGGTTAGGGAGTCAGTCAGAGGCTGGCTTTCACAGTTTGCAGGAACAGGCCATTAGCACAGCTGCCTCTGATAAAACCAACACATAGGGCAGAAGAGGGGCAATTCTACCTTTATGTTATACTTAATTGGAACAGTGATTAATTGCATGCATTCCCATCTGTACAGAGGGTCCTACGGTCGCTGTCTTTTCATATGCATCTCCATAAACCAGTCAATGTTATTCCAAAGCCGGTGATTCTAGTACCCTACACCCTAAATCCACAGCAGTCTTCCTGTTTTTATACTTGTGTATTTTTGTGGTAATTGAAGATGTAATTACAATACCTGTAACAATAAATCAACCTGTTACGATGTTCCTCTGATACCCATTCCAATTTCCCGTCAAACAGTCCAGAGATTTAATGTATTTTGCCCACTCCTCATATTTTTACACATTAAAATAATAACTACACATAATTCTTATGGCTTTTTAATGTACCCCACTAAGGTAAGAACAGGCAGGAGTATTTCTATAACACTGGTCACCCTGACTGTATCTCAGTTCCACTACAACTTCATGGATGTATCATTTGACCGTTCTAAAACTTTGTTTTCTTGTTCATGAAATTGAGAACAATCAATTTATTTTACATGGAGGCAGTGAAGTTAGTGATTTATCTTTTCTTTCTTTCTTTCTTACTCCCCCTTAACAATTCTATTTACTGTTTTGAATAATACCCACCAATATCGCTACACTGAGATTCTGGAAATCAGCCAAGGTAAGCAAATGCAATATTTACAGGACCTTTATCTTTAAAGAATAAAAAAAAATATTCATGTGTTAGCCTCTGCAATACTGTCCAAGCTCTTACCCACTGCTTATGTTGAACAAGAACGGCTGCTAATTTGGTTGTCATGACAACCACATCTCTACTTCCATATTTTCTTCCTCAAGCCAAATTTGTTTATAAACCTCTAAATTGTTTCATGTTCCTATGTTAACCTCAAACAGAAATAAAAATCTCAGGCCAGCAAAAATGAAACAGAGAAAAGAGTAGCTGACAACTTCTATTAGAAAATATTTTTGATTTTTTACTATTTAATTAATAGTAAAAAGATTTTTATGTAATTTTCATAAGTAACTGATACTCTAATTATTGTATAGGGCAACATATAACTTCAAATGGTCATCAATAGCTTAATTTAAAGCATGAAAAAACTTAGCCCAGGTTTCTCTGGTACTAAGATGCAAACTACTATGTAAGGGTTGCCCATACTGTGTGCTTCATCAAATCCAGTACCCTCTCTCCAACATGGGTTAAAACCAGATGCTTCAAGGCACAACTGAACAAAACATGAAATTTCTGTTCTTTAGGAAAAAAAGCTAATGCCCATTGCCATCTGAAAACTGGATCTGAAAAGAGAAAATTCAAAATTAGTTGCTGAACAGAAATTCCATAAAAATTCGATTTGACAAACAATATCTACGATATTTTTCATCAAATCAAAATATTTACCCCATTTAATGTAAATGAACATGAGTAATTCATGCCCCCTCCCATTCAATAATAAATTTCTTTCCTCTATAATAGCGCATTGCTCTGTGAAAGAGCAGTTCAAAGTTGATGCTCCATTTTCCCCCCTTTAAAACCAATCTAACTCACTAGCAAACCAACCAACCCTCAAACTAGCTCCCTAAGCCACTGCAGAAATCACAGCTTGGAGGTGTGAACAGTGAATTCTTGTTGTTGGGACTAGTAATATTTTTCAGACACAGGAATGATTTTGAGAGGATAGCTTTTTCCTCCCATTCTTTTCTAAACTAAAGAGTTCTAACATTACTCCCTCTTAATGTTGAAAACTTTCCATATCTGAAAGTATTACGGGTTATTTTTGTGTCTCCTTCAGTAATCTGAGTAGAATAAGAAAATTCCATGTTCAGGGAATAGCACACCACTTGTAGGTGCACAATGTCACTGTGATATCTGCAATTAGGGTTTCCATCTCTTTCTGTAGAAGAAGTTAACACACTCCTTGCCTTTCCGATTACCACCATACACTCAGCAGATCTTTTTGTTCAATGGCACGGATTGATGCCTTCTCAATGGCATGATGATACACTCATCAATGGCAATGGCATCTTCTGCTGGGGCAATCACGATTCATTCAGTATAGATCGCCTCCATGAAAGTTTAAATTACCCCACCATCTCCTTGCTGTTGTCAACACTGAATTTTATCTACCAGGTTGATTAGAATTCACTACCTCTGCACATCTCTTAGATACATAATATAAACACGCAGAGGAAAGACGTGAAGCGTTGCTTTGCCATCCTATTTGTGTCAAACATTCACCGTTTGTTATTTCTAAAAATTTCTAAACTCAGATACACTTCCTCTCTCCATCGAAATACTTCATTTGATAACTTCAGGGCACTTTGTAAAGATTTTATGAATGTTCAGCTCTGTTTATGAAATGAGACGAAGTAATGTTCCAGAGTAAGGCAGAAAGATCCCCAGACTGGAAACATTCCAAATATTTGAACATAAGGACACCATGATTTAGGTGTCCTTATGTCTGCTTAGACTTAATTGAGAAACTGCTTGAAGACTACTGATACCTAACATAATTAAAATGCTGAAGTGTGAACCTATCTGGAAATAAAGTGAAACTATTTTGAGTTTGAGCCAAAACAGAATTTGTGAAGGGGAAAATTACAACATGAAAACTGGGAAAAAATCAGGGACAATGAAAGATTTTTCTTAAAATTGGCATCTAGCAAGCAAAAAATATTACCATTCACACAGATGTGTTATTTCCCAGGTGCCCTTTAACCACCTTGTTTCCTTCGTACAACTTTAACGGTAGAGAAGTACCACTTACATATTGCTTTTGGCCTATAACTTCAAGCTTGCATTTTATTTTTCTACCTCTTGTTTTTTCAATTGATTTGTCTTCTGCCGAGTCACAGCGCCTTAAAGGGAACCCAAAAGGCTGTTTTTAAATGAATACTTCATTGAGTACTCAGACCATTATGTAGCTGAGTGTCATGGAACATACTTTATGTTTTGAACAACTTTAATTCTACAGCTCCTAGATTTTAATGAACCTGATCTGTTCCCACTTATTGCCATTTAATACTAGTTTGTTCTTACATACACATAGTGACACCTCCATCTCTGGAATTGCTCAGGGGTGGGTATTCTCACATTAATATCTGTGGTGGAAATGTGTTTAGAGGAGTCATTCCCGGATGAGATTCTGGCTCCTTTGAGGTCAACTGACAATTGGTATTTAGTAGGCTCACAAAACCAGCTAACCTACCCCTGAACTTGTGCTGGGGGATGACGGGGTAGGGCTTGTCAGGCTGTAGAGCTGGACCAGTCCCATTTATGTGAAATAAATAGAAGACTCAGTGGCTCAGCACCCCTTGAAGCCATGCATTAGCATTTCAAATAGGACGTCTTTTGGAAGTTATTTTAGCCACAGCATTGTTCCCTGAGACCAGCACAAAGTTTCCCATCAGAGACTGTTTGGTCTGCTCCCAGCATCTTGCAGCCATGCACAGATTTTCCACCCTGTGGAGCTAGGCATGGAAGAACTGGGTTGAGAGATGCCACAGAAAGTACATATACCTATATATATAGTATATATAGCTATATATATAGCTATATTTTAAAAACTCTACCTGAGTTTCTCTGACGTAGCTTTTTAGCAGTCAATAAGCAAATGAAAGAGTAGGATGACTAAACAGGAAACCCTATTTTCCACCCAAGCAACCAAATGAAGAATTTTAGGCTTTGCTTTGTTGAACAGTGATGAGATTATAGATAATCTAATAGTAAAAAAATGCCTTTGGGTAGAATGCAGCCTGTCCCAGTTTGCATTAATAGAAAGACAGATCAGAACAGACCTGTTAATGTGTTTCTATTAGAGAAGTGAAAGTTTTGAAAACCTAAGGGAACCAATTACTTAAGTGAGACAGAGAACTTATGGACTTGATAATTGATGGGGCTTGAAAATTACTGAAAACTGCCCAAGCAAGTCATGTAGAGAAATAGCCCAATTCTAAAGGGACTAATTACAGTTTTGGCAGCATGAAAGAATAACACAGAGTTTGCAGTGAATGGAGAATATGGCTACTCATTTTGAAACTTAAAGTGTGCAGGTGTTACATTAAAAATACAAGCTAACAACAGGAGAGCTGCACAGACCAAAATCAGCAAGTGTACTTAAAAAATCTTGAAAGAATTAACTGAGCAGATTAGATAAAAAAGGCTACAAAATGGTACAAAACTTTCTTTTTAAAGGAAAGATTAATTAATAATAGGACACCATCAAGAGGGGTTTATCAATTCATAGTTTATGAGTGACAGGATATTTTTATCATGGAATGGTTTGGGTTGGAAGGGACCTTAAAGATCATAAAGTTCCAACCCCCCTGCCCTGGGCAGGGGCACCTCCCACCAGACCAGGTTGCTCAAAGCCCCATCCAGCCTGGCCTTGAACACCTCCAGGGATGGGGCATCCACAGCTTCTCTGAGCAACCTGGGCCAGTGCCTCACCACCCTCACAAGAAAGAATTTCCCAATATCTAATCTAGATCTCCCCTCGTCCAGTTTAAAACCATTACCCCTCGTCTTATTGCTCCACTCCCTGATCAAGATTTCTCCCCAGCTCTCCTGGAGCCCTTTAGGTCCTGGAAGGGGCTGTAGGGTCTCCCCAGAGCCCTCTCTTCTCCAGGACAAACAGCCAACTTTCAGCTAACTTACCCAATTTGGGGCTGATGTGGTTTAGTCTTTGCAGGACTCTCACCGGCACACACAGAGCGGGAGCATGAGGTACGTAAAGGCTGGAAGACAACTACCAGTGCAGTGGAGGCCAAGATCAGCCCCTAGAGCATGCCTTACAGCTGCAGTGACAGAAATGAAGTAAAACAGCAGGAGATGAAAGGTTATGGGTATTGTGATGCACATCGGTAATTTTGTAAGTTGGTGGCAGGGTTGGAAACGGGGTCATAATTTGAAAACTTCTTGTAACTTGTAGCCCCCAGCACCCACTCTGCTTTTAAATGACTGCGATCCATCAATGTAATGACACTGTGAGAAAAGACGATTACAGTGTTAGAATACATCATGAGACGGGAAAGTCTCTAGCATTTAATCTCAAAATAACTGTTTTAAGCTTAACCACCCAGGCTCAAAACCATATTTAAATGGAAAAAGGACAGAGAAGGGGAAGATAAGAGACCAAAGGAACTGGTTTGCCCGCAAGGTAGACCTTCAGAGACGACACTTAGTCCTTTCTAACGCATCAGGCACTTGGGAGTAAGAGGGAAACATCAACCAAACAAACCGAAACAAGCTATTTAACTTAAGAACAAACATGGTGAGGTTGGTGCAAGCAAATTTGTGATCCGCAAGAGAAACAGGCTTCCACTCGGACTCGCCTTGTGCCACAAGCTCATCCAACTTGCTCGTCTGCAACAGGAGGCAAATGAGACTTTGTCACCTAAGAGCTCCCCTTTTGATTCTTGCATAAAAAGGGTGGAT
>VXAK01026993.1:16030-26949 GCA_013399435.1 Arenaria interpres | reverse complement strand
ATTCCATGATTCTATGAAAAGCAGCCAGAAGCTGACAGATCCTAAAGCTTGGAAAGACATACGGGATAATTCAACGTAGCTGGTTTGGGTGTTTATTTGGAATCTGGTGCCGATTTAACAAGCTGTCGTGCGAGAAGCGAAAACCCCGAGCAGTGGCCGGGAAGGTGCTGGGGAGGGAAGGCTCTGGGTGTGTTTGTGGTGTTGTAGAGCTGGGAGTTTGCTCGCTCTGGACTCCAGAAAGCAGCCAGCCAGGCTGCAATGGCATTAAACCTGAGCCGAAACCCAGTTTCTCAAGACGATTCCTCCAGATCTGCTGAAGGCAGTCAGGTTTCCTCATCCCATCTGGGTTTTTTTTGTGTGTGTGTGTGTGTGTTCAGTGCAGAGTGGCTTGTGTCTTCCTGCACTGTAGGCCTTAAGAAATGAATGTGTAAATGTTTTATCTCTCACAGCAGCCCAAGGTCATCTTTCTGGAACAGCAAACAGGCAGAGGATCCGAAGAAGATCAGTCTGTCACGTGAGTAAGGTTAGCATCTGCACTTACAAACGACACAGGCTATTAATCCTCATGCTGTAATCCCCAAGCTGTTTGCCAGCTGGCAGCAGGAAGATGTTCCCACTCAACCCACACAGCTATTCATGTTTTTTCACCTTTATGAAGCAGATATAGGTCAATACTTTAGCCTGGATAAAGAACTTTGTAGATACCATTCATCTCTTCTAGCCTTACAGCCTCTTCTCCGCACAAACCATCTGTACAAAGGAGGGTGTAAGCAGAGAGCTGCGGGCTGGGCTCTCCTTCTGCTGCTCCCCCAAAATAGAAGGCTGAAGGTGAGATATTTTTTTTTTCCCCCTTCTGCTCCTGAGTTTCTCCTGAGAGGATAAATTTTGAGATCTTGCTGCAGAGCTGAACAGCCTGAGCAAAGCTCTGGCACTAGACGGGTCTTCACACGCAGAGCAGGGAAAACCCAATGCCTGCATGAGGCAGGAACACGTCCAGTGTTGAGACGTTTCCAACCCTGATTTAGGAACCTGCGTGGGATTTGGCGGTTGCCTGTCACAAGGACCCAAAACCTGAATCCAGTGAAGCACCACTGATGAAGGATGCGGGTGGGCTGGGGTGCTCCCTGTGGTCTGAAGCTCCATTCAGACCTGTTAGTTGCTCATCTCTCTAGAAAACTGGAGAGCAGATTGCTGGCTTTTACTTAACAAAAGTGATTTATCAGATACTGCAGCTCCCGAGGCAGCTGCAGGCGTGAGGAAGTGAGGGCATCACCTGCTGGCTCTTGAGTTTCCTCCTGGCTGTAATGGGTGACCATCAAATAGATACCAAATACCCTGGAGGTGTCTGTTCCCTGTAACATCGTACCCAGTGTGGGCTGATCTCATTGGGTAATGAGAGATGAAAAGCTGATCTTGGCCATGTTGTGAGAACAAGAAGGATTCAGGATTCAGACAAAAGTTGAATTCTTTCCTGAGTCCCACGACCATTAATTATCCTTGACCTCCAGGGAAGGCATTTTACGGTGCCAACTACTTCCCTTTCCCTTAATTTCTGAGACTTAGGAGAACATTGCAAATTTCTCTCCTCGTTAGCAGCTGGGAAAAATCGTATCATTTTGCCAGCTTTCCTTATCCTGGTGTGTCTTGTTAACGCCTTCCAGGTGCTTTTCCTTCACGCTGTCTCCGTCGTCGCATCTCCCCCCTTCTCATGAACATCCGTAAGGATCTGCTCCAAGGCAGGTCTGTGCCTGGTAGCAATATTTTATGTTCATGGTGCTCAGGATAAAACCTGTCCTCCAATCTCTTGCCGTCACTACGTGGCACCTCCACCACGAGTTTTCCAATTAAACCAGAATCACATCTCTCCTGTAGCTGTCTGCCGGCGCTGCTGTGGGGTTTTTTCTTGCCGGGCTGTCTTCTCAGCCGTAACTTCACTGAATTTTTTTCCGGCAGAGAGTTTTGTGTGTCAAGAAGAGTAAATGAAGTCATCGTTTGGTAGATTTAGCGTTTAAATACCCCGTGGCATTTATATCTGTATATATATAAATGGGGTTTTTTGTGGTAGAGTGCCCCCGGGCATTTGCATGAAGCGCATCTCAAGGTATCCTTGACTGTTGATTTAAATATACTATATATAATGTTATTTTTAGCATGCAGTGCCTTCTTTCTATATTGGAATGATATTTCTGGCAGGTGCAGTTCTTTTTTTGTCTCGCTGCTGCGCTCCCAGCCGGACACTGGAGATGCAGTGCTGAGGTGTGTGTGCATCTCCTCTTTCCTCCACGTGTCCTATGACCTGGTGGTCCTTCCCCTTCCATCGCTGCTGGGGGGCATTGCTGGAGGACAGCATTTTAATTCCACTTATTGTGTCTCCCTCCTGGTACGTAGTAGAATAATCTGCCCTTAAGGTTGGGTTTTTTTTCTATCATTGCTGTCATGTCCTCAGCACAGACCATGGGCAGGTCATGAGCCAGTTGGTATTCTGAGTCATTTGGCCCTGGGGCTGAGAGTGCATCAAGAGTTGTAGAGATCTCAGGTCTCCTTTCCTGGCCTGAGATGTACAAGCACAAAATTTATCTATAAATCCGTCACTTTAAATAACAACAATGCAGACAAATTAATAAAATTGCCAGGTCCCTGACTTCTGTCGATGCAAAAGTCAGTCTTTCTGGAGCTTGAATTTGAATTATTTTTATGATAAATACATCTATATAAAAGGAGAATTGTTCGTACTGTGAAGGTTGTAAGAAGAAAATTGATACACCCTTTTCTCTTTCGTAAAGTTCAAAGATTTGCACTGAAAATTGTACCTTCAATCTACTTTAATAAATGGCCGGTATTGACTGGTGAGGCCACTGGAATGGTATGAGCATCATTTCACTTGCTCTGCGTGTGCCTGAAAGAGAGATCTGAAGTGCAAAACTGTGATAAAAAAGATGAAAAACACGATGGAAAGATGTTTGGATATTCAACAGGAAGAGCGGTACGGGTTTATTCTTAGCTTTTCATGTGCTTGACAATGAAACATTTTTATTCTGCTTAAGTGCTAACGTGCGTGATCATACAATATATTGCCTCTTGCTAATTATATGCTGCGTTAGGAATACTAATGTCTGGATGATATCTGACTGGAAAAAAAAAAAGAAAAGAAAAGAAGGAGCATTAAACCCAGCTTCTGCAGAATTCTGGGCTGAAATTATCCACACGCACATGCAACCATCCACACCTTAGAAACAGTCTTATTTTGTTACGGTGAACGCTGTTGTTACAGGTTTTTATCAATAAAATAGAAGCAGATGGCTCATGTAGACATGCAACACCGGCGTTATCTTCCTTTTTGTTCACCTTGTGGCGGAACAGAGTGAATATGCATCCAGGAGAGGTGGACGTGTTTTGTTCGGAACAAAGGTGCAGGTGCGCGGTGCATAATGCATAACTGGGGAGGACTGGGAGATATCCCCCGCCTTGGTCCCTCTCCTCCCATCCGCGCAAACAGAGGGGCAGCGTGGCAGCAGGAGGAGGCTGCTGGGGGACTTTGGGGGCTTGAAGAGGTTGCCATGTCCTGCCGTGTCTCTGCCTCCTCCCCTCGGTATATCCCACCTTTCGGTCAGCTCTGCGTGGGGAAGGAGAAGTACTGGCTACGGGTTTGGTGTCTGGTGTTCCCCCCCATCTCTCACCACCCCCTGGCAGGAGCTGGGGAGCCACCCCTTGCACCCAACTCTCTGGTGGTCCCTCAGCCATCATTTCTCCTATATACGCGCATGGGCGTGTAGGTACCTGCACCAGGGCACGTGGGGGCTGATGTCCCCAATGTCATTCCCCGTGTGTAGATACCATCTTTGTTGACATGTGTATGGGACACAGGGATGCCCCTGTAGCAGTTGGGGTGGCCACGGGGTGGATGTGTCTTGTTTTGGAGACGGAAATGGGAGCTCAAGCCTTGGGCTGGAGAGCTGAAGTTGGGCTGATAGGAGGCCAGGGACACGACCACCGCAGTGAGGGGTATGTCCTTGTCTGGTGGCCATTTACGCTTGCCCATACCTTTGGTAGTGATGTGTTTTGTGTGTGTGGTGTGCCCGGTTGCGGATGTAACCCATGCCTGGGTTAAGATGGAGAAAGTCAGAAGCCAAAAAAAAAATTCCTAATTGGTGATTTTGAACTGGGGATAGTTTGTTCCTCTCAGAATAGCAGTGCCGTCTTTGAGGGAGATGTGAGAAACCACGATTTCTGGATCCCTGCTGGCATCTGCAAGGCTGGCTTTCCAGGACCAGCCCAGAAATAGAGTTTCTTTTTCTGGCTGCAGTTAGTGGCTTCGGTCTCTGGGAGCCTCAGCCATGGGGGCAGGTACCAAGCCTGGGTACGTGGAAAACCCAGCCCAGAGCTCCTCATCTGAGGGATGGCGAGGAACTGGCGTTGCGCCGGGAGTAGAGGAAAAACCCTATTTGGTGTAAATCAGCGATACGCGTTTTTCTAAGGACTGATCTCAAAGGTCCCTTCCAACCATGAATATTCTGCGGTTCTGTGACGTTGCTGGGGTGGCCAGGCTCAAGCTGAGAGGGGAAGGGGTGGTAAAGTGCTGGTTTTAAGTTTTACCTTTCTGGAGACCTGGGCGTCAGGGAAGGCTGCAGAGGGGAGGCTGGGGGTTTGCCCCGGGTTTCAGTCAGCCCCCCCGGCAGCTCCTCTGGGCACAGAGGGGGATCTGCAGAACCAGTCACCGTCTGTGGGTTGCTCTGGGGTTTGGGAGCTCGGGTGGGCGCCGCTGCAGGGCCTGGGTTGGTACCAGGGCAGCTCTTTCCTGGCCTGATTATTCATAGCACCTTTTCACCTTATGCATTTTTTTGAAAAACACCTAAAATTCACCCTGCCCATCTCCCCGCCTCAATTCCCCTGCAAATTCCACCCTATTTCACCCCAAACCCAGCTCCAAGGGGTACTGGCAATTACTCTAGAGGACTTGAGGACACCACACTTAGAATCACAGAATCATCTAGGTTGGAAGGGACCTTCAAGATCATCGAGTCCAACCATCAACCCAACTCTGACAAAAAAAAACATCACTAAACCATGTCCCCCAGCACCGTGTCAACCTGTCATGAACACCTCCAGGGATGGTGCCCTCAACCCCTTCCCTGGGCAGCCCATTCCAAGGCTTGATAACCCTTTCAGCGTAAAAATTTTTCCTAATATCCAACCTGAACCTCCCCTGGGGCAACTTGAGGCTGTTTCAGCCAGTCCTGTCGCCTGTGACTTGGGAGAAGAGACCGAGCTCCCCTGGCTCCACCCTCCTCTCAGGTAGGAGGAACTTGCTTCGGCTGTTCCCACAGCCTCATGATGTCCTTGTGGGGATGTCCTCCGCTGCCGCGCTGTGACAGAGGAGCTGGTGGTATTGTCACAGTGGGTGAGTTTTCTCACCAGCACGGAGCAAATCGAAGTGGGGTTTGATTTATTCCTCCAGGCAGGCTTGCCTGGGTCCCCATGCAAGGTTGGGACACGCTATGGTGAAGCTGCTAGCGTTGAGCTCAGGGGATGGGCCATGCTTGGTGTCTTGGTGCTGAGATGTGGGCAGCTTGGCTTAAATGGCCGACCTGAAGCCACGCGTGAAATTGGTGGTAAAATACTCGGGCTTTCTGTGTGCTTGGTGTGCAACACCTCTGTGCAAAGATGATGGCGAGCCTGGTAATCAACTTCTTGCTGCTCTTCCTGGGGTGCCGGCTCTTCGGCACAAGCACATGTGGGTCTTGCTGGGCCCCCCAGGGCCTCTTGGTTGTGTTTTGTTTTATTGTTCTGATTACCCTGTTCTTCCTCTGGCTGCATTTTAATTTCTTGCTCAGAGCGGCTTCGTTCCTTGGCGAAGCACCAAGCATTGTTTTGCCAAGACGTCCCTGATGTCATCCTGATTTTGACCAGTTGGAAGAGCCACGTTTTTAATGTTAGAAAACTAAGTTTTGACTTTCAACGAAAGAGTGATATCATTTTTCATGAGAGGGTGAAGGTGTTCCCACTTCTCAATCAGCTCAGTTGAGGCTAAAAAAGCTGAGCTGTCTGCCATCTGTCTCCTCTCCCGTCTCTCCCGCACCATCATCGTTTTGGAACAGGTTGGCCAATTTCAATCACAGTTGAAAGAAGGGTAACCGTCTCAAAGACAATTATGCTTCCACAAATTTTGTCACCTGGCAGAGGGTCGTTTACAGAGAAGCAAAAAGAAGTAGATTGGATGGCCAAGGGTCAGTCAGCTGGTCCATCATGATGGTCTGCAGCGTATCCAGACCAGGGTACGCTGTCTCTGGTTGAGCTGGAGGTACCCAGGGGGATGTGGTGGAATTTGGTTGGTGGTGGTGGGGAGGATGTAGGGGATAAAGAGCACAAACGTGTAAGAAAACGGGCTTTATTAGTTCTGCTCTTCCCCAGCTTGTTTCTGCAGTTATTTGAAGGTTTTTTAGATGTAAAAACGTCAACAAAAATTAACAAATTTTAAAATACTGACAATTTTTTCTTTTTTTTTTTTTTTGGTATGATTAGTTGAAAGTCAGAGCAGAAAAATAGAGTTCTAGTATGGGAAAAACGGGAGGGAAAAACGGTCTTTTAGGATGAAGTGCAAAGGCTGCATTTTAGACCCAGGCGGGATTAGCATCCCGAGTCATCTGGTCCCTCCGAGGTTGGCCAACTGCTGGGGGGCATGAACAGGGTCCAAAAACTGGAGCTACTCGCCTCACTCTGCCGTGAGGCTGGGAAAGCCTTTGAGGGTCTTCTTCTGTTAGAGGTGGCTGAGCGGGCCAGGGCAGGGATAAAAATTGGTGCAGGATGTGATGCCTCGCATCTGAAACCGCTCAGCGTTTCAGGTACAAATGGGAAACGTTTCAGGTATGTTTTTACCTCTTGAAAACACTTTCTGCATGCTGTGTTTAGAAATACAGCATGTGTGGAGGTAGCTGCTGCCTGGCAGGGCTAGTACTTCTATACGCGCATCTTGGGAATGTTCGGTGCTTCAATTCAAAAGGGCACGTTAATTTAATTCATTCTTCTTTAACAGTTGGTTTGAGGAGATGTAACTGCATTGAAATGAAGGGACTGATTGTTTCTAACTCTGTGAGGCAGTTAAAGTAAAGTAAATGCTCATGTTCTGGGGTTTTATATTCCCAATTGCTCTAAACCATTCAAAAATGTGTATTTATTATAGCAGTGACAATGCTAGATAATCTTGCTTTCAAAAGACTTAAAAAAAAAAAAGGAAAAACGAAAAAAAGCTACTCTTCTGTTGTCTCTCTGTCCAGGTTTTATGCACATTAAAAGTCTTGTCTTTTCAAGTGCTGTCGCTGTCAGTAGAGACTTTGGTCCCAGTTCGCGATTCTGTTTAATTTCCATTGCATTAAAAGATTGTGCGCATCAGCTGGGCAGTGATTCCTGGCCAGGCATCTCTGGCAGAGGGGAAAACTCCTCTCCAGGCGGGGAGAGAACTGTTGTATTCCCATGGCAAGGGAAAGGGGGTGGGATGGGGTGGGATGGGATGGGGCATTTGCTGTCCTCCCTCTCGATGAAGGTCCTTTTCAACCAGCAGAGCCATGCTGGTTTATACTGGCAGGGGATCTGGTTCCCTGCACGCTCTGTCCCCTCAGGACAAATTAAAGCAGCTAGGCTTGGATTGGACAAGAATTTGCTCCAGGCTGATCAGGGAATGGAAATGCTTCTTGGAGCCAGCCGGGGAAAGATTAGCTGACCTTTTGGCTGTAAATTATCGCCAGCTAATAGGGCCTGGTTGCGTGCTGACAGGAGAGGGGAAGGTGTGTCTTTGCAGCAGAAATTGTGTTGAATGTTAAAAAAAAAGAAATACAATCGGTTTCAGGAAGAGTGGAGTGACTAAGCCTGTCGTTCATTCAGCTCTTAGATGCAGAGTAGGTGCTTCTGTGTCTTCCTTTTCTATCTCTGCTTACAGAAGTGATGTTACTGAATTAATTATGACATCTTTGTGAAGAGCTGAAGAACCACTCAAGTCTTCTATTCAGCAGCAGAGAAAAGTCAGATTCATCTCACAGTAAATTTAAAATTACACCAACCTGAACCATCGCTACTGGCAGCATAATAATAAGGCAGGTAATCAAAATCAATTAAGTCCCAGTGCCTTCCTATTGTCCTAGAAAATTCAAATTTGAAATTAGTTTGAGTTCATTTGACTTCTTAATAAAATAAGCGGAGCCTCAGAGATCATTTGAAATAAGTATTTGGCAGTGACTGATCTTTTCTCAAACTGCAAAGAGCAGAGGAGCTGCGTGCGTGCACGTGCGTGTCAGCCCATACTGAGCACCAAATACAACCAGGCACTCAAAGTCCATGGAGTGACTGGTCTGGGGCTGCTGTGTGGATGTATGTTAACTGGGACTGGGGCCTGCCAAGACTTGGTTTGTTAAAATTTAGGTGATGTTGATCAGGCGAATGGCAAATGAAGTGTGCCCCCATTCCCACCGTGTAAGAGGGAGGAAAACTAAGCCATGCTGCTCTGCAGGACCTGCACGGAGCCCCCGAAGCAACCACAGAATCACAGAATCTTCATGGTTGGAAGGGACCTTTGAGATCATCGAGTCCAACCATACACACCCACACAAAAAAAAAACCCACCCCCACAATCTCGGGCACTAGAGCATGCCCTGAAGTGCCACGTCTACACGCTTCTTAAATACCTCCAGGGATGGCGACTCCACCACCTCCCTGGGCAGGCCGTTCCAGGGCCTCACCACCCTCTCAGGAAAGGAGTTCTTCCTAAGATCTAATCTAAACCTCCCCTGCCCCAACTCCAGACCATTTCCTCTGCTCCTGTCGTTATTCCCTTGGGAGAAGAGGCCAACCCCCACCTCCCTACACCCTCCTTTCAGGGAGTTGTAGAGGGCAATGATGTTCCCCCCTCAGCCTCCTCTTCTCCAAACTAAACATGCCCAGTTCCCTCAGCCTCTCCTCGTGTGACTTGTTCTCCAGACCCCTCACCAGCTTGGTGGCTCTTCTCTGGACACGCTCCAGCAGCTCAATGTCCTTCTTGTAGTGAGGGGCCCAGAACTGAACACAGCCCTCAAGGTGGGGCCTCACCAGTGCCCAGTCCAGAGGCACCATCACTGCCCTGCTCCTGCTGGCCACACTGGTCCTGACACAGGCCAGGATGCTGGTGGCCTTCTTGGCCACCTGGGCACACTGCTGGCTCATGTTCAGCTGGCTGTCCACCAACACCCCCAGGTCCTTTTCTGCCAGGCAGCTCCAGCCACTCTGCCCCCAGCCTGGAGCGTTGCCTGGGGTTGTTGTGACCGAAATGCAGGACCCGGCACTTGGCCTTGTTGAACCTCATCCCATTGGCCCATCGATCCAACCTGTCCAGGTCCCTCTGTAGAACCAGACGGAGTGGAGCTCCATGTGTCCTACCAGCAGTGACATGCCCAGAGATAATGTGTGTGGGGCACCCATCTTTGAGACCACTAGGGAACTGAGGACTGCCGAGGAGCTTCAGATGCTGCCAAAATGAGTGTGTTCCCATAGCACCTTGCCTTGTTGTTATCACTGTCTGAGCCCTTGAGTCACCTTCAGTAGTAGGATGGGGCATGGGCTGGAGGGAACGACTGCTCAGACGGCGGCTATGGCACAAGCACGAGGTTCTCAGGAGCAGTGGTGGCACTGGTGGTAGTTGTGTTGTATGGACACGGACACAGCTGGGAGGCACAGAAGAAAATCGGTTGTATAATGGAGTTTTTCTCTTGCAGAAAGGCGCTGATCAGAGCACAGGCAGGGTGCTGGGGCTGATCTAAGCCAGTGTCTACCCCGGTAACTTCAGTGCAGCCCTTGGCACTGATCTGGCTTGCTAGAAAAGATCACCTCGTACAGCCCCTTCGACCGGGTCTGGAAGTGGCACAGTTCTTCCTGGGAAGAGTCCCACATACAGCTGGCTGGAGAAACTAGTTGGTTGTCGGGTTTTTTTTTTTTAATAATTTTTTTGGGGGGTGATCTCTGATCTGCCAGTATCTGCTTATAGAGTTAGTGCCTTTGGGAAAGGGATTCCCCCCTCTTTGTGCACACTGCCTTACGCAGGTGAGATTTTACTTACTCCTTTTAAACTTTTAAGAGTCTTGCTGGCTGGACCCTTGGTGGGGAGGGCAAGCTGAGTCTGATATCCCACCTACTGCCCCGAGGAGGGTGCTCGGTAAAAAAATTCCTGCCTGGCTGAGATGCCGGAGCTGCCCCATCCCACAGTTTTGCTGTTCTGTTTGGGAGAAGAGGAGGTTTGGGTTGTTTTGCTGTGTGGCTTCTATTCCTGCAGCAATCCCCCTTTCTGCCCGTGGGATTTCAGAGTGATTTGGTGCCTCTTTGGGGTCACGGGGGTGTGTGTGCCACAGCCAGAGAGACCCAGGGTGCTGTGGTGGGGCACCCCAAAGGCTCAAGGAAAAGCCAGTGTGCCAGGATGTGGTGGTGGACATGGGGGAAGGAGGGAGTGACGTAATTTTGGGGGGAAGAGGACCGTGACCCAGAGAGGGGTCGGAAGAGCTCAGCTCTCAGCTCTTACTGCCAGCAATCCCAACCTGGACTCACCGTTCCCTCCAGCTTTTCCAGGTGCCAGGTTATCATAGAATCATAGAATGGATTGGGTTGGAAGGGACCTTAAAGATCATCAAGTTCCAACCCCCTGCCCTGGGCAGGGACACCTCCCACCAGACCAGGTTGCTCCAAGCCCCATCCAGCCTGGCCTTGAACCCCTCCAGGGATGGGGCAGCCACAGCTTCTCTGGGCAACCTCTTCCAGGGCCTCACCACCCTCACAGCAAAGAATTTATCTCTGGTATCTCATCTAAATCTTCACTCTTTCAATTTAAAACCATTCCCCCTTGTTCTGTCACTGCACTCCCTGACAAAGAGTCCCTCCCCAGCTCTCCTGTAGCCCCCTTCAGATATTGG
>VXAK01026993.1:0-15547 GCA_013399435.1 Arenaria interpres | reverse complement strand
GGGACGGGATGGGATGGGATGGGATGGGATGGGATGGGATGGGATGGGGGACACACCAGAGAGTGAGCTGTGGGGTTGTC
Source organism: Arenaria interpres (assembly GCA_013399435.1). Classification (NCBI taxonomy): domain Eukaryota; kingdom Metazoa; phylum Chordata; class Aves; order Charadriiformes; family Scolopacidae; genus Arenaria; species Arenaria interpres. The sequence continues at coordinate 15,467 of VXAK01026993.1, read as the reverse complement.
TGTGGCAGCGGGCCGGCGTGGGGGCTGCTGTGCTGGTAGCATCTGCCCAAAGGGCTTTCTCAGGCGTGGAGTTTCGTGTGGGTTTGTGAGCTCTCGGCTCTGCTGCAGCGGGGAAGAGGGCGAGGAGCCCGGGAGGGATGCTCGCCCCCGCAGTGCTCCGGGCTGGGGGGCAGAGGTGCCCGCCGCTCTGCTGGACTCTGGCGTGCCCTGTGGAAGGTCATTTTAACCAGGGTCAGCTTTTAACAGTCAAAGCCCAACTCTGAAAAGTAAGGGCAGCTACTCTCTCGTTGCCTGTTAGCGGAGCATCATCCTCGGGGGTGAGGCAACTCTCTAAATATACACATCTTAGAGCTGCCAGACGCGGGTACACACACACACACACACACACGCTCCGTTTCTTTCCTCTCTTGCAGGATTTAGACCTGTTTATTTTCATTCCTGTGCATAAAGGGCGTTGAGTGTCTCCACGCACACGCAGAAAAGTGCAGGGTTTGGGTATGCGGGTGCACCTCCGTCATCGTTTCCCCCCCACCCCACACCCCGGGGTGGGAAATATTCTTCCTACAGGGTGCTAAAGGCTCCCCCGAGAAGGGAAGGCATCAACCCCATAACCGCTGCGTCTACTCGCAGCCTAGAGACTGTGTGTGAGGCAAAGGCTGGAGACAGGGGTGCTGCAATAATTCTCTTAAATAGAAGCGGCGATCCGCCTTTCCCCAGACCTGTACGGCTTTGCGGGGGGTGCGGGGGTGTACGTGCCTGTGTGAGAGCAGGAGATCGATGCTACTACTCAAAACAACGGTGTGGGTTTAATAGTAACCCCTTCTGCTTTCCTCTGAGCCCCGACAAGATTTAATGGAGAAAATGATGCGCCGTCTTACAAGGTGGTGTTCGGGGCAGCAATCCTATCCCGGCCGGGAAACTTCCGGATATTTGGAGGAGTAAGCTGTATTTTTGCAGCATTTACTCCGAGAGGTTTGCAGCTCCACTGAGAGACTGAGATGATTTTTCTCATTGTTTTGTTTCAATTTCCTGGTGTTTGAAAGTCCAAAAAAGCAAGGTCAAAGTCAGAAAATTGGATGTGACACCGGAACTCTTGTTTTCCCTGTTATTAAGCCCTATTGGGGCTCCTGCAGTCCAGCTACTTGCTGTGTGCGTGCGCTGAGCCCGTGCGAGGAGGAAATCTTACCAGAACTGCTCAGATTATCCCAGAAGGACCCTTGGGAGACGATTGACTCTGCATCCTCAGGTCCCTCGCAAGTTTGCAGACTTCAGCTGGTTGGGCTTGCCTTCAGAGTGAGGATTAGTGTTGCATTGGTGTTTCAACGCTTGGATTAGTGTTGGAAGGGGGTGAAGCTGGAAATACGGTGTCGATAAATTCCTATTCGGTTTGATTTGCCATCAATGTGAATTGATACAAGCAGTGGGACTACAAGGAAGGAGGGAGGAATAGCCACTCAATCATTAGGTCTCGTAACACGCATGAGAGCTATTCAGATGCTTGTGCCTTGCACACACGCGTGCCCAGGGAGAATCCACAGTTAGGGAGAGCTGCAAAGCAATTAGCAAGCTAAAAGAAAGGCCGTTTTAAAGCGCAAAGCCAGCAGCTCCAGCCGGCAGACACCCGCCTGGCCGTGGGTCCCCACCTTTCCACAGGTCGATCAAAGGGGGCCGGCTGTCTCTGCCCGAGCGAGGAATAAGACCCGATGCTCTGGAAAGGCTGCAATCGATGGGCAGTCCCTGTGAAATCCTGGAGCTGGCATGTGTTTTCAACCCACATGTTCATCTGCCCGTGGTCTGGCAGCTTTTGCATGACCAACTGGGAATCCCATAGCGGGATCAGCTGCTTTTCCTGCCCCTGGAAGAGGGGAGACGCAGCAGCATGGCATGTGAAACCAGAGGAGGGTTTGTCAGCTGAGCGCTCCCTAATCGCAAGCGCTGCTGAGGTTGGAGACGGGAGAATTTATCACCGCGGTTTGACAGCAGTCGCAAGGACGTGATGATATTTCCTGCCCTGTCAAAGTCACGTCTCCCGCTGGTAATAAACCCCAGTTTCCGTGTGCTCGGAAGCCTCAGGTGCTCTGTTTGTGCGCGCAAGGGCTGCCCAGGCATGGTTTCCACCTCGGCCGGCTTTAGCTGGTGTATTGATTCTCCTCCTTTAGGCTGCCGTAGGAAACCCTGCAGGGCACGGGCATATCTCACGCACCCCCTCCCGCAGGCAGCCTCGGCAGGTCTGGCTGGGCTAGCGAGGCTCTGCGCGTCCCCCCCGCAGGCATCTGCGTCAACGCGCCGACACTACCTGCTCACACGCAGGACCCCCTTTCGCTGCAGCGCCGAGCGGGCAGGGAGGAATTGTCTTCCCGAGGAAAGGCAGGAGGGGGGGAAGGCTCCCAAGGTCTCACCTGCAAGCCCTGGTGCAGACCCAGGGGCTTGCAGATCCCTCTCCGTTGCCTGAGATCGAAAAGCACAAGCTTTGGGGTTTTTGTTTGGGTTTTTTTTGTTTGGTTTTGGGGTTTTTTTCTATTTTTTTATTCCCTGGCTGTTCAATCGTTTGCTAAAACCCCGTCTTGCCTCCTGCTTGGGCTGGCTTGCAAGCCCAAGGCAATCACCCGGCACTAATTTGTGCCGAAGAGGGGCTCCCGTCGCCGGGGTGACGCGGGAAAGCAGGGGCCGGGTGAAGAGAATTTCTTGCAGTTTGCAGTTCGGCTGCGAAGTCGCTGTGTTATAAATCTATTCCCAGTCCAATTTAGATAAGATAACCTTCTGTCCAAACACGCCTAATAACTCTGTGGGTACCATACCGTAATCACTGTAATTATTCCCGGGGAATTAAATAGGAACGGGCACATTTCGCTCTTTTGAAAGTGCCATTAAAGCCCTGGCGAAGCCGCATTTGAGACAGCCAGGCTCGAGACGGAGGCGTCTGTTCCCTCGCTGCCGCGGGTGGGATTTATGCCCCGAACTTCCATTAGCTGCAGCCGCCGTGCTGCGATGTGCCGTGCATTTAGAGCAGGCGGGCACCAGCGGGGTGTAAACGCCGGCCAGCGTGAGCAGACAGCCCCCCAGCCCTGGGGGCTCCCGAGCCCCGGCAGCGCTGCCGCAAACGGTGTTCCGAGCCCTCGGTGACTAGCAGAGGGCTCGCCGCTCGAACCCCGGGCGGGATGCTGCCCGCGCTCGGCCCGGGTTTCTCCGGGCTGGAAGGACAAACCTCACATTCAGGACGCGGCCGCTGCGCCGCTTTTATTTAGTCCCCCGTGGGAAAATTTGGCCCCGTGCCTCGACGCGCGGTGTAGCGCCGAAAAAAAACCATCCAACCCACCAAAACTAATGTGATTAAGATGTATCTGTCGCCGAGCTTGAGTGAGGCAGAGGCAGTGACTCATACCACCTTGCCGTGCCTGTCAAAACACTTGGCTCGCCGGAATAGCCTTCTGCACAAAGAAGCACTGATTCAATATGTTTATATTTAAACGAAGCGCCGAGGGGCTGATTCACGGGGCGGCGTTACTACAGCCCTGTACGCCCGTAACCCCGGCCCAGCAGCCCTGAGCCCACTCGGCTCCCACTTTCAACCTCAAGTAGTTGGGAAAGGCTTGGTCGTTGCCAGCCTCCTGCAGGGAGATGTGCCCCTCGCGGGCTTTAGCACCGGCGCCGGGGTTCAAGGGCGCAGTCCGGGTGGTGCTCTCCTTCCCCCCGCGCCTGCAGACGGACGTGCGGACATCACCAGATGCCGCAAAAGATGACAAAGCGGGTGGCGGTGGGATGGCAGCTGCCCCCCAGGAGCAGACCTTGAGCTTCTGTGGACCAGCCCTGCGATGGGGACTCCCTTGCTTTCAGGCTGCTTTTCTTTTTTGGCCCTGGTACCGCAGGCAGCACCCCTTCCCTCCCGGAGCGGGGAGGTAGAAGTCGAGCCTCCCGTGACAGCCCGTGGGCTGGGGAAATGGGTTCGGAATTGCTGGAATTTGGCTAACGGCTAGCGCGGTGCGTGGAGCGGGGCGGCTGCTTCGCTCTCGGAGTATGGCCTCCCACTCCGCGAGCGGGAACGGGTTTCAAACCAACCCTGCAGCCCAGAAGTGCTCTTGGCGTTGGTGATTTTCTGTTTGTTTCCCTTCCTGGCCGCCAAAGCAAGTCGCGGAGGTGGAGTTGTAACTCTGCCCCTTCGTCTGATGCTCTGAGGTCTTTGGGAGTTTTAAACGCAGCCTTTTTAAATGCACCCAAGGGTATGTCCCAGGTGGGTGCTGAACGGAACCGCAGGGAAGGGGTGCCAGTTGGATGCTTGATGGACCCACTGCCGGGATGGTTGTACGTGTTCCTTCGCAAAATACAGTCCTTTCCATCTGCCTCTGCCAGCCAGCATCAGACCCCAGCACCTGCTAAAACACAGCCCACTCCCCCTCTCTCCTCCCACCCCCCTTTTTTTCTCCCTCCTTTCCCTCCTCCCTCCCAGGCCCAGCGCTCCCACGGCTCCTCGCCTTGCCCTGGGCTCCCTGATGTTTGCTGGTGGTGCCCCAGGACCATCCATGCTCAAGGGATGCTGGATGTCCCACTGTCACCTTCCACCTCCAGGGATGCTGGATGTCCCACTGTCACCTTCCACCTCCAGGGCAGGGAGAGGGATTCCTGTGGCCGGGAGCAGCAAAGGAGGGGTTCGCACGGAGCCAGCGGAGCCGCAACGCCCTTCACGCTGGGGTTGTCTGGTCTGCCCTGCACTGGGGCTGATTTTCTGCTAGGTTTGTCCTTTTTCATGGAAAACCAGTAGGGAGCGAGCTTTAGCATTCGGAGGCTTGGCTTGAAGGGAAAGGATGGGCCCGTAGTTGGCTCATCGACCCGTATGCTGGGTTTGGCCCCTTTCCCATCCCCGACAAGCCTGGGTTGGCCACGGGAATGTCACTTTGTCTTTCTGGACCTTGCTCTTCCTCAGAGTAGCGGGAGGAAAACCGTAACGTTCTCCCATCTCCCGGCACTGGGAGGATAAACGCGCCTGTGATTGCGCAAAGGTGACGCAGCAGCGGTGTTTTAACCCAGGAGAACCCAATATCAGAATAATTAAATGTCCAGGATGTCCGCGCTCCGGCGTAATTCAAAGACTACGATAAAACCTGAACACAGTGGAAGTTGCTGCACATGGATTTAAACCAGTGTTTACAGCTACTCAGTGACCAGCACGGCTGGACCCTTGCCCTCCAGAGATGAGGTTGGTGCAGGGGGCACCTCCGGTGTGCGCGGCCCCCCCGGTTGACTTAAATGTAGTGTTGTCCCCCCGCAGGAGGGATGGTCCCCCCCCTGGGGAGAGGATGCTGTTGCGTGTGATCCATGTCGGGCTGGGTCCCAGAGCAGCGCTGGGGGTCTTGGCTCCAAACGAGGCGTTAATCCAATCTCAATTTGGGGAAGAAAACGTATCCCATAGGACCTGACGTCGAGTTATTCTAAAAAATAACCCCGGATACTTTCTTTCCCTGGCCTGCCTTTAAACATCAGCATAGTAAGTATTTTTAAAAATAGCTCATCTAAAAGCAAGCAACGGAAATGTCTTTCAAAGGAGAAGGTTTGAGAGGTGATGATGCCACCTGCATATGCACGTCTCCTTGTATTGTCGGGTGAATAGGAAAGCAAAACCCAGTCCAGCCCCTCTCATACAGACTCGGTGTTTACCAGACTCAAGACCACTGAAGTTAAGGATCTCATTAAGAGCACCAAGTCACCTTTCCATAGAGAAGCAGACTCAGAGCAGCCTCCAGGTGTGCTCTCTCTGATGGGGCAGACCTCCACCGGGCTCTTGCCACAGAACAAAAGCCCAGTGGTCCCTTCTCTTAGCCCAAAGGCTGAGCATCTGTCCTGTGTGCCCTGAAAAACCGAAGCAACCTGGAGAGCAAACCAGCTCCATCGCCCTCCCACCCAGCTGGGGCTGTCCCCCTTCTCTGGGTCGACACTACCATCTAGTGAATATGCTCTGTATTGGTTTTCCAGGGAAGCCACAGAGCTCTGTGTGTGCTTGTGTAGAAAGTATAACCCATCCTTTGTCCCACAGGCACCTCGGTTTGGTGCAGAGACCCCCTGTTCTGCAGAGGGATGGCCCCGTCCTGGTCCCTCCTGCAGCACATGGAGACGTTCCCAGTTTGGGCATCCCTCTCGCCTTGCTCTGCCAGGCTGGAGGTTCGCTCTCTACAACTCCCTGAAAGGAGGGTGTAGAGAGGTGGGGGTCGGTCTCTTCTCCCAAGTCCCAGGCGACAGGACTAGAGGAAATGGCCTCAAGTTACTCCAGGGGAGGTTCAGGCTGGATATTAGGCAAAAACTTTGCACCGAAAGGGTTATCAGACACTGGAATGGGCTGCCCAGGGAGGGGGTTGAGGCCCCATCCCTGGAGGTGTTCAAAAGACGGGTTGATGTCGTGCTGGGAGATAGGGTTTAGTGATGGTGTTGCTTTGGGTGTTTATTTTTCTCAAAATCAGGTTGACGGTTGGACAAGATGATCTTTAAGGTCCCTTCCAACCTAGAAGATTCTGTGATTCTGTGGCCGGGGTACCCTGCTCGGTTGGTAGGTCCTGGAAACCCTGCCCAGCAGTGGCAGCACGTGTCCGGTGCTGTGGTTGTCACACCAGAGCAGGGCCTCCTGTGCTGCCAAGGCAGTGGCTTGGAAATGCCTTCACATTTGCCAACCTCCCAGATTTTTCTCCGGTGGGGTGAGGGCTGCAGGTAGCGGGTTGAGGCTGAGGGTTGTCCCGGGTGCGTCCCACCTCCCTCCCCTTACACCCCCACACCCCTAACTGTGACATTACAGACACCATGGCAGCAAGCATTACTGAGCCTCTTCTTCTTCTTCTTCTTCTTCTGTACAGAGCTGATCTGATCGAGGCCTACCAAAGACATTAACGACGTCGAAAGTAGCCTACTTTAAGAGAAAATATGCAGAAGAAGAACATTTACATCAAGATTACCATGAGTATTGTCCAAAAGTGAGTAGTGCTCTCATCCCAGACCCCATCCTCCCCTGCTCTCGTTCTTTGATGCTAAAGACCCATTTGCTTCCTCTTTACCCCCCAGCACCTGATACTACCCGAGGACCGGACTTGTATTCTAAAACTTTCTCTCCAGAAACTCCGATTCCTGGACGACCCTGAAGCCTATCTCCGTAGGTCTGTATTAATTAACAATCTGTTGAGGAAGATTCACCTAGAGACAGAGAGGGAGAGCTATGAATACTTTAAGGAAGCTCCCTGTTACAGGACTGCTTACTCTGACGCACGAAAACGGCTGAAGTTGATGGTAGAGGAGTGCTGTTCCCAGTCGCTCTATTATGAAGAGCTGCACTCGTATCGCATTGTGCCTTACTCTGCAGAGAACGCCGTTTACGGGATGGGCTACACAAGCAGCCACTTGGAGCAAAACTCTCAATTGCTTATTTATAAAATGAATTAAAGTAACTGTTAGACCCACTAATGTTTGTTTCTGGATGCTTGGACTGCTTATTGAGATGTTAAGATGAGGCACTAATTGCAGATGCACTTGTGGTGGGAGGCGATGATGATGACGATGCCTTCAGAGCTGAGTGGAAGGTACTTTGAATAATGCTCTGCAGTCCCTGCTGTTAACCCCCTGATTGCAAAGTACCTTGACGTGCAGACAGAGCTGGTGAAATGCGGAGGTCCTTATTCGCAGAGACTGTGTGCAACGTGTTTTGTAGAAATAAAGCTGCATTTAAGTTATCTGTGTGTAGATACGGACGTTCAAAATCACTTTGCAGTTAAATTATGCCATCCCTGGTGGAAGGGCAGCCCCTAAAGCAGTGGAGCAGTGGAACGGTGAGGAGTAAAATGGAAGTTATTTGCTGTAAAGGTATAGATAGAAAGTTTCTTTGAGAAATGCTTTGATCATGAAGGAGTCAGTGCCAAAGGAAAGAGCCTTTTGCTTAGGATTTTTCAGAGACTTAACTCGCTTGCTTCTTACAAGGCACTCTATACTGAGGTTTACAAGGGTTTGGTTTGTGTTTGTTGTTTGTTTTTTTTTAAAAAAAAAATAATTGCATTCACCTTTTACTTATATTATCTCTTGTCTGGTATCTACTTTGCTATTTTAATACAACCCAGAATGACTCACAGGAAAGAATGTTTCTTCAGCCCGTCGTCAGTGTTTCCTTAACTTCATTTGGTCCCTTCCCTAGCTGCTTCCCTGATACTTCTTTGCATGCCAATTTGCTGTTTGGCCAGAGGTTCACATTGGTGCTAGGGAATAGACAGTAATTTCTTTTTATGTGGACTGTAAGAGGCAGAAAAACGACGATAACTTTCATAGATAGAGAATGAATGTATCTGACAAATGCTAGTAAAACCTCAGAGGTTCTCCTGATGAAACCGCTCAGCGTTAGTAAGTGTTTCAGGTTAAGTGAAACGTCTGATTTCAATCTGGGAATTAACCTTAGGACATGTAAATAGATATTTCGCAAGCTATGACAGGAGAGATGCTCAGCAAATTGATGGCTGCGAGTGGGAAGTTTTATAGCTGCAAAAGCTACGTCATGAAAATACCAAAGAGTAATATAAGGGAAAAGATGATGCTCCAGCAATGGGGTCAAAAGCAACGATTGCACTATAACCTGGGGAAATGTGATTAACGAGCCTGCAAACTACCCGATACTGGTACACCTGCAGTTCACCTGTGGGTGACTTGCATCCCAGAATTGCTGAACAAATATAGGAGATGATCTGAAGCCTGTCCAAGTCCTGCAGGTCTGTTGGCTTACAGTGAAGAAACCAGCTTCGCCCTGCTGGCTGTCACCTCTTTAGAGCTTTAAAGCAAAGTAAGTAATAGCGCACACTCAGCAGGAGGCAAACAAGTATCTAAGAACCTGATTTTTTATTTTGAAAGGCTTTGCTCATGCAGATGTGGCTGATGCTGTTTCTGAAGCATTATACAGTACGGACAAATTCCATTGCTTACCAGGGGTGTGCTCCACGTAGGATTAGAGCATCCTAGAGCATCCTAGTCATGTGTGTTGCGTGTATCATTGCAGCTCTTAGGCACGTTAACACTTCGGTGTTGGTGCAGGAGAAAAGACAGAAAGGCACGAGCAGGAGGTGCCAAGAGCGAAGATAACCCCAATATCAGTAAGATATAAGCCAGTGCAGGTTTAGGAGACAGAAGGGAACATTGAAATTTTTTTGAATGAAAAAAAAGAGAAAAAAGGCAACAGTCTCATTCAAACCAAGGCTAACCTGCAAACTGGAGAGCATAAACAGCACAGATATTGTGGGAAGGCTGGAAAAACAGGGCAGTGCTGTTTGGGAGGTGCTATTAGTCGCGATGAATGTTCAGGTTTTTGGTTTTTATTTGGAGATAAGACACATTTACTTGCCTCTTACCCAAGGGACTTTAAAGGGTCTCTTTACAAAAGGTCTTTAAACCCTTGGTCAGTGTAATTCGGTGTCAGACCTGCTTGGCCACGTGTCTTGATACTCCTGCTGCCCCTGGGCTTGCACCAGCCCAAACCCATGGGAGCGATTAAGCTCGCATTCGGCCTAGTTTGAGGAATTTTGAGCTGAAAAGTGGCAGCGCCCATCTCGACAGGTTGAGAAAGGCCAGGCTAATTATCAGGTGTGTGGAACAGCCCTACTACCGCCGGTAAAAGCCCTCTGCTGCGGGCTGATGGCACGATGGCTGCTGTGAGAGGTGCCGTTATCCCCCCGAGATCTCCCTGGCCTCTCCTGGCGCCTTGCGTGCCTCATGTGGACCGAGGAGCCGGGGTAGGGACATTAGAAGACCGCTGGGTGGTAATGGAAAATTACTTCTATCTTCTGATTTTTCAAACTATGTAATTTTCCGCTCCAGAGTGATCTGATTTATGCACTTTTTTTTTTCCTCCCTGTCCATTTTCGCCTGAATTCGTCATGATCTAGCAGCTACACAAAATGCTAAAATGTTTTTTTTTTTCCTCTCACTGACCTACTTTCTTATATTCAGAGGGTGGTTCTGGCCCGAAAAACCAAAACTTTTTATGTAAAATGAATAATGTTTCAGTGGAATAAAAAAGCTCAGTAGGACTAAAGCCTTTAACCTCACCCGAAAAAACCCCATTGCCCCTGTTGGATTCATCTTTGAAGAATAACTTCCTTGCCTGCTAGAAGGGGCAGATACTTTCTTGCCCGTTGAAAGCTGCTCTGATAAGGTGTTACGATAACTGAACAGATATAAAAGACAAAAATCTGGATCAGGTAACAAAACTGCTTGGACTACCTGTGAAAGAGGACGATATTTTACTCACGTTTTTCTCATGGATTGTTTTATTGAACAAAAAACATTGTCCGACGTTTTTATTTCTACTCGCTCTAGAAGCTGTTAAAATTGACGATTCCTTTCTAGAAAACAAATTGGTTTTTTATGGTTGACTTTTGATATGAAATTGAATCAAACGCCCACAATTCTAAATATTTTAAGTCTGCTCAAGTTTTTACTGCCTTCCACTTTGCGCAGTGACTTGTGCTGTTGAAAAGTGGGTCTGAAATAGTCTACTTTAGAGCTTAAACCCCTTAGTTTATGGGGTGATAAAGAAGTACAAAGGTGCAATAACATCGAAAGTTACTCCCAAAATATTTAATTTGTCACTTTCTGACTTATATACTGATTCTAACATTTAGTTACCAGGTTACTAGGTATCAAGAGTTTTAATACAGCTACATACGGTGATTTTTCTTTTTTGAGTTTGTAGCTACAACTCAGCTCTTCTGGTTTCTGATGTGTGAATCTGTCTGTAGGTGGTCAACTTTCGGTGATAGAGAGATATATATATATTGTTATGACTGCAGTAGGAACGCCCACATACGGGCTATGTTTGCACTGGATGTAAAGAAAGTCCTTCCTTCCCTTTGACTCAGTTGCCATGGAGATAGTATATTCATCATCAGAGACAATATAGATGAGCTGGGTGACAAGGACAGACTTGGTAACGATTTTGAAAATGACGGGTTTAGGACAATTCGCTTTTGTCTGGGAAGAGCCAGCGCACTCGACTGCAATTAGCCGTTTCAATGAGTCGACTTTTCTCTGTGCTGCTTTTCCCTAACTGGCTGTAAACGCCGGGCCTGATCCTCCTCTCAGGAGGGGTGGTGGTGGTGGTGGTGGCCCCACGGGAGGCGTGGCGTGGGAGCCGTGGCTGAAGGCAAGAGGGGTACAGATGCTGGGGGGCAGCATCTCCGCCTGTACGACCTGGTACAGACACCCCAAAATATTAGGGCCCCGATCCTGTAAACGCTTCAGTTATCACCGAAGTTTCTTTGCACAGATCCTCTTGCCGGAGCCAGAGAGGCTCCTCAAGTACTTGGTGCTCAGCGTGTCTCTGCGTGGGTGCAGGGCTGGGGCTGCTGGGCACCACAGAAGTACTCCTCAGTTGCCTAATTATTGGTGAAAGTGATTATCGAGCTGCCGCTTGAGTTCTTGAATACGTTTCTATTGCACTGTAAATTGAACTTTTTGTTTTCATATGAATGTGTTGAGTATATGGACTATCGTGCCTTAAAGTCCCATCCTCATACGAGCCTTTGTATATGTTCTGTAAATCTGCAAACCATGTATAGCTGATATCTCTGTGCACTCTATACGCATCCCGTTCGGTACTTGGCAGGGCTTTGGGAAACACGACCCTGACCTCAATTTGCCATGAAAACAGAGAGGAATATGGCAATTCGCTCTTATCTTCTTTTTTAGATTGCTTTCCTCTTCTCCGTCCATGAAATTCCCGTTTTCTGGTTTCTGTTGTAACTGGGTTCTGGGTTACCTACAAGGCCAGTTGCCCCTCACAGGAACCCAGAAAGCTGTAAAAAAGTCGTCTCCAGCTTTTAAATGCCATCTGTACAGCGCGCTCTCAGCAGGGAATCACAATTGCATATAGTAACGGTGGCAGGTGTTGTCAAGTATATCATCATATATTTGACATGATTAACAAAGCAGAAAAGGAAACACCTATTTCTATTGAAATGCATGAGCCTGCATTATGTTAACTACATGGTGATTATACACCACTTAATTGGAATAATACCTACTGGTTCTATAACAAAAATGGCTTTTTAATGTTTAAAATTACTTGGGACCTGATTAAAGGTTTTTATGAAATTGTTTTCTAAAGTGAATAGTAGAAAAATGTATATGTATTTTAAATATACATACGATGTGCATGTTATTAATAAAGATCTATTTCTATTGAAACAGATGGACTCTTATTGAATATATGCTACTTGGTCAACAAGTAAAGTTACTGAAGAGAGGTTTCTAACACCATCAGTCCCCTGAAAAATTAGGAACCCACAGATTCTTTGAAGGACCTGGATTCCCAGGAGGAACCTGGGCTTATCTTACAATATCTGATGTGCAGGGCTGGAGCAACTCCTCTGGAGCCACAAACCCTGGCATTCACTTGTCCTGCCTGGATCCCACCCCCACTTGCCTGTGGGCTTGCAAAACCCTTCTCCTTTTCTTTGTTTATTTGATTTATTTAAAAACGTGCAAGGAATCATTGTCCTGGTGATGTTCTGCGGGGTACCTTCCAGAGGCTGCAGAAGGGTGTAAGATAAAATAGGCAGTTAATGGGGTGGTTTGGGAAAACAGGGATTGTTACCAAAAATGCTGGTTATAGTGGAAACATCTCCCTCATCCTCAGGGATGTCCTTTTGGGGCTCTTGTTCCTGCAGAAACTGAAACAAAGCCCTGAAAACATTTTAGGGATATTGAAAAGGAGAACTCTTTACAAAAGGGTGCACTTTCCCCACCGCCTCTCAAACACAGGGAAACCTCTTCCAGGACTGGGTACCTCGGTGGCCACCTCCAGCCAGGGCTTGGGTACCATCTGTGGGTTGGAGGCCCAGCTTTTTTAAGGACCTGAGCATTGCAGCCAGATGCCGTAGGTAGAGCAGTAAATCAGTCACCTCCTCTGATGGTGCTGCCTTAGGAGAGAGCAGCTGCATGTTGTCAGCCTGAGGATGGCTCTGAAACCAGTGATCCCGAGTTCCCCACGTACCTTGTTTGAATGTGGTGTTACCAGGATTGAGCAGCCACCACCCAAAATCCAAAGAGACAGTCTTCATCGGACACTGCCCTTTAACCTTCTCTTAATCAAAAAGCAATACCTGGACCTGGGCATGGGTACGTGCATGACTTACAGGAACGGGCTGCTTAAAAGAGGTAGGCTGCACGTCTGCAGGTTTGTCCTGTTTGCTCCCCATATTATGTGTGAACTCTCAAGGGCCTCTGGGGTGGCATATCCCTGGCACAGAGAGATGCCTTCAGATGGCCAAAACTCCTCCTAGATCCTGGGTGGGAGCTCCTACCTCTGGGCATATACCATGCCGGTAGGAGATGCTGAGCCTTGGGCTTGGTCCAGTCTTGGAGAAAACTGATTTAGCGTGGAAATAAAAGGCAGCGTAGAAGCTTCTCACCTCCCAGTGCAGCCACACCATGTTGTCCAACCCACGCGAATACTTTCCCACCACGGATATTTTCAAAGCGATGGGAATCAAACCTGCCACAAGGCAGATTCTGCTGCAGATCGAAGGCAGGGTCCTCCCTACAAATTCCTCTGCCACTAAAGGAGGTGGTGAAAGCATCAGGACCTCAACTCCCTAGGCTTGCCTTGCTCTCATCTGTATTTTCTTTTTTGCTCTTTATGGCCATTTGCAGCCGGTTTGAATCAAAGCAGCTGCTGGGCTGTCCTACCTTGGCACTGCCAGCCCAGGCTCATGGAGCAGCTGGCAGGGTATCCAGCCGAAAGCTGTAATTCACCATTACACCCCACACTCCATGCATTTCGGGGCTTAATTAATTCAGACCCTAAGATAAGCAGTGCTGTTCGCCAAGCTAGGCAGTGCTTTGAGCTCCTGGCTGAGGTGTGCTGCAGAGCATTACAACCTCCTGGCTTTTCCAGCACAGCAGGACAGTCTACATTGCCTGGCCGCCCGCGGGCTGATGTGCCGCTGATGGTAGATGATCTCCAGCTGGGCTGAATGGTGCCAAATTGTAGCTCTTACCAGCGGAAGGCATCTTTTCCTGAAACAAACTGCTTAGTGGAAATGGCTGTCAATTTGCAGGAAGAAGGGTTGTGTGTAGCATCTGCTGCCAGGGAAGAGGAAGGACGGCTGGGAAGGTAAAGGTCTTTCTCCTTGTAAGGTGGCAGAATCCCCTGTTCGTAGCGGAGAGCTAATATTGCCCACCCACGTCATCCCTTGAGGCTCAGGATTACGCAGACGTTTCAGCTGGGCTGAGACCATCCCATTACACCATCCCCCGTGGTGCCCTCCAACACGAATGCCTGGTGCTTGCAGCACAATCTGGGCATCTGGCAAGCCTGTGACCCTCGCCAGGATGCCACGGGGGGAGACGCAGCGCGCTCAGCATATCCCCATATACAGCTGGGATCATCGGTCCCCCCACCCAGAAAGCATGCCCAAAGGCTGGCGGCACCATGCCCCCAGCAGTAAGGGTCTCTCCCAAAGCTCTGCAGGGTTTGCAGCCTGAGGTGGTGTCATCCAGGGAAACCTCGGGGTTTGGTAGGTGCATGGAGTCACAGGGTGGGAATGTGCCACAGGGACCTAAATATCCCGCGTTGCGGTCAAATCCTGCACGGCCAGGTCTGGAGGGTGACACCCTCCCAACATCTGCAGCCTTTGCATCATGGAATCAGAGCATCGTAACTGATGATCCCAATGAGATGGGCTCCTTGCTCACAGCAGTGGTGTAAGTAGCTATTTTTCTGCAAAATTTCATGTTTATGGTCGATGGGCATCTCGTGCCCACCCTTTGGGGGCACAGGTCTGTATGCAGATAGCTGAGGTGAAGACATGTCTGGCCTGGACGAGAGCCAGAGCCCACCCCTGGTTGCTGCTCAGACACGTGGACTTTAGAATTCAAAGGATTTTGTGGGAGTACTTAAATTAGGCCAAAAATCTGGGCCGGAAGAGGTGGAAGTTCTCAGCTTACAGGAGCCTTGCACTTGTTACCGTGTAGTTACTTTTCACGGGAGATTGTTTACCTGGTAATGTCTGTCTTGGGACGTGGGTCTGGGTGAAGTAGCGACCAGGGGCTGATGGAAAGGCTTGGCAGTGTCTGCTCTTACCCCGCTTTGGATAAAATAAAAAAAAGAAATCAATGATGCTGTGAGCATTGGGAGGGAAACTTGTCATGAGGTTAAAAAATAATCTCACATATACCTGGGATTTCTAGTTCTCAAGGCTGGAGGTCAGCTGGAGGGTGAGGGCAGGCTGCAGCTAACATGGGGAAACAGTATTTTAGACTTTAGTATTTAGCCGGTGTCTCCGAGGGCACAAGTCTGAAACTTAGCGTGCCTTCTCAGGCCCTCAGGCGCTCGGCGAGGCGAAGGCAGCCCCGGCAGCGGCGGTGACGACGAGAACCGAGGTGAGCCCGGGGAGAGAGTTGGATGGCGCTGTACAGAGAGGTTTCCGAGCTCCGGGACCCCAGCTCACAGCCCCAGGCCC
>VXAK01026992.1:18911-34980 GCA_013399435.1 Arenaria interpres | reverse complement strand
CCCCGGCTGCCCCGGGCAGGGGGTGCCGGGGGGTGCCGGTGTTGTCGGGGGTGCTGGGGTCCCGGCCCCCCAGCCCCGCTCCCTCCTNGGCGGAGGGTCTCAGCCCGGCCGACGGCTCACAACGAAACCCTCTCTCCCCCCCACACACCAGCCCCTTCTCCCACATCTGCCTCTGTCACCCTGTCACCCCGTCACCCCGTCACCCCTCTTCTCCTGGCTCTGGGGGCTCCTCACCAGCACAGAGGAACCTCTGCATCCCCCCCTCACTGGGAACGGCTCCCGCCAGCGTCAGGGCCGTGCGGGGTGCTGCGGGATGGCCCATTCCGTGCTGCTGGGACGGGGCAGCACCAGACTGCCCAGGCTGCGCTTCCTCTGTGCGGTCAGGCTGCTTCACCCCGGTGCCACCACCTCGTTGGCCGTGCCGTGGGTCCCAGGGGCCTGAGTGCCCCTGGCTGTGCCTGGGAAGGTGAGCGGGCGGCCAGAGGAAGGGGCAGGCTGTCCCTCTGCTGCTCTTGGCCCCATTGTTCTCCCTCGGCCGCTTTGTCAACTAGAGCTGGGAGAGGAAACGGGGGCTAAGGAGATGCCAAGACCCCCGCTGCTAAAGGGAAGATAAGGAGGGAGGGGGCATTTACTGGCTTTTTCAGGGATGGAGGATGTAGCAGGGTTCCCTGCAGTGCAGGAGAAGGAGGACATTGTGTCCCCAGACGGCGTGCCATGCTGCTACACAGACGGTGGGCAGTGACTGGGGATCCACGGGATGCTCAGACAGTGGTTTATTTAGGCCGGACTTTGCAAAAGATGCGAAAGATGCAAGTGATTTGCTGGAGAAGCCTCGCAGAGGCCAGGCACTGTGGGGGAGGATGCCCTCATCCATGGACCCTCCCTCCCGATGGCACAGGAACGCTTGAGAAGTGAGGATGGTCCAGCCTCCAGCTGGGGGCTTGGTGGAACGGCCCCCTCTCCTCCAGCCCGTTCTCGGGGCAGCTGCACCGTCCCACCCCCGAGGGGGAGGACGAAAGTGGGTGACCGTGGCTGTGAGCCCTGTGGCCCCCATCTCCAGGGCACTGCTTGGCTGGCAGGAAGGGGTGAGGGCTGTGGGGCTGGCGGCACGGCTGCCCGCCCGAGCATCGCTGGGGTGCAGTGTTCTGCTCCGCACCCGCTCCAGGAGCTGGGTGCCCACCTTCCCACAGCTGCCCTGCCCGCAAACGGCCCTCCAAAGGAGTGGCGGAGTCTGGAGAATGGCGTCCGTGGGCCTGGCCAGGGCTCGCAGGTCCAGCTCAGGGACACCCCACTGGCCCCAGGTCCCTCTGGTTGGGTGGCTGCAGGAACACAACCCCGCAGCCGCTGACGTGCGGCGGCCGAGGCGCTGCCGTGCCTGCGTGTGTGCACTCGAGTGTGTGCGCCACCCCAAGCGCAGCGCTGGCACGTCCTCGGGAACACCCGCTGCTTGGCCGGGAGCTGGAGCCAAGCCCCAGCGCTGCCGGCCGTCGGCGTTCCCATGGCGTGCGTGCCGGAGCGGGGCACCGGTGCCTCGTCCAGTGCTGCCACAGCGCAGCCCGGAGCCGCGGAGCCGCAGTTCTGCGGTCGTGTCTGCTCGTGGTGTCATTCACGGCATCATCAGGGTAACAGCAAAAGCCTCAGACACCCGCACAGCCTTCGGGCTGCCCCCGCCCCGAATCCACACCCTCCCGGTCATCAAGTGCTTCCCAGGAACAGTAAGGAGATCTCCAGGCCTGTTTTTCCTGGGAAATCACTGCAACACAATAGCATCTTCAGCCGGGTCTGGCTTGGCTCTGCAGACGTGTGGCCAACACCTACAGCCCTTCCTCTCCCTCCCCTCCCCGGCTGGTGTTTGTTTCCTTCGGCATTTATGGGTCAACTGGAGTCAAGAGAGCTAATGAGCAGGAGCACAGCCCCAGGCGCTTCCCAGGCCCTCACCGTGTCACAGGGACAGGGATGGGGACAGGGATGGGGACGGGGATGGGGACGGGGATGGGGACAGGTTGCCCTGGGGAAAGCTCCTGCCGCTGAGTCGGTGACCCTGCATTTCCGTGTTCAGGCCCGGGTCAGAGTCTGTGGAACTGAGACCAAATACTGTGATAAACCGAGCTGCTATTTGAAAACCTTTAAGTTATATTTAAACTAAATGGAAATTAATCTTTTAAGAAAATCTGACTTTATTCAGATTTATGTTTTCATCATCAGATCAGATCAAAGGATTTCCTGGGGAGGTTTATTTTGGGAACGTTTTTGGGACACACACCTGTGGTGTTGCTCTATTTGGGGCACTCAGACTATGACAGACCAGTCACAGCTCTTCCTCGTTGCCACCCAGCACCATGTCCAGCAGTAGGGTAGGAATCTCCCCACAGGGCTGCCCTCCGGTGCGGAAAAGCACCGGATCCAGGCACGGAGACCGTGACCTCCCCAGCATCTCCGGCAGAGCACCCCAACCACTCACCCCAGCTGGGGTGCCCGGTTCAGGGGGAGGCGACACGCTGAAGGCTCTGCAAAGCCACCACCTGGTCCCTTGCTGCTGCAGGTCCTGCTCAGAGGATGCGGGGACCGACCACGTTCAGAAACCGCAGCCCTGCGGCCGGGCCTTCGCCGCCGCCCCCAGCTCCAGCCGCGTCCTGCCCAGCACCTCCGGGACCGCGGGAGCACCGCAGCCGGTGCGGGATCCAAAGAGCAGGCAGACGTCAGAGCCAGGGCAAAGTCTGGCGGGAGGCAGGAGGTATGAAAGGCAAAGCGTCGTCACATGTGCCCGATCCACGTGACGGCCGGCGGAGGACCCGCGCCCGCGCTGCCCACCCAGTGCTTTGCTCCGGCAACAGACGCGGGCAGAGGAGAGCAGGGCTGGGACAGGGATGTCCCCACCACTGACGTCTCCCGCAGCGGGCAGCAAGAGCAGGGAGAAGCGTCCCTTCCCGTGGCTGCCGGGTACCCGGGATATACCTGGCTGTGGCCGCGCTGCCGGCCCCTCGCCGCTGCACCCCACGGTGTGTCCCGGCACCATCCCGGTCCCCGGGCACTGCCCTGGGATGACCGTGCTGGCCCGGGCTGGTGGTGGCCATCAGCCGGCGGGGCGCAGGGATGCGCGGGGGCGAGTGAGGGTGCCACGCACCCCGGCCAGGGCATCGCCTTCCATGAGGCTTTGTCCGCACCATCACTAATAATATCAAGGTGTTCTGCCAAGTTCCTTCCAGCAAACCTATGACTTCATTCAAAGTGACAGGGGACCTGATTTATTATACTAACGAGCCGGCGATAAATAAACATGACCTGAGAGAATCCCAATCCCACAATTCCATTCTTGTTCAGCTCCTTGGGGGAGATGAAAGGTTTCCTGCAATTTCCCAGTGCTACCCAGAATCTCCCCTACTTGATCTGCCAAAGCTTTCTCCTGCTGTCGAGCCTGGCATTTGATTGAATTGACAGAAGCGGCTTATTAATTGTACTAATGAGGGGCTCAGCAATATGGAGCAGTGGAGAGAGTCCAGTGTGGCTAATATAACGCTCAAAGCTGAGCAGAGCATAAGGTCACCGTGTTGCCAGGCTACTGGCTAAGCTGCCTGGAAAACGAATATGTGAACCAGTAGGTGACTCTGGGAAAAATATTGCTCCGTAACTCACATAATTAATAGGACAGTGATGCTTTATTTTCCTAGGAAGAATATACAGTGGGGAGGATGTGAGCGCGCGGGCGTCGCAGCCGTCCCCGCTCCGGGAGCAGGCAGGGCCGAGCGGTTGGGGTGGACGGGGCTGTGGGGTCCCGTGGCTCTGCCGAGCGGGACCGGGCCAGGTGGCCGGTGGCTACGGGAGCTGGGCCGTGGCTGGGATGATGGGGCAGAGCATGGAGTGGCCGGGGCTCCCCCTCGCCCGGCTCTTTGCCGGCAGCTCCCTCCGAGCCCGAGCAGCAGCAGGAGCCCCGAGCCAGCTCCCGGAGATCGCAGGAAGGTGTCCACGTTGTGAGGGGTTCAGTGTGGCCTGAGGGTGTGGGATATCTGATAACAATGAGGGAACTGTCCCACGTTTGACCTGTACTGGTTTCCCAAATACCACGCAGGGAGAGATAAACAAGGCTGATTAGAGCTAACAGAAACTGTAAATTTGGCAAGGGGATGCTCTCGGGATCTCTGATCTCTTGAGACAGTAATTCCCACTGGGAGTTTACCATACAGCCCCCCGAAGGGTTTATAGCAATAAACAGGAATATTTTTGCTCCAGTAGGAAGGAAAAAGGAAAAAAAAAAAGGGACAAATACTGATCTTAATCTCTTTCTTTGCAACCAATTTTGGAGCCCCCATTCAAGTTCCCCAAATTGCACCTCACCAGGGGAGCTCATTCTCATTCCCAGACCGTTATCTGCACGAGGCCCCGGGGCACAGGCCTCTGGTTTGCAGCGAGGGCTCTGCCCAAAGCAAACACCCAAAGAAGGTCATTCATTCCTCTCTCTTTCAGGCTGATCTGGGGCTGGGAGCCGCGGGCGCTGGGGGCTCCCTGTGTGCGAGGCTGCGGGCCCTGTGCTGGGGGTGTTGGTGGGGTCCCTGCACAGGGACCAGGGGGTCTGGACCGTCCCCCCGGCGCAGAGCTGCAGGGCACCGCGCAGTGCCCTGGGTACCCACGTCCTTCCCGCTCCGTGGGCAGGAGCAGCCCCGCAGCCCGCAGGGACACGGCCATCGATGGGGTGGGTTTGCCTGTTTGAGAGAGGCAGTGGCCCGGCTGCCCCAGGACTAACAGACAGCTCTGCGGAAAGGTCTCCTTACAAAATCCACCACGTTAATGTCAGGGAAATGAAGTAATGTGACAGAAATGGCTCTGCCTGAGGCTGGGATCACGGAGGCTTTATCCGCCTGCACAGGGAGGCCAACGGGGCACCAGGGGGTGGCCGAAGCCCCTTGTCTCTGGCTGCCGTCAGCATCCCGGGATGTGTGGGGCCGGATCCTGGCCTTGGGCTGGCTCCTGGGGAGGTGCTGGTCACCGCCACCCCTGGGATGCCGTTCCCCACAGCGGCTGGGCTGTGGGGCAGGCAGGAGGGGAGGGTACCCTGGGCCCACGTCCCTGGGACCTGGTGACATGTGCCCTGGCAGTGGGGCACGGGCATGGCCTGCAAGGTGGTGTGTGTGGAGCCGGGGCGGAAGGGCAGGCGGGCGGCAGGGAGGAAGGGCAGCCGGTCTCCACGCCGTGCCTCACCCCCGGGGCTGCGAACAATGGCAGGGAAGGCAGCGGGGAGCGGGGAAGTGCGGGAGGGACCACAGGACACGCTCCAGTCGCCTGCGCCCTGCTCCTGCCAGAGCCCAGCAGGCTCCCTCCTGCTGGCACTTGCTTCCCGGCCGTGGTCCTGTCCCTGGTCCCACATCTGCCTGCCCCACGGCTCCCTGCCCCACATCTACTGCCCTCCAAGGCGGCCGCCTGGCCCTTCCCTTCCAAACCTTTTGTTTCCCTGGAGGGAAATAGACCTGAGACTCAGGTTTCCAAGGTGGAAACACAATTTATTTCCCTGCAAATCGTCCCTATTTTTCTTGGTTTCCTGATCCCCTCTGACTCTGCTCGCACAGGCTGGAGGCCGGGGCAGATCCTGGGGGCTGTGGTGGCTCCTCAGCAGCTCCCAGGGCCACCCCGGGTAGCCCAAGTGCCCTGAGCTCTGCCCGTGCTCCTGTGGCTGCACGGCCGGGAGCGGGAGCCGGGTGCCTTTCACCCCTGGGCTGGGTAAGCTCAACCAGCCCGAGCCCAAAGCTGCGGCTCAGAGCAGCCCCCTGTGCCAGGGGGTGGCCGGACATTGGGGGTCCAAGTGCGGGGCCAGGGGGGCTCCTCTCTGGGCTCCATCTCCCAGCTGAGCCGACCCAGTTGGGACACAGACCTCAGGCTCGGCATGGCCTGGGCCCTGGCTCAGGTGGGATCCTGGGGTTTTTCAGACAGAAAGGGGTGTTACGAATCCCCCGCTCACCCTGGGGGTCCCTGCCTGGGGTCACAAGCCTCTGGCACCCCATGGAGCCCCGCACGGCGTCAGGGGTCTGCAGAAGTACCGACTCTGCTCCAGAGAGGCTGGTCCATGACCACCGGGCGTGGGAGTTTCAGCTGTATTCCCCCGGCAGCTGAGGTGAAATTCCAGGTTTCCTGATGTGAGGGCTCCGCCGGCACCACCGCATCCCACCGCGCCGCTCCTGGGGTCTCCGGGCAGGGCAGACCTCACCGCAGCATCCTGCCCTCGCCCCGCTCCCCCGGCACGGAGGATGCCGAGGGCCCCCCGCCAAGTTCTCTCTGCCCGGCTCCTCTCGCCAGCTCGAAATTCACTTGGGAAAAAAATACTTAGACTAACAAATAACAAACCTGGCGGCTGGCCAGCGATTCAAAGGCTCCAAAAATGAAGCCGAAATTTGCAGCTGGCCACACTCCCTGCCTGGTTTGGCAGCAGTGCTGGTGTCTGAGCACCTGCCAGGGCCAGGAGCGACTGCGGCGCCGGCAGCTGAGCGCGCCGAACCGGCCGCGGGGCACCGAGCGTGCCCTGGCACCGCTGCCGGGGCCGGCAGTGCTGGCGTACCCGTGCCCCGAGCTTTATTCTCACAGAAAGGGATACTCTGGCTGCAGGGAGCAGCTGCTGGGACAAGGAAAATGCCCTGGAAAACTGTTTGCAAACAACCGTGCTGCGGAGGGAGGCGCGGTGTGTGCCGGGCTCCGTGCGGCTGGGTTCAACAGGGTGGCACCACGCACCTCTCCTGCATCCCGAGGCCTCCCGGTCGGCTGGGCCAGCTCCGTCTCCATCCCAGGGATGCTCGTGTTGCCGCCGGGCCAGCCCAACATCCGCCCGACCGGGTGTGGTGCTGCCGGGGCAGGGAGGGAGCACGGGGCCGGCTGGGCAGGGAGGTCAGCGCGGAGCCGGGGGGCGCGCAGCCGGGTGAGAAAACACAACAGAGCCTGGCAGAGGGTCGGGGCTCCCACAGGGTAACACAAACTTTGCTAATCTTAAATGACACGGAGGTGCAGGGGAGCGGAGGAGCTGAGCGAGCGGGCGCTGGAGGGGCAGGGCGCCGGGCTGCAGCCCCCCAGCCTCCCCGCGCCCGGGAAGGGATGTCATGTGGAAGGGTAATTGGATCCTGGGATTTACTGAATGATACCGTGGATTATTTCACAGTCACCATGTCGCAGGGTAATCTTGTTACGGCATTACACAGCCACGTGCACGCACAACCCCGGCGTGCCCGTGGCCGGTGACACATCGGGACCTGCCTGGGACCTCCCTCTGCCGAACCTTGGTCTGAGAGCAGCGGCAGAGGAGGGGGCTGTCACCCAAGGGTGGCCAGGACCATTTGGGACCTGGGGCTATCTGAGGCACACAAGAGCCTGGGACGTGGTGCAGAGCCCCTGGGGGTGTGAGGGGCCTCAGCAGGCAGCGGCGTGACCATTCCTGCCCCTTGTGGCACTGGTGCTGGGGTCTCACCCCGGGGATGGTGACCCCGGGCAGAGGTGTTGTCCCCGATGCAGCGTTGCCCGGCCAGCATACGGAGCTGGCTGGCCACCCTGTGCCCCCAGTGCTGGGCTCCCCTGGGCGAGCTGGTTTTGGCAGAGCCCAGACCTGGAGAGACCCCCAAAATACCCATCCCGGGAGCGCTGAGCCCCAGGTGTCCTGAGGGAGCTTGGTCAGGCCATCCTGCGGAGGCAGAGGGGGCTGGAGGCTGAGATGCTGCTGGGGACAGGAGCGGGGTCTGTAGCTGAGATGCTGCTGGGGACAGGAGCGGGCTGGAGGCTGGGATGCTGCTGGGGACGGGAGAGGGCTGGAGGCTGGGATGCTGCTTAGGACCTGGAATCAGGGCTGCGGCTGCTGCTGGCCCCATGACAAATGTCTCCTGTGAGCCCAGACCTTGCGCCCTCCCCTCCGCCCCCTTGGCTCCCCGACACACAGCGCCCATTTTTCCGAGGCGGACCAGAGGTGAATCCCGTCTCTGGCAGTAGGAATACGTCTCGCCCCCCGAGGTGTGTAAGAATAGCAGACGAGCGAGGGCAGAAAAACAGCCGTGACCGCAGCTTCCTGCCACGGCCCCACGGGCTGAGGAGACGAGACGATGGAGACTGCTCCTGCGCTGGGGCGCCTGGGGCTGCGCGGGGGGCTCGGGAGCGATGCCGGGAGGGGTCCCAGCCCGCAGGGACCACTGCCCAGAGCCCCAGGGCTGCCGGAGGGCAGCAGGAAACCCTGGCGTCCTCCTCCTCCTCCCTTGTCCCTCCATTTCGGGATGGGGAAGTGGAACCTGGGAGGGATCGTCCGGCCCCGCGAGAGCTGCTGCTGGCCCAGCTGCTGCACTGGGCACAAAGTCTGTGCTTTACTGGGGATTAATGATCGTTGGTGCTTGTGCCCCAATGAACTTCCACCCAGAAAATAAGTATTTGTACCCAGCAGCAACAGGTTTAATCAAAAACAAGCTTCTATAGCATTTTTTTTTGGTTTGTTTGCGCCCAGCTGAAACATTGAAATCTGAAACATTGCAGCTGCAGCCAACTCTCCCACAGCAGGTTAACTTTGGACTGGGATGATAACGAATTATCTGCTAAACACACATGTGAAGGGAGCTTAATGCCAGTGTGTTTGACTTGTCTTTCGCTGCTCCTACTCTAATTTTCTCTGACTTTTTGTGTCACTCGATACGTTTTGTTGTTCTAAGCCTCTAAAGCAGGGAAAGGGTAGCAGCGCCTTTATCCCAAGATGGAGCATGACCTCCTGCTCAGAAACAAGGGCTGCCTTTATTTATCCTGAAGTTGGGCTGGGGAATAACAGAAATGTTTGTTGTCCCACAAAAGACCAACTTATCAGCTACTATTAGAGCAGGGATGATAATTCAGAATGAGCAGCTTATTAGGCACGTTTAACCCGGTTCTCTGTTTATGGAAGGTCTGGGATTTGTTTAGATGGTAATTGTGGTTGCTGCAAGGATTTTTTTGGGCGGCTCTTTGGCGACGGAGCGCTGCTGCCATGGGCTGGCAGGGAGGGGGGTCAGAAGACGTTTCGCAGGGCACCAGCCTGGGTGAAGAAGCAGTCCTGGCTTGCACATCAGAGTCATTAAACTGCTTTATGTAACTTCTCCTGCCTGTACAGCTCAGCCACCAGGGCTTGTGTGAACCAAACACACAGAGCACATGAAGGAAGCAGAACTGAATTCGCTGGCGAGAGCTGGTTTTGACAGACTCTTCGCAGTATTTACCCAAACTTATCCCTGGTAACCACGGACTTGGAAGGCAGGACTCGGGGGCTGTGAGCATATTGCGTCCTCCACAGCAGTCTCCCCCCTGCTACGGACAGCACCATCTCCCAGACCCACGGGAGCAGCCGGTCCTGAGCCAGCGGGAATGCGGGGGGCTTTTGGGGGGCTGTGGGCGAGGAGGAGGCAGAGGAGTGGGACCAGCAGAGCGGGCAGGGTGGGCAGAGAGGGCAGGGTGGGCAGAGCATCCCGGTGCAGCAGGGGCAGGAGGAGGGTGCAGACGCTGCCACAGGCAGGTCCCTGATGAGGCAGCAGCCCCTTCCCAGGGACGAGCCACCCGCATCCCACTTCCCTCATCCCTCCCTGAGCCTCCCGCTGTCAGGGCATGGAATCCCGGCCTCCCCGGCAGCAGAAGGCAAAGTCCCAAGAGCCTGTACCAGGGCCAGGACTGCCTGGAGCTTCCAGTGTACTTTGGTGGTGCCGGACTTAGGTCCATGTTTGTGCAGGGAAGGGACTTGACCCACTTCAGAAGGAGCCAGCTCCAAGGGAGCCTTTGGGCCAGGCTCCAGCCAGCGCCGGGGCCCTGCCACCCCCTCTCCCTGTTCTGCCGGCCACGGGTGCTGCTCCCTGCTCCTTGGGGCTGGGAACACGCTGAGCTGGGTCCTGGGAGGGAGCAGAGCCCAGGGGCTCCCCCCCTCTGCCCGCGGCCGGGGGCTGCTCCTTGTCGACACCAAGGCTGTGCCGGGGCACGGAGCGGCTGCGAGCTCCTCTCCGGGAATCTTTCCTCCAAACAGGGACCGTCACACAAAGCCGGGGGACGGAGGCTTTCCTGGCATTGTCAGTGCTGGCTCATCGGGAACGGAACAAGCGGGGTTTTGGAACAAGGAGCACAAATGTGTATTTACACGCGCACACAATGGGTCGTGTGCTCACCGGCGCTGAACGGGGGCAAACTGTGGCCATCCTGCTGCGGGTCCTGCCAGCGAGGGAAGGCTGAGACAGCAGCACCCACAAACTCAGCCAGGAAGAAACTGCCAGTGTGCAGAGCTCTGCACTCACTCTCCTTTCACGTGCCCTCACCCCTCGGTGCCGCAGCGCCCGGGATGCGGCCAGGGAAGCCATTCCTGCTGAGATGGACAGGCAGACGCTCCGGCTGGGGTGGTGCCTGACACAGGTGCCACCTACCTCTCCCTTTTCATCACCCAATGGACTCTGGGGGGTTATTTCAGGGGAACTTTCAGGTATCGAGCCAGCCCTTCTCTCCAGGCACTGCCAGCCCAGAGAGGGAGAGTGGAGCTGGATGGTCCCATGCTGCTGCCATCCCTGTTGTGGGGGCACCTGGGCAGGGCGCCAGGGAAGAGACACACTGACCAACATCCACTCTGCCTCCCCACAGCCCTGTGTGGAGCTGTGCCAGCCTCACAAGCTGGGTCACGTTCGCTCCACAGACACGAATGGGGCTCCAGAGGTCCTCCTGCTTGAGCACCTAGTCTGAACCATCAGGAGCTCACCTGAGGGCTCTGCATCCCCCTTCCTGCTGCAGGAGACAGTGAGCATGTCCCTGACCTCCTCCCTGGAACTTCTGCCCTTCCTTCCTGACGGTCACCCAGACACTGGGCAGCCCAGGCTGGGCAATGCCTCGGCACGGGGCTCTGCACCGGCACCGGCCTGGCCAAGGGAGAGCACTCGGTGCCTCTGGGAGGATGGATGGGTGCTCAGCCCCCGGGGTGGCATGCACGGAGCCCTGGGGTGGCACTTGGGCCCGCTCCACAGGTGGCTTCCTTCCTGAGCGCCTGCTGGCTTGGTCATCCTGGCTCAGCCACGCTGAACCGGGCAGTCAGAGCTTCCCCGGAGGAGAGGCGGGAGCAGGCTCCTCACCCTCCACAACCTGTGCGCTCACGCCAGGAAATCCCAGCCCTCTGGTGCTTGCCAGGCTCCAGGTTTAAAAATACTTAAGGAAAATAATCCTCCAGTCTCATCGGGGCCAAAGCAATTCTGGGCAGGTTTCAGAACAAATACTGGGGGTTGTGTTTTGTCTGTTCTCGGCAGGCGCTTGGCTCAGCGCTCGCTGCCTCCCTGGGGACCCGCGCAGCCGTGACGTCCCAGCGGCAGCCCTCGGCCACGGGAGGGGACCGCGTCAGGCAAGACATGGACTGCGCGCCGCGGGCGGGAGCGCTCGGCCCCACTTATCACCCAGGAGTGGCCGGGTGGTGGCTGAGGCCGTCCAGGGGGTTGGGAGAGCCCTGTTTCATGCCTGGGCCCGTGGTGCTTGCCCTGGCCAGTGCTTGCCCTCCACCTCAGCCTCCTCCTCCTCCCCAGCAGAGCCTCCTGGCCCTCCCGTCCTGTCCCATGGCTCCCTGGGCTCCACACACTCACGTGCTAAAGCACTGACTCCACCAGGACCCCCTGGTGCCCCCCCAGCCGGGGAGGGCTGAGGGCTGGGGGTCGCAGAGGCAGCGGGAATGGCTGCCCCGCTGCTGTGGGACCCCTGCACAACCGGGCGGTGGGCGCAGCGCACCGAGAGGCATCTCCGCACACAGGCGTCAGAGCCAGCCGGGCAAGCCCCGTGCCCGGCGGAAGGCAGGATGCTGCAATCCTCTTGGCTCCCAGGCTGCCTGCAGTCCTCCCCTTCCTTTTCAGACCTCAGAGTGCCCCAGGCTCCCCCAAGATGACGCAGGACCAAAAATCTCAAGTGCTAAAGCAATGTGGAGAGGAGCCGGGCTTTGTGCAACATCCCAAGGAAACAGCTGCTACAGGCGCTGCGAAGCAGGAGCGGAGCTGGAGAGCAGCCTGGAGCTCCGGCTTATCCCCATGGTGATGCTACCCTGAGATCATCGCATGTGCCATCCTCCCAGAGGCAGCCCAGTCGCCAAAGTGGAAACCGATCCTAAAGACGCGTTGTGTGGGGAGGGAGAGGGGCTGCAGCCTCTTTCGAGACCAAGAGACGTGGCCACAGATGCCACCAGCCTCTGACGTCTGGGGATTGTGCAAGGCAGGCTCTGAGCCAAGCGGGGAACAAGCTCTCTGGGCAGGGATACAAGGGGGACTAAAATGCAGGTGAGCCAGTGTTATCGACATATGAAGTTATTTGGTGCAGGATATGGTTAAATTTTTTGCAAAGCCCCCACCTTTTCCTCCCCACCCCAAGAACAGGAATAGAGTCATTAAAACAGCATGTTCTGGGACAGCAGTGATCCCATGGGAGAGCTGGACACGGTGAGGAGTACGCCCGCCACCACGGCTTGACCTGGGGCCTCTCTTTCCTCAGGGGTCCCCAGGTCTGCCAGAAAGCCTTTTGAGGAAGATGATCCCAGTGTCCGGGTGTATGTGGCAGCACAGGATCTTGTGGCTGGTTGGGCTGGTTTGGGTGTCCCCGAGTGCGCTGACCCCATGGGGAAGGAAGGGGATAGCGGTGCCCATGGGCTGCAGTTGGGTGTTCATCCACCAGCATCACCCAGAGGACAGGCCTCCGTGTCACCCACAGCACATGGTGATGGGTGAGATTGGCCTCCAGGCAGGGGACGGAGCCCCCTCTGCCAGGGGAAACCTTGGCCCCAGCTCCTGCCTGCTCCGGGGCACTGCCAGCCCCCCACTATGGAGTTTGCAGGATGGGTGCTGACTTGAGCCAAGATGTGCTTGTCAGGCGGCCAGCACTCGGGAAACGGAGAAGGAGAGCGTGGAAGGAACGAGTCACTGCGCCGGGAACATATGGGATGGCAATCTGCAGGGAAGGACGGCAGCCCCCACACTCCCTGAAGATCCAGCAGAGACCCTCCCGAGTCCTCGCAGCGCAGCAAATTAGCATTGGAAAGTACACCCAACAGCATCACTTTCCGCTGGCTCCAGGGACGGCAAGGGAAGAGGAAGAGAGATACTATTTCTTGTGCCAGATAAGCTCCTTGGCAGCCGGCGACGCGCTGGTGTGGGCTGCACGAGGGGCCCACGGAAAGCAGCCAGAGAGCGCTCACCTCAGAGGATGAGGAAGAGGCAGAGAGCAAGGGTCAAGGGAGGAGCACGGCCTACGTGTGACATCTCTCAACATCTGCTGTGTGGTCTCCATGAGGTCAAGGACCCCTTATTTCTAGGCAAGCTGGCCAAGGAGAGCATCCTTCTGCTGGCAGAGAAGATCATGCAGTCCTGAGTGATGTGCTCTGGGCAATCCTGCTTCAGCAGGGGAGTTGGGCAGATGATCCCTAGAGGTCCCTTCCAACTCTGATAATTCCGTGATTCTGTGATTCCACGATCTCATGCCCCAAACCAGTGGATCTGCCTCACCCCTCACCAGTCACGCTGTGTCCCTGCAACTGATTTTGAGAAGGAATGAGCTCTGCTGCCGTTGGGTAACACGTATCGGCTGCAATTACCGTGCGGAGCGAGTGTGAGAAAAACCCCAGCTCCTCTTCACGCCGAGATGCAGGTCTGGCTGAGGCCGTCACTGCTGTCCGGACCCTGGGGACCTGGGACCGCTCTGCAGAGACACGGTCCCTGTCGGTGTCCCTGGGGACGTGTGTGTGAGGCTGGCGGCAGGCGGAGGACAGAGCAGCGAGAGGAGCCCCGACGGGCGAGGAGAAGTGCTGACCTAACGAGCGTCAAGACAAGCACAACTGCGGAGGTTTTCTGTGGCGTATTAGTGGCCATTTTGAACACTCTATCAGCAGACACTTTCTTCCCAAGACAGATGATCTTCTAAACAATGACAGAGGCCGTTACACCAACACACCCCTGAACAATGTTGTGCCTTCAGCGTCGACGGAGGCAGAACCTGCGCGTTCCCCGAGGACAGCGCTCCGACGCCTTCCCTTCCCCATCCATTGTCACAGCGTTGCTATGACCAGTAAACTCAAAGCCTGGAAGCTCAGTTAAAGTGAAATGTGAATCCCAAAGTTCAGAAGACCTTTTTCCAAAGCCTAGTCAGGAAACTAGGATAGATATCTCAAAAGAACAGACTTTCCCAAGAGATTTCCAATAATTCCTGGATTTGGACTCACGTTGTTACCTCTCTTATCAAGCAGGACATACGTACTCATGACAGATGAGCAGGTTAGACTTTCACACCTGCTAGATACATTAATTTCAAGAGAAACCAGAGCTAATGATCATATTCTAAGATTACTACAGGTTCTCAGTGTTTACAACAGGACACAGAAAACCTGGACCCGAATTGCTCCGCCGCGGCCTCTCTTGGACTCTGGAAGTGAAACGGTTTGGCTGTACCCGACTTTGAACTCAATTAGTGTTCACAACAAATGCAGCCAGTAGCAGGACCGCGAGGCTGCTCAGAGCTGCTTTTCAAGGACAGCTTTGTTGCCCAATATCCTGAAACAATATCCTGTTTTCCTCACAAGAAAAAAATTCCTAATGGGATTAATATTAAATCCGTCCTTTAAAGGAGACAAAAATGCTGTGGCCCGGGACAGGAAGGACTGCTTTCCACCTTCCACCAGATGAAGAAACAGCAGCAGCAGCAGCTCGGTCCTACGGCTGCCGTTCCAGCCCGTGGCCGCTCTGGCAGCTCCCGCTCCCCCGGGCTCTGCCGGCCCTGTCCTCCCGCCTTCTGCGTCCCGCTGACACGCAGCCGTGCTCGGGGCATCGCGCCGCAGCCACAGGGAAAGGACACGCTCCCCGGCTGTCAGACGGCTTCCTCCATCCCAGCGTCCCCGTGTCCCCTCGAAGGAACCCGGGAGCAGGGATGCCCCCGCAGCACTTCCCTCCGCTGCTGGTGGCACTGGGCCCGGGCGGCGCCGGGCGCTCGGTCCCGGCGAGGGTGTTAAAGAACGGCAAAGCTCAGTGGCACTTTGATCCAAAATTGCCCTTTTAAATTGTTATTCATCTTGTTGCCTAAGCAAAACAGAGCGCAGAGCTCTCCCCGAGGCCTGGGCTACGTCACGCAGGGGGAGATGTGTCGAGAAAACCTCCCACCCACTCGCTCTCTGGTTTACGGTGCCTCGCCTCAGAAGTGGGTGAATGAGTTTGTTGCAGTCCCTGCTCGTCTTTTATCGAGCGCACCTGGTCCATTAAGTGCCTTGACATGCACAGAGCACACCCGGGAGCGCGCTGCCCGCCACGGCCCGGAGCGGTGGTTTCCTTTGATATGAGAGCGCTCGTGCCTCCCCGGCAGCTGCTGCGGGCTCCATCTGCGGAGTGTCACCGCTCCGGCCCTTCTTCCCCTCCCCACTTGAACTGCACCACACTTCTCCTGGCTCTAAAGCAAATTAGAGCATCAGACACGCGGCCCAGAGGACAATTAGCGTCATTAGGCTGCGGGAGACAGCAACTCAAGAGGAACATTCGCAGGTAACCGGCCTTCTGTGCAGCGCTCGGTACACGTGGGCAGTGACGAGGGACCGTGCCCGGGTGCCACGGGCCAGCTCTGCACCCCGAGGGCGAGGAGCTCCGCTCGGGATGGGGACACGCTGCCAGGCAGGGCCTTTCCCTCAGGCGGCGGCGCTGGGCACTCCGAGCCCGGCCACGTTTTCTCCCACAAAACCGGATGGTGAGGGGAACGGCAATGGCACCCATCCCGTCCCCAACCCTCGTCCCCCGGCTGCTGGGGACACCGGGCGGCAGCCGCCGAGCGGCAGGGGCTGGTGCCCTCGGAAGTGATGGCAGCGGCACCAGAAGCGTCCCCGGGGGCACGGCCCTGCCCCCGCGGGGAAGTTGCGGGCCCAGGCGAGGCACAGCCGCAGGTTTGTGGCGAGTACGTGAAGTGCCACGGAGTCGGGCTCCGGAGGGGCCGATGGCTTTCAACCAACGCGCTTTGCGACGTTCCCCGCCCAAAGGGAGCGAGTCCCGCGGCGGCGGGGCGCGGTGTGTGTGCGGGGGGGGTCACCCCGTTCCCCCCGGGGGTGTCCCAGCCGGTGGGGCCGCGGGGGAGGGACGGG
>VXAK01026992.1:0-17850 GCA_013399435.1 Arenaria interpres | reverse complement strand
ACTTGCGGGGGGTGGGGGGCTGTGCGGGGGGAGCCCCTGGGACTGTGCCCGGCCTTTAACATGTGTTTTTGCGTTGCTCAGGGAGGAGGCTGCGCCCACCGAGGACCCCAGCACGTGTGCCGAGGTGCCCACCCGCCCGCAGGTGTGTAGGGGGGGCTGTCACCCGGACGGCGGGGCCTCCCGGTGATGGGCAGCGGGAAGTTGGGACCCTTGGCAGCCGGGACCCTTGGCAGCCGGCGCACCCTGGCTCTGGGTGGCGAGGGGCTGCTGAAACTCCTGGAGCTGATGGCTCCGGCCAAGTCCTTCCCGGGCATCCCAGGGTCCGGCACGGCCTGGTGTCCCGGTCGCCGCTGTGGGGCAAGCCTGGTGGCCTGTGGCAGGATGAGCTGGGTGGCCCCTGGACTCCTGAGGAAGGTGACCAGGCCCTGGCAGACATGCTGTTGGGGTGCTGTACCCAGGGTGGGGGTCCCGGCTGGGGTTCTGTGGGCCGGGGGCACGTGGACGTGTCACAAAGGGGGTGAGCGATGCCGGTGGAATTGGAAGCTGAGCGGAGGGACGGGAGAAGCACCCCCGGGAGGGTAACAGGGAAATGGTGGACAATAATATCAGAGGTGGGAGTTGTGTCCTTCGCCCCGGTGCCGCACAGCCCCTTCTGCCCGGCTCCCATCCCGCACGGTGCATAAGGGATGCTCTGGTCTTGGGCTTTAAGTTTCTTTTAGGGAAAAATAATGGGGGTTGTTTTTCAGTTGCATCACCAGAAACCTGAAATCTAATGATACTGTTTTTGTGCTTTTCCGTGAGCCTTAAGCCTTTTTGTGGTGCACAAGCATCCTATTTTCATGCTAAGTGAGGTAATTTAGTGCTGGCTGATTCTCCCGGGTGTCTTTGCTCTGAGTTTTTTCTGGCCGTGTCTGGAAGGGAAGGAGCAGGGCTGAGAAATGGGCCAGTGCACGGAAGGGCTGGTGTGTGCTGGGGGTGGGGGGCACGGAGAAACCCCCAGAGTTCCTCTGTGGTGGTTTTGGGTGTTTTGTTTTGAGAAGGGGCTTTCTCAGTCTTGGGTTAATCACTGGGGCGGTGGATCTCTTAATTACAAGCAAGTGTTTTGCTAGTGTACCGCAAACCTCCCTGCCCCAGAGTCATGGGTGCCCGGTGCTGGCCCCGGGGAGGTGTGAAGCATCCTCCATCCTCCCCGCCCAAGGAGGTGGGTCCTGAAAAAGGTGCGAATGGTTGTGGGTGCTTTCTGCTGGCTCCTATCTCACAAAATTGGCCTGATTTATCTGGCAGCAAAGGTGGAAAATACCCAGTGACTTACAGGCAATTACATTATATATCCTTTATGAGGAGTTGAAAAGCTGCACGTAGGCTAAGGGAGGTGAGGTGCATCTAATTAAGCACTATAATGCTAATCTCATTGTTGCACTTTTATGGCTTTTCCTATTTCCTTCTGAGGAATCAGCCTATAACAGCGACTTTTGAAAAGTGGGAGCCTCTCAGCGGTGGTGTCTGTATGACTCACTTTCAAATGTGCCCTTAAGGCGGCTGCGGGGAGTTGTACAGCAGCCAAAAAAAATCCATGTGGGGCTGTCGTTAATTCCTGAAACCGCAGCCACCCGAGTGGTGCCGGGGTGTCGGGGGCTCACACCTCCATCCCTGCGCTGCCTCTGCCCCGCTTTGGGGCTTTAAGGTCAATATGGCCGTGCCTGGGAGCAAAGGTGGCTCAGACCTTGCTCTTGGGGACGAGAGTGGCAGTTTTGTTTTGAGTGTGACGGCTCTGACTTGCTGGGGTTCTGCAGCCTCCTGCTGCCCTGCTCTGCTGTCAGACCCCGTGGCGTGTCCCTGGCCGGTGGAGCGGGTGTCTCAGGGAAGAATGCCGATGCTATTTGGTACCACATTTTTCTCATTCTGAGGATTTCCTGGCGGGCACGGGGTGTCCCGGGAGCGTTCCTGAGCATGGCTGGCGTGGGGAGGATCGGCTCTGCTCCCTGGCAGAGCTGCAGGAGGGACTGTGAAACCCTGTGGAGGGGCTGAGAGCCCCTGTACCCTCCTGAGGCTGGTGGGGGGCTCGCTGCCAGTGCTGGGGGAAGCCTTTCCCCGGGGACGGGGGCATGACCAGAGTCTGGGGCTGTATCACCCTTGCTCCCTCGGCACTGCTGAGCTGGAGGGTTGGGACTTTGTGCTCCAGGGGCTGCGCTGCTGAAGTGGGTGCCTTTTGGGTGAGTCCTTTCAAACCTGCCTGTGAAACTGCCCAGCCAGGCCGAGCCTTTCCACAGCCCTGCAGCTCTAGGGGTGGAACACCAGCAGTGGGATGGGCTATGAGCATGGGGTGGGTGGCTGCCAGCCCCTGCTGCCCGGGGGTGAGCCATCCTCTTGTGGGGCTGGTTGGAGAGGGGGCTCTGGTGCCGTGCATGGGGCTGAAGTTTGAGTCCTGAGCATGCCCGTCAGAACTGTTTTGCGTGGCATTCTTCTAACCTGCCTGCAGGGTTTTGAGTCAGAGGGCTTTGGGAGAGCCATGGCCAGGCTCTGGTGTAGAAATAAGCCTAAGTCTCTGCCTTGGTCTTGTTGAGAGCTTGCTTAAGCTTCACTTCACGCTTTCTTGTACCAGTAAGATGCTGGGTCCTTGCTCAGACAGGCTGAGTGTTGTTGGTGCTATAACTGGGCTTGGCAGCCGGGACAGGAGCTCATCTGGTATCTGGAAGGCAAAAAGAGCTCCCATCTTCTGTTGGGTTGGTTGTTTCCCCCCAAAAGCTCCTGACAAACCATCCCAAAGTCTGGCTTTGCAGGGCGGCTCATGGTCTTTCCCGTGCTGGTGGCACTGGGAGCCATCCTGGAGTGGCTGGGGCGCTCTGGCCACTGCAGAGACCCATGGCCGGGGTGAAGGGAAGGGCCGGGGAGCGCTGGCCACCGGTGGGGCAAGTGGGCCACTCCGTGCCTGTGCAGGCTGGGGCTCGCCAGGGCGGGAGGAGGGCAGCTGGCCCCTGGCGTCCGCCTGTCTGCCGGCCTGGCCTGGCTCACCGGCTGGCAGACCGGGGCACGTCTGCGGGCGCTGGCCGTCCCCGGTGGCGAGAAGCGCTGAGCGGGACGGGCCGCTTCTGGCAAAAGCCCTGTGCTCGCCCGTGCGGGCTGTCGGCTGCCAGCACTCCCTGCCCGTGCTGCTGGCCTCGCCTCACCCCGCCGGCACAGGCCTCAATCGGCCATTGTCCCGGGGCAGAGCCCTTGCAGGCGCGGGGCGGTCACGTAGGCCATGTGCCGACGGGTTAAACCCCGGCTACGGCCGCTCGCTGGAATTACAGCTCCACGCTTAATGCTACAAACCCGCTTAAAACTGGTGAAAGTGGTGTCTCATTAGCTCCTAACAATCTCTATTTCATCTTGCTTCTGGCCAGAAAAAAGGCCAGATTTGTAGCTTTAAAGGTTATTGGCTGCAAACAGCTGGCGATTGCCAACACCTCCATTTCCCCAGCAGCACGTACGAGATCTCAGTTCAGCTTCAGGGACCAGAAGGGATGGGGGGGTCCCCCAGGGGGGTGTGTGTGTGGCCCTGTTGGTATCCCACTGCGTGCTGAGCTGTTGTGGAGATGGGGAGGATGGGGTGGTAAGTGTATCCAGGCTCTTGTTTGGATAATACTTTGGGATGGAGCTGGTGAGAGTGGGCACTCGCCAGGCTCCCGGGGAGCAGTGTCCCCTTCCTGTGTCCCGCTGCTCTGCCAGGGGCTTGGGGTGAGCCCCCTTGGGAGGGAAGGGGTACCTCTGTGCCCATCCTGCCTGGCCTGGGCATTTCGATGTTTGGCTGGGTCCAGCTAACGGCCCACATTGTGTGGCAGGGATGTTCCTGGGGACCTTGCCGCTGCTGAGATCCCGCTCCAGGACCTGCTGGGTCCCTCTCTGGAGCCGGGAGAGTGCCAGAGGAGTGGATGGCCGGGAGCGGAGGCAGCCCACCCGCAGCGGCGCTGGGATGAGCTCCATGGACCTCACGCCCACCCGGGTGCTGGGTGAGGCTCTGGCTGCAGAAGCACAGGGTGGTGATGTGCTGCGGGGCAGAAGCTGGGGCTCTCCTGCCTGCCCTTCTCCGTCTCCAGTCCCAGTGCCGTGGGAGAGGGTTTGCAGCCTGGCAGGGCAGCGGGTGCCAGGGGAGGCCTCTGGGGCAGGAGGGGTGCGTGAGGGGACCGAGATACCCAGGCATGGCCACTGCGTGGGCAGGGGAACGTCCCTCTTCCTCTGCACCCGGAAAGGAGCGGTGTGAGGACACTTTCATAAAGGATTTGCCCCAGAAATATTTTGCGGCATTTGCAGTGCCTTATAAATGTGAGCCTCTGTCTTTCTGCCCTGGAGCCCTGCCAGTCCGGGGCTTTTAAAAGCACAGCAATTTTCCACATTATGTAACTAAAAGTCTTCAAATCTTCCTGTTCCCAGCCCCTCGGGAGAAGGGATAACAGTGCTTGTGCGTGGGACCTGGGAGGTGGAGAGGGTTTGAGTCTTCTGCGGGATCTGTTTCGTGATGATAGAGTCCTCGTTGCTCAAGGAGCCTCAATTCCTGCCCTTGCTGTTGCTGTGCAGAGGAGGGTTGCTGTAGGCTACCCATTCCTGTGGATTAGTCAAGGCA
The DNA here is from genome assembly GCA_013399435.1 of Arenaria interpres. Lineage (NCBI taxonomy): Eukaryota > Metazoa > Chordata > Aves > Charadriiformes > Scolopacidae > Arenaria > Arenaria interpres. Next base: position 13,250 of record VXAK01026992.1, on the reverse strand, counting down.
TTTACGGGGAGCAGATGTGATACTTGCAGTCATTACTTGGTCTCATCAGTCTTAATTACTGCAAATATGGTTATTTTATTTCCTAATAGGGCAAACTGTAGCTGGCTGCCTGGCAGCTGTGAGTTTGATTTCCATACACGTCTTACACGTTGCAGCTCTTCCAAAACAGAGCTTTAAATGTCATAACTATGTTCTGGGTGGCTTTTTTTTTTTTCCCTTTTTGCAGAGGGGAGTGAAGCTCTCCAGTTGAACTGGCTGCTTTACATTTGCTTTTTTTTTTTTCCCCTCTCCTTTGAAACTACTTCTGTGTGGGGGCAAGGAGGAAATCAGCAAGAAGCCTTAATGCGATTGAAGGAAGAGCTTTCTAAAACTGGTCTTTCTTAATAAGGATTTTCAATGAGTCAGGGAAAAATGTTGTGGCATGCAGAACTCTTCCTGTAAACCCTCTGGCGTCAGGCTTTGGGAGTCTTGCTTCACGGCTCAAGCCTTGCTCAGTTCAAGGTTTTTTTTCAGCGTGGCTCAGCACTGCAAGAGAGGTCATGTCTAACCTGCCCAAAGCCTTTTGTTTTATAGGGATGCCACCTGAGCGCCCGCAGGAGGAGGAATGCTGCTCACAGGGAGAGAACAAATAGATGAACCAAGCCACAGTAATTGCAGTCGAGCTCCTCGGGAGTGGTGGAAGAATTAAACCTGTGTGTGTCTCAGGAGCAAAGGGGAAAAAATCCCCAACGCCTCATCAGCACCCCCCCAGCTTTTGTTTTGGATAGCACTAATTAAAACTACTGGCAATAAAAGCTAACAAATAGATTATATTCCTTGCTGGTAGTTTTTACTGCTAACACCTGGTAGTCTCAACTTTTTAAAATGTTTCAGACAAATCAGTGTAGTTAGATGATGCTTTAAAGTGCACAGAGCACTGTGAAAGTTCAATATGACTCAAAGCAACAGGTTGCTGGAAACTCCAGTGCGCAGCCTGTGCGGGAAAGTGGTGGTGAGCAAACCCTGGTGCTCTTGGTGGCTTCTCAGAAAGGGCCTGGTGGGCGTCTGGCTCCCCAGATGGAGCCAAAGGAACGTGATGAGCCTCAGCAGAGCCTGGCGCTTTCCTCCCTTGCTGCCGGTGCCAGGCTGGTGCTGGTGGGGGTGTGCTGGCTCCGGGCTCTGCCGTGGGTACCCGCAGGAGTGTGCTGGCTCTGGGCTCTGCTGTGGGTCCCTGCCTGCAGCTGGGCCCTGCCGGTGTGGGCTTGGCTGATGTCAAATGGGACACTTGGTGCCGCTGCAGGTCCCTGGGGGTCTGAGAGGGGAATGGTCTCCTCTTGCTCCTGGGCATAGTTCAGCCATGGACGTGCCCGGGGCAGCGTCTTGTCAATGATTCCTTTGTTGGAGCTCAGGGTGGCTGGGATCTGCTCGTGATGGTCATGTGTCACACTGGCCAGGACGCAGGAAAATACCCTGCCAGCGAAAAATCGGTGTCTGGGTCGGGCTAAACCAGTCTTAGTGGCTTACGGAAACTGGCCTCCTGTACTTGGCTTCCTCTCGCCCCGTGTGGGTCCTGGGCATCACCTGAGCATGTCCGGGTGTCGGGTGGCTCTGGCAAACCTGGTGCTGTGTCCAGTAACCGCCGTCGGTGCCTGCGGTGCCAGGTGGGAGCGGGGGCTCCTCGTGACTCAGGGCCACCGGCTGCGCTTCATCCGGGACCCAGATCCCAGCCTGGGCTGTACACCGGGGTGACACCCACGGTGCTGCGTGGTGTGCCGAGGGGACGTGCCAGGTAGATGCTGGCACGTCAGCAGCTGTGGATAAGATGGTAATCGCCATGAGCCTGAGCGGATGCGTGCTATAAATAGGAGGCTGCACCGCTCCGAGCCAGCCACGCTGCTTTGGCGCTGTCGCTGTGCCCAGTGTGACCCAGGACAGCTCTGGAGAGAGCTCTCCTCCTCGAAGGGGGCTCTTCCTTCACGTGGAAACCCGAGCGGGCAACTTCAGAGTGAGGGGTGGGCTCTGGTGAAGGACCCCTGTGTCCCCACCTTGGCTGATGGTGCTTAATGTGGGCAGGGGTCCCTGGCCATGAGGCCGGGGAGGGCCACGGGGTGTCAAAGTATCTCCTAAGATCTGCTGGTGCTGACAGGAGTTCTGGGGACTGGAGCGATTCCTCCTGCTTTGCATACTGCCAACACGTATGTGAGCAGCTGCTCTGGTTGCGTTTCCTCCCTGGGGTGGTTCGTGCAGCTTTCTGCCTGAAGCAGCCTTGTTTTTCGAGTAGCCCCAGCTCCAGGGGTGATGCTGATCCAGATGTGCAGCAGCTGCAGCACGGGGAAGGCGTGAGCTGCCCGACGCTGCCAGTCTCTACACCCCGCCGGATCAGCCTCTCAAAGGGAATTCCACACTTCAGCAAGCCTGGATGGCATTTCCCCATTTATTTTGTTTTCTAATCCCTTCTGGTTTTGAGCTTGAAAGGTGAATTGTTTTTACGCTTGGGTGCTTTGTTGAAACCCGCCGCAGCCCTTTCGGCAGGGGAGGAGGGGCTGCTGCAGCTGGGAGCCGGGCTGTGCCGGGGCTGCTCGGGGCAGACCCACCTCCCGTCCCCAGGCAGCCCTGGCAGCGAGCGGGAGCCTTCCCTGTCACTGCTCAGGCTAAGTTTAGCCCCAGCCCATGACCTTCAGGGCCGGCCGGGCTGGTGGCTGTGCTGTGACACCTGCCTGCTCCCTGCTCACGGCAGTGGCGGTGTCCTGGCTCCTGCGTGCGGACTTCATTTCCCCCGCTGTGTCGGCATTTAATAAGCTGGGTGTGCTGCTCCGGCTGGCCCGGGGCTTCCTGAGATCTCGTGGTGTGCCAGGGCAGTGCTGGGATTGTGCTCCCGGAGAAGCTGTGGGGGCTCTGCCCCGGTGCTGCCGGTAGCCCTGCCCGCTTCGCCACTGCGCCCCGGCTGCTGCTGGCACGGACACTGCCTGCCCTTTTCAGCCTAGGGCAGGGTATCATGTCTTAAATTTGTTGCTTATAAATACTTGCTGGCCAGGGCTCTTAAAGGCCAGCCACAATCTGAGCATGTACTTTGGGATGGCCTTGAGGCCAGTGTGCGGCGAGCCCTGAGTGCTCGCCCCCAGGCTCAGCTCTCCTGGAGGTGGTCCGGGGCACTGGGGCCGTGCCAGCCTGGCCAGTGGGGCTGTAGCCGTGGCGCTGCACACCCGGGAGCAGAGATGCAGCCCTCTGCTTTCAGCTGAAACAATACGTTGTCCTTTCGCAGATCTTTGAACCCCAACTGAGTCATCACCAACTTGCTTCAAGATGCCACCGGCCATCGGAGGCCCCGTGGGATACACTCCCCCTGAAGGAGGGTGGGGATGGGCCGTCGTTGTCGGAGCCTTCATCTCCATTGGGTTTTCCTATGCCTTCCCCAAATCCATCACTGTGTTCTTCAAAGAGATTGAGGTCATCTTCAACGCATCCAGCAGCAAAGTCTCGTGGATCTCCTCCATCATGCTGGCTGTTATGTATGCAGGAGGTAAGTGGGCTGGAGGCAGCGGTACGTGGCTCGCGCAGGATGCGGTTCTGCTGGGTCTGATGACTCGCACCTTGCTGCAGTGACGAGAGCCAAAGCTTTCCCCGGAGTTGGAAGTGAGAGGAAAACTTTCCTTAGTGAGTTTGCTTGAAGGAGGTTGCTCAAAAAGTTCTTTTTAATGCCCAGAAGGCAAAAACCGGGTTAATCTGTCCTCCTCTGCAAAGCTGTAAGTAAAATCTTTCCGGGGAATTACAACTTGTGTAATTCTGCCCTTGTCCTTGTTACAGCGTGCTGCGGACGCCGTGTCTGCTCCCAGCGCCCGAAGGCCGGGGAGCCGCTGTGCCAGGTGTGGGAGCCCCGCTCACGGGGTCTCTTTCTTTTAGATAAGATACCGATTTTTAATTTATTTTTTTTTAAATCCAGTGAGCAGAGGCTGTGTCTGGGGATGTCCCCAGTTTCTGATCAGCTCTGACAGCTCAGTGCTGAATCCTGGTGCTGCCTGTTCCTGGCTGGAGCGGAGCAGTGCCGCAGGCAGCTTGTGCTGTTGGAGGGCGGCAGGGCACACTGCGAGTGAGGAGACATGAGTGGAATAAAGCAAAACTGCTTAAACTGAAGCAGCTCCCCTCCCCCATCCTTCAGAAACTCCTCGGAGTCTTTTAATCCCCGTGCTCTGTGCTTTATGCGTGTCTTTAACCGGCGAGGAGCAGGCAGAGTGCTCCCTGCGGGGCGATGCGCTCCCAGCCCCGCTGCCTTGTACCCGCCTGCAAATGCAGCTTTGCACCGGGTCGCTCGGCTGAAAGAAGCTCTTATTGGGGGCTGCTGTTGTGTCCACTTCAGAGGCAGGTCGGCGCTTGTGGCGCTGCCGTCCCCAGCTGGCAAACTGCCCATGTCCCCGTTGCATTTGTGCATCGAAAGGGGCTGACGTCAGCCCCGGCCAAGCACGAGGCTTTTCCTTTGGGGGGGGGAACAGGCTCTGCTTTGTCCGCGCTCAGCTAGCGAAGCGACCGGCACATTTCCCTGCTCCGATGTTATAACAAGCTTGTAAACCGTGTAACTGCCTTAATGAGACTCAATCTGGGCCATTCCTCCACTCCTAATAGCTCAGAGCTGGTTCCTCTGGGTACCCTGGGGGCGGCACTGTCTGGAGCTGCCCAGAAGCTGGGGTGAGAGCTCCATCCTGGGGTCGTCCCATGTCCCTATTCCTCCATTTAAACCCCAGGAGCTTGCTGATCTTGAGCTTCTTGCCCATGAGCCGGTGGCAGGGATGCTGAGGGTACCCCAGAGCTCCCCAGGTGCATCCCTCGGATGCTGGAGATGGGAACGTGCCGGTCACTTCCTTCACTGGCCTCAGCCCAGAATGTTTGCAGGGTCTGAATTGTGCTGGAGGGTCACAGTGTGCTTCCTATTCCCCTGTCTGCGTGGGCACTTTCCTAAGGGAGCTGCACACTTGCTTGGAGGCAAAAGTAGCTCACGTTCTGGTAAAATGTCCTGCGCTGCTGGTATCACGCAGAGCTGGGGTAGCTCCTGTCCCGGGGCGGTGGAACAGCACGTCCTGCAGCCCCACGCAGCCGCCCTGGGCAGTCACCATCAGGGTACGGGGAGGTCGTGGTCTCAGAGGCCGCTTTCTCAGCTCCACGTTAGGATTAGGGAGGATTCCATTACTTAGACTTATTTCACAGCATGAATAATCAGAACAGAGCAGTTAACATTTGGTCAGAAATGAATCCAGAAAATAGGAGTGGGTGGGAATTGATTTTTAATGGAGAAGGGTGGTGGGGGGGAAGAAAACCAGGAGGGGGGGAATTTCTATGAGGGTACATGGTGCTGCCCAGCCAGGCAGCTTCCTGCTGGCTGCCCTTGGAGCCTGCCGCTCCCGGATGGATTTCCCGGAGGAAAGGCCGCTGCCGCCTTTTAGACTCTGTCCAGGGGCATCACGTTTGCTCAGTTCAAGGTACAAGTTTTGCAAAGTGCTGAGCGCTCTGCGGGGAAAAGTGTGGGGCTTGCGCTGTTGTGACAGCCCCTCGGACCTGCTGCTGCCTCTCGCGGGACGGGGGCCATCGCCCCTTCCCCACTGCTGGTGGCATCGGGTCGGAGCCCCTGGCACATAGGCACTGAGCCGGCTTTGGGGAGTGGGATGCCGTGGGGCTGGGGGAGCCTCGGTGGCCGCAGGGCTTCTGTAACCTTCTCCAGGCTTTGTTTAAACTGGGCAAAAAGGTCAAGTATCGTCTGAGGACCCATGAATAACATGTTGACAACCTTGCTATCTGTTAATGGCAAAACTAGGTCTGTTAATATTCAATGGATGTTCATTCAGTTTATTTAAATACATTTTAGTATCTGTAGAGCATGCTTTGCAGTATCTAATCACTGTTTGCTTTGGATTAAAGCTCCTGATAATGAAGCACTTAAAAGGCGGGTGTGCAGAGCAATTGGGCTCTTCCTACTGTCAGGGTAGCAGTGAAAACAGAAGCCCCCCTTCTTCCCCGGGGGCACGGTGCTGCTCCTCCTGTGGGCCCTTGGGGAGCTTCACCTGTGCCCATCAAAGTTGTTCCTTCACAGCTTTGCTGGTCTCCACCAGAAACCTCTTGCTGGAGATGGACAGTTGCCCTACACTTGCTTTGCTGCCGATTCCCAGCCCATGGTGGCCCCCAACCCCTGGGGGGTGGCTGGTGCCTCGGCAGCTCCTGGTTGAGCCCACAGCAGGCAGTTTGCTCAGAGAAGTCTCAGCTTTCTCTGCTGTGACCAAACGTGGCTCTTATCTCGGCTGTCTCACAGGACCTCCTGTCCTTTCCCCTTTCCCCAGTTCCCTCGCTGGGTGAAGTGTCTCTGGGCGAGAGTTGGGAGCCCGTGGCAATGAACCTCCCGTGTGCTTGCAGGCATCTGTCTGGTCTCTCGTGCAAAGATTACTCATCTCTGGGCACGTCTCCTTCCCCCTCCAGGTCCCATCAGCAGCATCCTGGTGAACAAGTACGGCAGCCGGCCCATCATGATCGTTGGCGGCTGCCTCTCGGGGTGCGGGCTGATCGCGGCCTCTTTCTGCAACACGGTGGAGGAGCTCTACTTCTGCGTCGGGGTCGTCGGGGGTAAGTGACAGCTCTGCCCTGACGGGGCTGCGGTGGAGGGGAGTCCTCTCCTGGGGCAGCAAGAGGAGCAGCTTAAACCCTGTAATTATCAGGGCACGTCTATGATGAATTTGCATAAATCCTAGATTCCTGTTACACATTCTAATAAGAGATGGCCCTGGGGACATAACGTGGGGAGACTGCACTAGTGACACTCCACGGGAGTAGCATTGGGCACTGAGAACAGAGAGTGTCCCTTGTTCCTGCCCAAGGTGAGGGTTGTGTCCCACCAATCCGCACCAGGTCCTTTATGAGCGGGGCAGGGGGGGTGTTTTCCTCTTCTGGCTCCTGAATTCCTGTGTGCGGCTTCGCTGCTGCCCTGGTGCCCCCTCCCGGGTCTGGGGGTGGGTGCTGCCCGTGCAGTTGGGAAGTTAACACAGCTGGAACGGAGCGGTGACACCCCCAGAACCAAAACCCTTCTTGTCCCACCAGCCCTTCTGCTGGTGGTGCTGGCCTTGGGGGTGGTCGAGCTCTGAGCCCCTCGTCTCTCCTCTCCTCCAGGCCTTGGACTCGCCTTTAACTTGAACCCAGCCTTGACCATGATCGGCAAGTACTTCTTCAAGAAGCGTCCCCTGGCTAACGGGCTGGCGATGGCGGGCAGCCCCGTGTTCCTCTCCACCCTGGCGCCTGTGAACCAGGTCTTCTTTGGCATATTTGGCTGGCGCGGCAGCTTCCTCATCCTCGGGGGTCTCCTGCTGAACTGCTGCGTCGCCGGATCCCTGATGCGGCCCATAGGCCCCAAGCCAGACCAGGTGAAGAAAGAGGCCACTAAGGAGGTGCTGCAGGAAGCCGGGAAGGCGGTGAAAAAGGACGATGGTGACACCAGCACAGACCTCATCGGTGGGAAGACCAAGAAGCAAAAGAGCTCATTTTTCCAGACGATCAACAAGTTCTTGGACCTGTCCCTCTTCACGCACAGGGGCTTCCTGCTCTATCTGTCAGGCAACGTGATCATGTTCTTTGGGCTGTTCACTCCCTTGGTCTTCCTCAGCAATTATGCAAAGAGCAAGAAGATCGCTAACGAGTCTGCAGCCTTCCTGCTCTCCATCCTGGCCTTTGTAGACATGGTAGCCAGACCTTCTATGGGACTGGTGGCAAACACCAAGTGGATCAGACCCAGAATCCAGTATTTCTTTGCTATCTCTGTGATTTACAACGGGGTATGCCATCTCTTGGCCCCCCTCTCCACCACCTACGCTGGCTTCTGCATTTATGCTGGCTTCTTTGGCTTTGCCTTCGGCTGGCTGAGCTCAGTCCTGTTTGAGACCTTGATGGACCTGGTGGGAGCCCAGCGATTCTCCAGCGCCGTTGGGCTGGTGACCATCGTGGAGTGCTGCCCCGTGCTCCTGGGACCCCCTCTGCTAGGTCTCTTGTGCTGTGCCTGGGGGGCGTGGGTCCCCCTGAACTGTGGGAAGGGGAAGCCCCCAGCACAGTGGCAGGGGTGAGGGGTGCAAACACTGGCCCTGAGGCTACCTTGGCACCTTAAGGGGTGGCCAAGGAGGTGGGGGCTGAGCCCCTGGCACGGGGTGGGGGAGCAGGGAATGGAGGAATAAAGGCCTGAAGCTGAGGGTGATGGTTTTGGACTGCTCTTGGGAATGTCTCCACAACCTGGAGCAGTTCTGTTGGTGCTGGGGGTGTCTGCTAAGCTGTCCCCTCTCTGTCCCCCAGGGAAGCTCAATGACATGTACGGTGACTACAAGTACACATACTGGGCCTGCGGGGTCATCCTCATCATCTCTGGGATCTACCTCTTCATCGGGATGGGCATCAACTACCGGCTGGTGGCAAGGGAGCAGAAGGCGGAGGCGAATGCGCGGAAGGAAGGGAAGGAGGAGGAGACCAACGTCGATGAGGCTGAGAAGCAGAAAGAGGCGAACAACGACGTGGCCCCCTCGCCTCAGAAGAGCACGGAGGATGGTGTCAAAGAGGAGGAGAGCCGCATGTGAGGGACCGGTCTCAATCCCGGAGTGTCGGGGAAGTGCCGCTGCCCTGGCGCGGTGGCTGGGGCAGTGCTTCGCCGTGAGAAGTGTTTAAACCAGGTGTTCATTTTTAACCAGGCTCTGAATTGTCTGTCCATCTGTGTTCAACAAAGGTAACAGGGCTACACACACAGTATCCTCGTGTGTCGGGGCGCTGGGGGGCTTTTTATAGTCTGGCTTTTTAACAGTAACATGAATGTACTAATACGTGCCTTACAGTTTTCCTATCTAGCTGAGTCTGGACGAGCCTTAACTCCAAACTGTGCTTTAGCTCTGTATTCTGCTCGGGGTGGGGGTGTGCGTGTGTATGTGTGTGTTTTGGGGAGTTTTGTTGTTAAAAAGCCATAAAAAGGAGGATACTGGATTTGTTGAAGCATGATGGGCTTCAGGGCCAGCCCCGGATGAATACTGCTTCACACGCTTCTTACTGCAGACCCTCCGCGGAGGGGGAGGTCCGGGCACGGGGCAGGGTGGTCTTTGGCTCCTGTGCCCGGTGCCTCCTGGCTCTGTAGGTGGTCTTTAGGTATGTTTTGAAAACACTTTAGCTACTGTAGTTCTTTAAAATCCCTCTTTCGTAGCTGTGCTCTCATGGGATATTTGGGTTGGAGAAGGATGTCTGTTGGTGGCGTCGGGCAGTGTCACCCACTCCAGGGCCGCGGTGGCTCCTGCAGCTGAGCCCTCCTTGGGGGAGGGCTGGGGTCCCCCGGCCCCCCCGACTCTGCCCTGGCCGTGCCTCCTCTGCCCAGTGCTGGGTGATGTGAAACGGGTGCCATCGCAGGGGCTCAGCTGGGGTGCTGGGGTGCCGGCCTCGCTCCTGCCCCGTCCCCCGTGGGGTGGGTTTCCACTGGAGCATCCCTGCGCTGATCATCCCACCCGGGCGGGTGCTTCGGGTGCCAGACCCTGGGCAGAGCGAGGGGCCGGGTGGGCACGTGGAGATGGTACATCCCTGAGACAGGCCTTCTGCTTTCGCTCTTTTATCTCTTAGAGGAACCTCTTTTACTTGCTTCTGTTCAACTGAGATCTTAAGGCGGTGGATGCCTAACCACTCACATCTAGGACACGTAAGGGGGAGGAAAGAATTTGTACGTATTTATTTTTTATTTTTTAGTGTTGGAAACTATCTCAACGTACGTGGAGCAGGTTAATGGCTCTCAAGTTCTAGTAAATGTTGATCAGAAATCTTGTAAGAGGCTGAGTTTTTTTCAAATAAACTTGTTTTTTTTTTTTTACAATTTACCCATCAAATGTTGAGCTTCTTTCCTAGACTCACGCTTCTACGTGCCAGATGATGTGTTCAGGGTCAGTTCTGGGGAGAGGTGAGTGGGTCTGTGGCAGAGCCTGGGTCTGCACCTGCTGATCCAGCATCCAGAGACCCCCATGTGGGTCCTGCCTGCCGTCTCCTGCCTCTCCCGGGCTGCGGCAGCACCGTGGCTGACGCAGGCATTACCGTAACCGGCGCTGCCTGGGAGAGGCTCGCGCAGCCAGGGCAGGGAGCCAACCCTTCTTCTAAGGAAAAAGTGTTTAAATAATTTCCTGCTGCTTGGACTTGGCTGGCGGGGAACGCTCCAGTAGTAAATCCTGGGTTGTTTTCTAAGGGGGGAGGGCCTAAAGCTGGGTCTCAGCCTGGCCCCACAGCCCCCTCTCGGCTCCGGGACCTCCCGTGGGACTGCTCCGAGGAGCCACTGCCGTGGAGGTGCGGTGAAGGAGGAAGGAGGGTGTGTGGGTTCAGGAGGAGAAACTTGCTCTTGCCCTGCATCAGGCCATAAAGTGACTCAGTCTGGAGCGGTGTAATTGCTCTGCTTGTCGGGGCAGGGCATAGGGCCCTCGCTGCGTGCCACGGCAGGGCTGGCACCGCGGCCGGGCTCGGACTCTGCCCTGCGGCAAAGCTCCCCTCCCATGGCGGCCGGGCCGGGGCTGTCTCTGTGCCCGTTCCTCCCCCGCGGCTCCGCTGAGCAGGAACGGGGCTATATTTAGCCACGTCATTTCTGTGAGCAAAGGTATCTCAGCACTGCGGAATACCAGTGGTGCCTCGTCAGTACCTACCCGTAAAATGGGAGCTAAAATAACCTGTGGGGTGGTAACTGGTGGGAGCTTTTGCCATGGTGATGGGTGAGCGGGTGGTGGATGCTCAAACCAGCCCTTGGTGCCTTCGAAGGGGGGGGGGTCTGCTCTGTCCCAGGGCTATTCCTGTTTGCTGCTTAAATCACAGCAGGCTGGGAGCTGCTGAGACCAGACCTCTGCGAAGGGCCACGGAAAGCCTGTGGGGATGTGGTGCTTCCCTCCTCCCCAGGCCAAGAGGTCCCGGTGGCAGCGGGCGAGCGGTGGCTGGCTGCTGGGAGTTATTGCAGAGATTTCCTCCGCGCGCTGCGCCGGGCGGCCTTCCTTCCTCCCGGGGGTAGCAAAATAAAATTCTCTTCATAGCGTGCGGAATTGAGGAAATACTTGGGAGCTAATTCGCCTGCAGTTTGTTTTCCCAAACATCTGAGGTTGCTGGCCAGAAGTGCTGGGCAGCGGGCGGTGGGGGGGGCTGGGGGGCTCCTGGAGGAGCGGCCGGATGGGAACCACTGCCGGGGGCTGAGCACCGGTGACAGCCCCGGCCGGCTGAGGGTGGGAGCTGGGGTGAACCAGGCTGCCCTCCCTCCTTCCGTCTTTTAGGAGATTTGGGGGGATGTCACTGAATGGAGGGGCTGGGGAGCTGCTGCCACCTATGCCCTGGCCTTAGGACATCCTCCACCCACCCACCACCTCCCTGGGGGTGATCTCCCCTTTCCATGGGGGCGGGAAGCTCCTGCAGGGATGCCTTGGCACCTCTGGAGAGCATGGCAGGCTGGGGAGAGGGCAACCCCCCCTCCTCCCCAGACCCTCCCCACCTCTTGAACCAGCCTAATCCTCCCCACAATGCGGCACAATCCCCTCGTCGGTGAGGGGGGGGCCCAGCCACAGAGCTCATTCATGTGACAGGCATGAGGAGGGGATCTGGGTCCCTGCCCGGCTCTGGCTCCCGCTCCGCCCGGCGAGTTTATTCAGGTTTTTTGGGGAGATTTGGGTTCTGCTGAGTGTGCAGCTCCAGCCCAGCGCTCGGGGCTGCTGCTCTGCAAACAACCGCTACCGTTCCCAGTTCCCAGCCGCCGGCCGGGGCCCTGCAGAGGCGAGGGACGGGACGGGATGGGATGGGGACAGATGGGCAGCCACAGGAAAAGCCGATCTGTCCCACAGTGGTGGTGCAGAGCCCAGGCTTGGCCACTGTGGGTGGCAGCAGGTGCCCTGGCTGGCTAGGATGGGGCCAAGGAGAAGTGATGGGGTGGCCAGTGCCATCTACGTGGCCGCTGCTGGCTGCCACCTTCTCGCTGCAGGCGGGTGTGTGGGAATGACCGCAGCCCTGCAGCTCCTACAGAGGCTTTGAGACGAAGCTGGGGCTGCAGAGACACTTCCTCAAGCGTCACCCAACCCCGGCTTGCGGCTGAGGAGGAACCTGTGGGAGGAACTCATGACCCTCAGAAAGCCTTCCTCCTCCTCTTCCTCCTCGGGCTGCCTGTGGGAAGGTCTGGCTTCGGGCTCCCACCCCCTGGAACCCTCCTGCTTCGAATGCCCGGTTCAGCCCGAGGGTGGCCCAGACCCCCAGCCCTGCCGTGGCATGGGGGGAGCCGGGCAGGAGCGTACCCATGGCTGGGGCTGGGGTCTCAGTCTGCACCACCCCCTCGGGACTGCGCAGGGAGAAGCAACAGCCCCTTAACGTGTGTGAGCAAAACGGCCTTACGGGAGACAGATAATCAATAGTTACAAGATGCTCATCCATTATTTTCACTGCACACTCTATTCTGCTAACGAGAGCCCTTTGCCGGTGTCGTGGAGCCGTTGCCGGGGGGGGGGGTGAGTGATGCTGGGCTGCTGCTGGCGGGGAGAGGTGACGGCAGGCCGCAGCGGGTGGCTCCCGCGGGGCAGGTGGGCCGTGTTCACTGCAAACACCGCCAAGGACAAGCGCCGCTGCACTTTGCCCGGGCTTTTTTTCCCTGGGTGCACCCCAGACCTTTGCTCTGCTTCATGGAAGTCACGGCATCCTCGTGTTCCTCGGGTGCAGCCCTGGAGGACAGCCCCGGGGTCTGGGGGCACATGGTGGTGCCCGGGCAGGGTGGGGTGGGAGGCTGCAGCCGGGGTGCCCGCAGCGTGCATGGGGTGGCTCCGGGCCAACGAGGAAAAGGAGATGTTTGTGGGAAAAGGAGGTGTTTGTGGGAAAAGCTGCCTGGAGGCACACACCGGGCAGGCTGGCCACAGAATCACTGGATGGTGCCACAGAATCACAGAATCTTCCAGGTTGGAAGGGACCTTAAAGATCATCTTGTCCAACCCTCAACCGAATTTTGACAAAAACAAACCCCCACACAACAAACAAAAAGCAACACCCTCACTAAACCCTATCTCCCAGCACCACATCAACCCGTCTTTTGAACACCTCCGGGGATGGTGCCTCAACCCCCTCCCTGGGCAGCCCNCACAAGACTTGTGCTCCAGACCCCTCACCATCTTTGTTGCTCTTCTCTGGACCCGCTCCAGCACCTCGATGTCTTTTTTATGGTAGGGAGCCCAAAACTGGACACAGTACTCAAGGGTTTGGGTGGGACCTTAAGGACCCTCCAGTGCCATCCCCTGCCCTGG